>VZRL01004327.1:301898-355487 GCA_013397895.1 Origma solitaria | reverse complement strand
CGCCGCCCCGCCCCGCCCGCCATCGGCAGCGCTGCCGGCATCATCCCGCTGCCCCCCGGGCTGGGCTCTGCGGCGGCTCCCCAGCGCTCGCCGCTTCGCCGCCATGCCCCGTGCCCGGCACAGCCCTGCCCGGCATAGCCCTTCCCGGCACAGCCCTTCCCGGCCTGGCCTTGCCCGTGCGCTCCCCGCCCGCAGGCCGTCAGGGCACCGCGGCGCTGCCGGGGCCGTGAGCCAGGGCAGTGCCCAGAGGAAAGCAGACATGCAAGGGAGCACAAAGCCCATTGCCAGGCTCGGCCCCCGGCACCTTCCGTCTGCGTTGTTCGTGCCCAGTGGGTAGTGTGGGTTATTGGCGGTCGGACTGTCAAAGGAGCTGTTTAATAGCGTACATTTGCCTCACAAGCCTTTTAACCCACATATACCATTGGGCAGAGGCTGGACAGAATAACACTGAAGTCTCTTGGGTACCTGCCACCTGCCTGAGGTGCTGCTCTTTGTCACCGGGAATAGAGAGCCCTTTGCACCGCCTGGCAGTGACAGTGCGAGGGGCAGGGGATGTGTGTGAAATGGGCTGACAAACCTCACTTCATTTTTCCGTGTTTCTGGCCAAGCAAAGCAAAAGGGGAATACAGCTTAGGGCAGGTTGAGCTTTTAATGCTGGCAGGTATGAAAGAGTTGTGTGTACTGCTGTTGCAGTCTGATATGTGTATGCTCGGTCAAGAAGTAAAGGGGTTTCCTGCTAATGTAGGGAAGTGAAAATCAGAGTGAAGATAGATGTTGGGTGGATTTTATATTGTTTTACCCCTTCTTCTGAAAGGGGTATTTTGACACGTAGATTTTAGCAGAGGAGTATAGTCCATTCTGAAGATTTCCTCTCAACCCATCAGGTGTCTGTCCTTTGTACAGATGATTGTGTGACTGGCACACAAGTCTCTAAAGCTGGTACTGACTCAGAGTTTGGCTTTGGATGTAATTTAAATGCAGTCGTGTTGAACTAACTATTGAGTGAAATTTAGGAATCTTACAGGAACGAACATTTGGATTTTTAGTTAAAGTTTCATAGCTTTGTGATTAGGGGAGAAGCCAAATGAATGTGGATTGGTGTGTGGGTATTCTTCAGCCTCCAAGAGGTGTCTTGAAATTTGCTGTCTTAAGTGCAGTATGTTTTACATCTAACAATGACAGCAGCTGATGTCTTCACTTGAGCTTGTAGAAGAACCTTGAGCAGCAGTCTTGACATAGGCTGCCTTTGTGCATGTGAAATTCAAAGGCAGAGATTGATGCAGGGCACTTTCTCTGAAGGATTGGTAGATCAGGAGTTCATGAGACACATCTGTTTTAACTTGCTGACCTCTGAGGTACAGAGAAAGGATTCTGATTGAAGAAACCTTTTATCTCTGCCCTTACTCTTCTAAATGACCCTGTGTTAAATGTGTTCAGTCAAAAAGCGTGCACAAGCATAATTTGTTAATTTTGCTATACTGGATTTTATGCCTTCTCAGCAGCTTTCCCAGATGAATTACTCAGGCTTGAGTTGAATTCTCAAGGACAGAGTGAGAGCTCATGTAGCTTCTATTCTGACATTTCAAGTATTTGAATGAAGTCTTGGAGTTACATGTGTTGCTAAATACTTCTTTTAGAGTGGGATGGGAAACTTTTAATTCTGTCTCAATATGACATTGCTCTTACTGTGTTTCTTGTTAGGACTTTTTAATCATATTTCCTGCATCTGTTCTCTGTACACTTCGTTACTCACACTTTGTCTGTGGGCCAGCAAAGACTGAGCAGAGTACTCCAGGTGCCAGGGCTTTAGGTTTCCTTGGTTTTTTTCCAAATAACAAATTAAATATGCTTTAATTGAAAAGAAAGGATGGCTGACATGTAGTTCCAATGTGCAGGTGGCTATGGAATAATTATAATGAGAGAAATTATTAAGTCTGTTGGTGCTTCTCTGTGCTGTCCTATTTGCAATGATTATTCCAAATCTCTGTTCCTCTAGCGCTTAGGCTTCCTGCTCTCACTACATTGCTTTTGTAAATCTGCAAAAGTGTTCACATGCAAACATAAAGGTTGCATTCGCTTGGTTAATTGCTATCATTTAATGCTCACCTGCTTGGGCTTTTTTTTTTTTTTCCCTTGGGGGTTTTTTTTGTTTGTTTTGGGTTTTTGTTTGGGTTTGGTTTGTGTTTTTTTTAAGCCTTCCATCTTGCTTGATCACTTAGATTGGAAGTTTTAAAATGTTAAGAGAACTGCCTAATATTAGTGCTGTTTTCTTTGACTGTCATAATAACTTTTGCCATATGAGGAATATTTCACTAATAGCATTCTTCAGGATGTAACAAAATAGACTCAATTGCTATTTGAAGTGTTTAATACAAAATAAGTACTTGTTCTTAGACCATGTTTGTCTTGTGTTTAACAGTACCAGGGAAACATACCTTGGTAAGGTATTTTGGAAACTGCCAGAACACAGAAACTGATAGTCTTTGTAGTGAGGCTTATTTGATTTGTGTAACTTATTTTCTGGGCAAGATGATGCTATGGTGGTTCTGGTTTGGGACAGTCAGAGCAGTCAAAAGCTTGTAAGCAAGATCTGCTTGGGGAAGAGGTGGAATAATGAGTAAAACACATGGTGTTTTTTCACATTTTTCACCCTGCCAGGTGCCATGTGTGAGGTGGTTGAGTCACATCAGAAGCACATCCCCCAGATAAAAGCTTGCTCTGCACCAGCAGTAATTGTGAAACTCTTCATTGGAGTCCCTGACTGAAGCTCTTGCTGTTGGGGAGGATGGGAAAAGGACTCAAGTTGATGTGGTTATAACCTCATTATCCGAGGCTGGGTTTAACCAGACTCCTGAAGTTTTTAGGAGTTTTGCAGGTATTATATCTTTAGCAGCTGCTGTTCATGTATCAAACACAAACTCTTGTCTTTCCTTACAGAATCGGGCCACTTTCAGATTTGATCCTGCAGATGAAGACAAAAGAAAGGTGAGTAAAATAGGCTATTGAGCTGCATACCTCAGTGTAGGAGTATAAAAGAGTAAAAGCAGTCTCTTAACTTAGCTGCCATTGTGAAATGGTGCAAGCAATGAGTATAAAGTTACATTTTAATTTTTGCTTCTTCAGTGCAAGAGACATGACAACTACACATTCCCTTTTTTTCTGAAAGAGAAAAGCAAATTCCCCTAGCAAAGCCCCCAGTCTTGAATGAAAGTAGTTATAGAAAAGCCCATAAATAATTCTGCTGGGCACAGATTTGAGATGAGGTAGAGGAATTAGGGTAAAGACACTCTTCTGTATCTACTGAGATAAAATTTTGCAATAGATTTTTCAATTTTCTCTCAGCGGGTAGCAATATGACAGATGTATTTCTTGTCTATGTGAGATGCCTACAGAATACTAGAGATTAAGATGAAGGGATAAGTACAGAAGAAAGCTATTAAGCTGTAAGGAAGACAGGGTTGCAGAAGCCTATTATTCCAAAGGTGGCTGTAATCAGTGAGATGTGGTACATGCATGTCAGGTGTCAAAGAGGGGAAATGTGTGTTGAGCTGTACAGGTGTGTCAGGGCTTAACACATCCCTTGGGATCCATCCACAGCCTGGCATTTAAAGCTTGGACCTGGAATTTATTTTTTTTTCTTTTTGTTATTTTTAGGGTGTGGTAAGTAATAACAAGCCCCTTCCTTTCTGTTGTGTAGTTAGTTTTGGGGCTGATTTGCATATTTATTCAGAAAATGTTCATTAGTGAGTGAGGATGTATGTTTCTGCTGTTTCTGAAATAAACTCAAAGCTTGAAATCAGAATTGCCAAGTTCCTGCAAGGATAGCTTGTCTGAAATTGGGCACACATTGTTTCGTTCCATGATTTTGTGCAAAATGTAAATATTTTAAGATATTAAGTTTTTTCTGGTTGAAATGGGTGGGATGATAAGTCTCTCAGTCCTTTGCATTTGCAAACCCATTGCTTGTGTGTACTGTAATCTTCAGTTACATTTCTTTGTTACACAGAGGACTTGAAGACCTCTTCACTTTGCTTTATCTATGGCTTTACTCAGAGCTGATACTGTGATGTGGTGATGGACTGTGTGTGTCCTTTCTGATCTGTAGAAGAACTCAGCTGGGATCTTGATTTGTTGTTCTTGCCTTTCTTTCCTCACCATCCCTTCCATCCCTTTTTACACTGCAAATGAGCAAATGCCTAGTCTGAAAAACTGATTGCCGTCTACAGAATATAGGAAAGGAGAAAAGAGCAGAAGCCAAATTGGCAGAAGTCAAATTAAGACCATGAGTTTGAAGGGGTGGATGTAAGGTATACAGTATAAGGATTTTTTTTTCTGTGGATGGTTTGGTTTTTTGTGCTTTTTGGGGTTTTTTCTTAAACAGCTACTCAACTGCATATGCTCAATATCCTTAGTATCTGTAAAGTACTGAGCATTCTCCTTTCATCCTTCAGTTAAGGTAAAAAATAAAAATGCTTTAAAGTGAAAGGGAAAGTAGGACTTAATGATTTTGTCATTGGTTGTTGGTGCTATCAAAAGCTTTACATTACAACCTGATGAATGCAGTACATGCTTCTTAGCAGTCTCTTCCTGCGTATTGGCTTTGTTCATGGCCTAGAAGGAAATTTGCTTGTAGTTATGTACTCCAGCAAGCCTCAGACTTTGTTGTAAGTCATTTATATCTATGCAGGAGTGCAGGTAAAAGATCAACAATGCCTCTGCCTCACCTCACAGCTTCAGCCATAACCTTAGAATTACAGCAAGGTTTTGTCAGTAGTGGGGTTATGTTGTAATGTAGGTGTAAGCTTTTCTGAGTGGGATACTGTTAGGACAACCCATATATGTCAGTGACATGCTGAAAATACAAAAGATAGAAATGGCAAAACTATGGCTTGACTAGAAGTAAACAGAGTAAATTGTTCTGCAGTGATATGGCTATCAAAACATGATGCTTTAGGCTATAAGCTAACTAAATCAGCAGTGAGTTTGTGATACTGAATTCCAGGAAGAAAGTAGGTTGTGTCCTCTAGAAAGCAGGAAGAGAGGTAATGCTATCAAGCTTGTCTCTCTGGACATGGCCACAGGACTGTAATACATCACAAGGTGATAAAAACACAAGATTGTAACGTGAGCTGTCCTTGTACTTGTCCTGGCTGTTTGTTTAATGATCTATGTGTCTGCGTTGGCCTATATGTGGTGGGTGTTATGGATATAAATCAGGTGGCAATCCATGTTGTATTGTAAGATCCACTCAAGATACCAGGCACATCAAGTCAGTGCCAGTCCTTCTTAACTTGTTATATACTAATAAAAAATAGGCATTTCTGGAAGCCTGTTCTCAGTTTCTGGGTGTAAACAGTATTCCAGCTGCTATTCCAGAACACATTTACTTCTGGTGTAAAGTAAGTGTGTTCTGGAATAAAGAAGTAAATGTGTTCTGGAATAGCAGCTGAAATTAAGGCAGTGAGGTTGAATCTGAGGACCTTAATGAGCTCTTAGAAATCTAAAATACTTGTCTCAAGCAGTTAAGAAGTTGTTGACAGTGTTTTGCTGGAAGAAGTTGAGTCTTCAGAACTGCAACACTTCACAGCACTGTGGCATGGTTCAGACAAACAGTTGGTTCTTTAGGTCTGTTATGAAATCCACTCCAGAAAATTAGTATCTTTTAACTTGACGAGGCTTGGAGAGAGGTGTCAGGCATAGTGCCTCCCTCTCTGTGGCACAACAGGTGCTTCAGCTCAAGCTCATGTGTCCTAATACAAAAAGGAAAGGGTTTTTAGGACCACTTTATCCTTATTTAATAGCTTTCCTCACCATTATTTATACTTTGTCAGGGCCAAATACTGCTTCTGAAGGAGCAACACATTTGGACTGTTTACAGACTTAAAATGGTAAGAAAATGTCTGCCATCACTGATTGCCTGGCTGGCCATGGCATTCCACAGCTGGAAGCTGCTCCAGCACCATTTGCTGTGATATGACAGACAAAGTAAATCTGTCTGAGACAGCAAGTAAGGCTTTTTAAATTAGATGAAGACACCGAGTTTGCAAGAGGAAGGGGAAAAAGGGGAAGCAGTAGCCAAATGTAAGAATATGACTAACAAGCCATATTCTTACCTGAAATGATTGACCTTTTTCCTATTCAGCTCCATACCTTTTTGTCTGCTTCACCTTTTGTAGTACTGGCAACATCTAGTTTCTGCTACATTAGGTCCATCTAGTTTCTGCTGCAGTACTGTGTTGGGCTCTGATAGAAATCTTCAGAACCTGAGACCAGTTTTCTTGAGTTCTTGTTCAGGTTCAGTTTGAACATGATGGATGTAAAATTCAGTGGGAAGAAAATAACTAAAACAGTCTTTTCCCCTTACTTTGCTGAGTAAAGGGTGTTGAAGTAGCTGATGGTAAATCATGTCAAATGTATTGTGGGCCCCTCTGTACCAATTAAATTCATGATGTGGGGAGATTGTCTAAGGCTGTGGACAGTACCAGATTTCAACTCTGGAAGGATGGAAGGAGTGAAGTATATTGATGGAGCAAGATGCTGTCACACTCTAAATCTTAGAAGAACCTCGTTCTTAGTGCTGTTGACGTTGTGATGCTTCAGGGAGGTCTGAAGATTCCTGTGGCCACCAAGGCACAGCTTTTCTTCTCTCAGTACAAGCTTGGGTTTTTTTAAACCTTTCACTTCTCTCTATCTTTGTTACTCTTCTGGAGTCTTTAGTCAATACTGTAACTGGCAGTGGTGGGTAGCAGCTGCCATTTTGGCTTAATGCTTTTGTAAATGTTGATGTACTTGGATAGTATCCATGAGGAAAGCTGCTTTTGGTGCTCTCTGGAGGCCTTTTGTAACAGTTCATATTTTGAAGAGCTGATATGGAATGCCTAGTTTCTCAAGTCAGGTAAAAACTCAAAAATTATATGGAAGCTTAACAAAATAGTTTCTTACTGCCACCAGTATTTTGACACTAAAACTGTTCCCTTTTTCTTTGTTGTGTTTGCCTAGAAACTGTGTGAGGGAATTCTAAACATCCTTGAAAAAGACACAAAAACTTCATGTCAAGTTGCCTGCCTGGAGGCCCTCCGGATTCTCTCCAGGGACAAGAAAGTGTTAGTGCCTGTAACCACAAAGAGGAACATGGAAATCCTTATGAAGCTAGCAAAGCTGGACACTGTGGAAGATCCTTTGGAGAAAGTATCTGAATTTCCTGTGATAGTAGAAGCCTTAAAATGCCTCTGTAACATAATTTTTAATAGTTCGGTTGCACAGAAGCTCAGTTTGGAACTGAATCTTGCAGCGATGCTCTGCAATCTGCTGCAGAAGTGTAAGGACCGGCAGCTCGTCGATGACATTAAATGCTTCAATTTGCGTCTCCTCTTCCTCCTGTCACTTCTGCACACAGATATTAGATCACAGCTGCGTCAGGAACTGCAAGGGGTGCAAGTTTTGACTCAGGCTTTGGAGAGTTCCCTGAGTGTAAGATGGACAGAAGAATATAAAGCAGCAGAAGATCGTGACAGGCCTCCTCTATCTTTGCAAGAGACAGATTGTGCCATTGAGGCACTAAAGGCTCTATTTAATGTAACTCTTGACAGCTGGAATGTCCACAGCAAGGTAAGACTGAGCTGAAGTGCTTTTTTCAAATGATTTTGTTTAGCCTGCAAGAACCAGCAGGTAGATGCACCAGAAGCAGTTGTTGTTCCTGTTACCACTTGGGGAAAAAAATCTTATCCGTACATTTTCTGTGTGATGGGAGAATAGCTTGGCTTGCATAATGCAAGTTAAAACTATGTGTTTTCGAATACAAAAAATACTATTTCATTAAAGATTTCTGAAAGAAAATAGGTGTTGTTCAGTAATAATTAGCTGGTTAGGAAAATCTTAATCTAAATGTGCCAGATGGCTTCCTCTCTGGAGGTTGTGGACTATAGCAATAAAGTAATAGAGCTGAGAGGACTCCTGAGTTTTTATCTGTTTTACAATTGGTACATCAACTCACATTTTTAACAAATAACTTCGACAGAAAGTGGTACTGTTTTTAATATCTGTACCATCCTCCCAACAGCAGCTTTGGACTTGAACATGATCTTTCAAGATGAGATCAAGAACAAGAACCAAATACACTTTCATTGTTACATCTCATGAATAAGGTTTATCTTGGTTTGTTTTCATTATGACATCGGATCGTTTTTTGGGTTTTTTTCTTCGATAACTATGCTTCCGATGTGTTGCATTCTTAAATTTATAAACAGAAGTTACAAGGATAACTGAATAACCTGAGCCTATGCTACAGCAGGGGAATTACATAGGGAATCTTTCTTTTTAGTCCACATCATATTGTCTCTAGAACAGCGCTGTTTACTTTCCACTGGACATGGTAAATATGCAGCATATAAAGCTGATCAAAATTCTGCAGTGGTTAAAACTTGCAAATAATTGTTCTCTTAGTGCATTGGGCTAAACAGCAAATAAGACATTAACTGTAACTTTAAGGAATGTAAAACTTGAGAAAAGTCTGAAGTTTATTCTTTGCTTTAATGTCTGAAGGATATACTGAATAAGAAATCCTGAAATTTAAGTGACCGAGGGATCAGACAAGCTAATACTTTGAGTTTCAAGGAAATATAAAGTGAGGCTTCTTTCTTCTGTTTATATTCCTGACTTAGACCCTTATTAAAGGCATCTTTAACTTTGTCAAAGTTGCGTAGACAAATGATTGTTTTGGAGGTAAAAAAGAATGTAACACAGCTATATGGAAAGGTGGAAAAAGAAACTTTATTACATGTTCACTTCTTGAGAGGTAAGCTCTTGACATCTGGAATTTGGTTTACCAAATACTGAATCTGGAGAGATGGAAAGGCCAGCTCACTGCAGGAAGGCAGGCAGGAGATGGCACACAGCTGTGGAGTTAGCTGCTGAGGTGTCATGTGGCTGCTGTCTGTGGGATGAGGGAGGTTTTATCCTAGAAATCTTTTCCTCCTTCAAAAGCCCAAGCATGCACGCAGCCTTTTTTTTTCCTTTTTTAATGAGACTTTAAGACATCCCAGGGCAGAAGAAGCTTATTTTGTGTTTCAAGATAAAGCTTAGATAATAACTCTTTACTAGAAATTCCTGAAAGCAGAGAACCTTTAAATTAAAGGACTTTTTAGTGGCTGTTAGCCAGATAAGTTAGGTGACATTCTGTGAATATTAGTGACATTAGTGAATATTACAGTGGCAATTTTAATGATCTGTAAGACTGAAAGGTGTGTTAATGAAGTGGGCTGAAGATGCAGAATTTGAAGAGATTCCAAACAGCATAACACACGGAAAATAAAAGGACAGCAGAGAGATTAGGCATGTGGGTAGAAAGCTAAACAAGATCCATGTTAAAAGTGGAGTGAACCATTTGAAACTGCACTATTTAATAACTGGGGATGGTTTCAGAGTAGCAAAGCCAGATGAGAGCAGCAGGTGGTACAGTTGGTAGATTTGGATGCTGATGCTACAAAAGATGCATTGGGTGCTTTGTGCCAGCTCAAACACTCCAGAGCACATGATGGATGCCAAGAAGAGCTGTTGGAAAATGGTGAGGACAATGATACACAGTTAAATGATTGCAGTTATTGGTGTACTTTTGTATGGCTGCTGTCTGGTGGGACATTGGAAGGGGGGATTGCTTGGAGAGAGCAAAAGTAGGGCAAATAAGGTTGCTGAGAAGTTATTAATGGAATGGAGGAAAGGTATCAAGGGAGCAGAAGCAAGGGAATTAGAAAAAGAGACAGACTGGGTGGAGGGAATGAAACTTGGCAGCAAAAGGCCTAAATGAGGAGAAGATAAATTTAATGAAGAACATACGTAATCTGAATGGATGAAGAGGTGGCCTGGTGTAAATACAAGAAGAAAGATAGTGGTTTGTTAGGAATAGTGTTATGGAGCTGAGCAAACACTTGTAACTGGGTTTTCTAGTAGTGATTGAAGTGGAAAAACCTCCCCAGTGACTTTTACTAGGCCTAGTTCAAAGTCAGCTTATGAGAGTTATGTAGCATTAAGCATTCAGTGAACAGTAAGGTACAGTCCTTTTATTGATAGGGATGGATGTTATGATCTAATAGGTATTTTCCATCTTTAATTTTTATTATTCTAGTGACCTGAAACCCTCACTTGCAATCTTCAAAATGAAAAAATATCTTCATAATTTATATTTATATAGAATGAATCTCATCAATTTCGTTACATGGCTGCCATCCTTCGACACTGCTTATTAACCACGGGCCCTACTGAAGAAAAAACTGAAGAATTGCACAGGTTGGTAGAATTGCAGAACCAATTTCTGTTAAAAGGTTTTGTTTGGTTGGTTTTCCTAAAAAGAAATTACTTTGCCTGAAATCTGAAGTAGAAATGTGATAAACAACAAAAACTATTAATTTTGAGTTGATATTGTTAATCTTTTTTTGATGAAAGCTGTTTTCCTCAAATATTGTTTAAACATGTCCAGGTTTCCAGAGAGAAAGTGGCTGGCAAGATTGTTATTTTCTATCACTGATAATGAAGCTCACCTTTTTTTAATTTTCTGTTTGTGTGCATGTGTGCCTGAGGATAAAAATACATATGAAAGTTCTAAGGGTAGTTCAAATTGAAGTGGAATACAACTTCTTTTGTTTTGCACAGAAGCTGATGGAAACACTACATTTTGAGATTTCTGTATGTGAGTCTTGCAATTCTGATGGATTGAGGTGGAAGTAACAAGTTGATATTTTATCCCAGGAGTTCTAGGCTGCTTTATTGGAAGTACAAATATTTTTTTCATGGTAATAATATTTTTTTTCAAAGATGAGTGAATCATCTGACAGTTTTAGGTGTGTGATTTGGGTTTTTTTTCCTTCAGTCCTGCACCCAACTGTTACATATTGACAGCCAGTAATTCAATCAAAATTCAGATTATTTGTGGTGAGGTGGTGGTTCTTGGTTTAGTGTTACTGTACTTTCTCCATGTCACCCTTATTTTTACCAAGTAGGTCAGCTGTTCACTGGGCCTGACAGCAAAGTAGCTTCTCTCAGCAATGAAATGTTGCCATTTTCTTCTGTATATCTAAGTGTAGGATCTTTTGAAGGTCTTCTGAACCAGTCTCTAGGAAGAAGGATACAGCTTTTCACACCCAGCAATCTTGAAAGTGTTAAATGACCTTGATTAAAATCTTGGAAAGCTCTTAGAGATCAACAGTCTTAGTAGGTGAACACCAAAATCCTACATCAGAGCCCTTCTCAGTTGGTGCAGGCTAGTCTGGAATAATTTAGGATCCTAAATTATTCTGTGTCCTAAAGGCCAATTAGTGTTTTCTCCTTGCTACTGCTTCTGGTGAGTGTTTTGTGCTCTCAGCTTCCTTTAAGGGAGGGACTGGCAGGAATAAATTCCCTTCTGCTGGGAGAATTTAACAGTTTTGGATAAATTCAACAATCACGAGAGAGAGCTACAAGAATTATTATACAGCTGATGCTTTTCTCAATGTCTGTTTCCTTGTCCAGAAATCTGACTAGTCTGATCACCCTGTTAAATATATTGTCCTGTAAAATTTAATTATCTTGTGCTATTGCAAAAGGATGCAAGTTATGCACATCCTTTTGGGTTTAGCTTTTGCAAACACTTGCAGATGAGATCCAGAAATGGCTTTACATAAAGAAGCAGGCAGCTGGGAAGAAGATGCAGTGTTGGTGTGATTTCTGTCCTTGCTTTTTTCAGTCATAAGGGGTTTTTTTGGTATCAGTACTGCCCCTGTGGACCTTATGGACACACCAAGTCAAAGCAAAGGCTCTCCATAGTTCTGAGAGGGGGCAGCAGAAATGAGGACACACATCACTGCCTTGTGTCACTTCAGTTGTCCCTCTTCTCCAGCAGACTCAGTGTGGCACTACATCAGTTTCTCTGCTGTGCTGAGAAAACAACTTTGTCCCTCAGTTAGCAAACTGTAGCTGGTTAAATCAGCTGAAGAGTAAAGACTGCAAGTATAGCATTGTTTTGTGTGGTATTTGATCTTGATTTATGTGCAGCAAGAGCTTTGACTGTTGTGATTTAAATATTTCAGCCTTTTTGCAGAACGTCTTTGAAATCAACACGGATGCAATACAAGCTAAATAACAGAATACACTTTTCTACCAAGTCTGTTCATCACAAGGCAACTCTAGAATAGAAAAGCTGTACTCAGAAGTAATGCCCTGCAAATCCTCAAAGGGATTGGGGCCTGCATCAGAGGCCCCACTTCAGTCCACTGGTGTATTTGGACAAGCAAAACTTTAATTCCTGATAGGAGCTTCACTAGCAAATGACTAAACTGTTGTTAGCAGTCTGTAGCTAAAAAAGAGAGGCTGTGTCATCTTTTGGGCTGTGCAGCATGCTGGACTCTTACCATGCAATCTTTATTGCTGGAGATGAGGTGTGAGTCGGAGAGCAGAGCACAACTTCCAGCTCTGCTTTCCACCTGGAGCCTATCAGTAAGGCAATTATAAAACTATGTTCAAAATAAAATAAAATACAAACAGCATTGAATGCGGAAGAAACTTTATGAAGCATCAGGGAGATATAAATATATTTCTTAGGATTTCTGATCACTTGCACTTCCCTAAGTTTGTAAATCTGCAGAACCTAAGATGCTTCAGTGAAAGGTTTGGACAGCCTCTTAAAGCACATCCTTTGAATGCCTCTACTCTGAATGTGTAAGTTGAGGATTTATTTTAGGTGAACACTGAATTTTTGATACATGCCCTGAGCCATGATGTACTGATTGTCAGTGTGACTATTTCTAATAAAAAAGCAGAAGTTGCCCACAAAAATATATTAACTGCTTCAGTACCCAGTATTGTTATTGTGGTTCTGTTGTGTCATTACTTAATGTTTGAATATGAACAGCTTAAAGTACCACGTATTGGAGTGAGTGCCATTTTTGCCCACTAACAAGGTTTTAATCAAGGCATTCACAGTCTCTAAATAGGCCTTTACTTCTGAATTTGCATATCAGGAGGGGGCTGGGAGCATGAGTGGGTGGATGTCATGTCCCAGTGATTAATGATCTCTAGGAAGCCGAAAAGGGGAGAGTAATATACGCAGTATTTCTACCCCCTGGAGTAGGAATGCAAACACTATTGTGCATATCTGTGCATAGTCACTGACTTCCTGGTAGCTGGAGAATTTCATACACTCCTCTGCCACAAATAAAACTGTCAGTGGAGTGACAAAGATCAGAAAGCCAGGCTTCATTTATTGAAAAGAATAGCTCAGACACAGTGATCCAGAAAATTAATTTTGTAGGTGTTTGGGAACTTGGTTGTTTAATAAGAAACTGGTAAAAAGAGAACTTTTGATGAAAGGCCTGAAGCCACCAAATATTTGTTGAATTTCAGTCTGTTTTGTTTCTGACTATTCCTGAATTATTGGAGAGAAATAACTTCTGTGATATAAAAGACATATCTTGAACAGGAATTAGAAACAAAACAAAGAGAACAAGCATCCCCAAAAGTAATAGCTGTCTGAATTTCAATTGCTAAAAGACCAAAAGGGAGATGGCACAGTGTGGAACAGCCACCCAGTCTGATCAAACCAGCACATTTGTTAGAAATCCTGTTATGGTCTGATTGCCATGATTTGCTTTCTCTTTTACTAATTCTTTGTTAGAATTGTATTAATGACTTAGAAACAGAGGGCAGCTTCTAAGTAGATGTTATTAAAAGTCTTAAATGAAGTTGTTTGAAAAGTTTTCTCCATTCTTGGAACACTTCACCAGTCCTTGAAAGATCAGTGCTCGTTGCTTCATTGATAGCTTTGAGGTCTGGATGGCTAAACCTGAATGGTTTTGTACTATTTCTAAATAAATCCATCTATAAGTTTAGTTGGACATCAGCAAGTAAATAATGACAGAATTGTAATTTTTGCAGCATCTGGTTAACTCCTCCCAGTGTTCAGGGGCAGTACAAGCCCAAGGCTGTACAATGAGAGCAGGGTAGATAGCAAACCCAAGGGATGTGTACCCCACAAGAGACCCTTGCAAAGCAAGTCCCACCTTACTCCATTAAAGAGGAGGGAGGGACCCTGTGGTCTAATTTAAATCACTTAATGGCTCTTTATAAATGCTCCTCTTTGTTGTAGAATGTGAAGACTGCCAGTTACTGAAGGGTAGTGCTTGGTAAATAAACCTGAATCTGTTTTTAATGTGTTAAAAGCCTTCTGTATTTCATATATACTGTAAGCTAAATAAAAGTGAAAATATTTCAGGGGACCTAAGAAAGGTCACCGTGCTCCCTGTTAGAGCAGGAGGAAATGTTTTCCATGTTGTATTTTGTCACATTAATGATGCTAATGTGGATGTGTGGTAAAATGTTTTACGTTTCAAGGAGGAAAAAACTCTGACCACTGCAAATCAATGTGAGAGTTCCCCCTGCTGTCCCACAAGATGAGCTGCTGTTGCTTGCTGCTGGAAGCTGTGCCTTATCCATGGGATGGGATACTATGGGGGCTGGAAGTAATACTGACTGCTGCTTTTGGAGCTTTTTGCCTTTCTTTTTCCTTGTTTGTTCTGAGGGCCAGCGCTCAGGCGATAATGCAGGCCACCTTCGTTAAAACCCAGAGAGGAGAAAATAAAGCATTGTTTGAGTTGTAGGGCCTCTTTTTAATTGCAGTTATACAAGCAGTTTATGGTGAATTGTACTCTGTTTTTAATTCTTTCTTCCAAATGAATAATGAATTTTTAAAATCTGTTTCAGCAATGCAATCAACCTCTTAAGCAATGTTCCTGTTTCTTGCTTGGATGTTCTTATTAATCCATCGTCCCAAGAGGAAACAGATATAAAATACAACGGTATGAATATGGGAGCTATTCAAATTTTACTGGATTTCATGGAGAAGAGAATAGACAAGGTATGGGCTGCAGGGATTTTTCACAAAAGGGACCTTTTTTGCACGAAAGCAAAAAGGGCACAAATATCAAGCTTCGTGTAAACCTTTTAGCCAGTACTCAGCACAAATATGGATGTCCTTCTAGATTGTGAAACACCTCAAAATAAAGAACAAATTCCTGTGAATATCTGAAGCTATTTGCTTATGTGTGTCTGAGGATGAACAGTTGGCTCTTTGTTAATGTAAAGTTCGTATTTTGGCTGTCATATGGAACTTTATTGAAGTGTTCATAGAATTTGAAAAGGAATGCTTGCTCTTCAAATGTTTTATTTTTATTTGGTTTTATTTTAGGGAAGCAGCTATAGAGAAGGTCTGACTCCAGTTCTCAGTTTATTAACTGAATGCTGCCGAACACACAGGGATATTAGGAAGTTTATCAAAGCTCAGGTAAGTAAAATATTCATCAAAATTTGAATATGAAGCTAATGATAAACTTTGAGGTTTGTACATCAGTGCAGGACAGTGCTATAGAAATAATTTTTCAGTCATATAAATCAATACATATTATGGCCTGAGTTCCATGATGCATTTTGTAGAGCTGTTAAATAATAACAGCAGGGATATTGTAAAGCTGTGTTAATGTGAGTCATCATGGATTGTGTGAGACAGGTACAGAACTCAGATAGGTCTGTTCCCTGACACACAGCATATAAAAAACATTTCAGTGCAGTTAATTAAACTCTGCAGAGCTGTATGGTGACCAGTGAGAATACAGGTGTTTTGATGGGTTCTGCTTGAGCTTTAGTTTAAAGGCACACTTCATCACTTGGTCTCTTAAGAGACCTGTTTACTACAATGTGGACCGTGGGTTGGCTTTTTGCAGGGAAAAAGATTTCTGTGCCATGGCTAAAGAGCTAAAGGATCTTGGTGGTTGAGTGTGGTGTTTTCTGTTTGTTTTGCTGCTTTTCCTGAGGTCAAGTGGAGAGAAGTTAAAAGATGATCAAGAGAAAGAAATTGCTCCTCTGGTTTCTGCTGTTTTCTAAACTACAGTGACTTTTAAGTTGCATCCTAGATGCTGCTTCCAGATCTAAAGCTGTGCCTAAATTCATAAATGGAGCTTAAAATTAAAAAGAGGATGTATTTTCTGCCTCTTTCATCTATATCAGAAATGTGGGTTTGAGGAACTTAAGAAATTTATTCTTGTTGTTTGTTTGCTTTTGTTCACAGCAGTTCATTTTTAGGATACTTTGCTGGTCTGTTAACTAAAAAAAAAAAAAAAGGTTGCAGAGCCAAGTGTTCAGAAGCTAGAAAATGAAGTTGTCTGCATGTTTTTACGACATCTCAATGTCAGGATATAATTGCATGCTGACTCCTACCACAGGCCCACTGCCTCATATAGTGCAGAGAATGGATGGATGTTGCTAACTGCATGACTGGATGTTTGATATTTTGAATTACCCTCATTGTTAAGTGCTGGCCTTAGGCTTTATTTATTGTGTGCTATTCAAATTGGGATCCGAAGACAGGATGATTGATTTCGTCATGGACTGTCCTATGGCACTCATCACTGTATTAGTATTAGAGTACTCTAAAAACATTAATTCATTCTTACAACACACTGGGAAATGGCAGTCATGGTACCATCCCCATTGGGGGGAGTATGCAGGGACAAAGTAAAATGTTTCTGCTAATTGTTGGAATACTTAGTTTGAAAAAGACAGGGTCTGTTTTATCCAAAGTAGTCAATAGTGTGGCAGTCCTGTAAGGATCGGTTCCCAGTGAGCCAAATTTCAGTAGTAATTGTGCTGTAATTTTGCACAGGACATGACACTTTACATTAAACACCTGGAAGACAAAAAAAACTTCAATTTCTTATGACAATTAGTGATGTACTTATTTTTATTCCCTAATAAAATATTGACAATCCATAATTCTTATTTGAGTCTTCAGATCATTAAATATTTCATATTATGGCCCAGATTTGTTTGTAGATTGTATCGTATATCCTGTGAATGTGAAAACATTTGCATAGATTTGGAGTCTGAGGGCATCCATATAAGGAGGCAGAAGTTAGTTTGCCGAAAAAGCCATCGTTCATGCATCTCCTGCCTTTCTTGAGGGTTGAAGTTAACAATATTAATGGCCTGTAATGAGAAAAGAGTGTATTTGAGGAAAGGTTAAATAGTGATTTTTCAAAAATATTTCTGAAATTTAGCTTCAGCTTTTAAAAGTGTTTTCTGGTTGAAGTACACATTACCTCTATAAATTAAGTAGTAGAAACTTGTCATAGAACTTGTAATGTACTTATTTTCCTGCTTTTTCATTAAGCATATCATTGTTCTATAGAGACTACACAGCATTTTAACAGTGTGAGATTCCTTAAGCTGTATTTCTAATACTTCTATCAGATACATGAGCAAAACAGAAGAAACAGAGAACTGTTGACCAATTCTTCTGGGACACCCATTTGTGCTCATAAACTCCTAATAACTGTATTTTTTAAGTCTACGTTTGAGACTGAGTATTTTTCTGCCCAAAATGACAGATCAGAAAACTTAAATATAATAAGAAGCAAGAGTCACTACTAATGCATGTAGGGATAGTTGTCTGATTTTATTGCCTTTTTTTTGAAGGGCAGAGTATTTTTTTGTTCTGTTGACTACATTTGTTTTTGCAAGTATTGGAGAGATATTTCCATGCATTTTATGCTGTTCTTCCCTTTCTCCTGTGCTCTAGGTACTGCCTCCATTAAGAGATGTATCAAACCGTCCTGAAGTTGGCACAACAGTGAGGAACAAACTCGTGCGCCTCATGACACATGTTGACCTTGGAGTAAAGCAAATTGCAGCAGAATTTCTTTTTGTTCTTTGTAAAGAGAGAGGTAAAAACTACTTTTTCTTCTCCCTTTTGTATAAGATCTTGCTGTAATTGGTCTATTTGCCTCTTGCTGTAACTCTCCATTCTCGCAGCACTCTGGTGGGGTTTGTTCTGGAGGTGATTACAGCTGAACGATTCTCTCTGTGCTCTTTGCAGTTGATAGCTTGTTGAAATACACGGGCTATGGGAACGCAGCAGGATTGCTGGCAGCGAGGGGCCTGCTCGCAGGAGGAAGAGGAGATCACTGGTACTCAGATGATGAAGACACAGACACAGAAGAATACAAATCTGCAAAGCCAAAGTATAGTATTGTTTTCAATTCCATGTATCCTGTTGCATTTTGGATTCTTTTGATATAAATTATGGCGTTTCTTGCCTTTTTCAGAGAGGCCAGTTTTGGAATTGTATGTGCTTATATTAACTCCTGTCTTCTGCTGATTTCATGGTCTAATTATTGAGAAACCAGCCTCTAATGGTGACCATCATGTAGTCAGATACGGTTGCAGGGGGGAAAAATCACTATGAGAGTGATTTAACATCAGTCTGAATAACTACTTAAAATTCAAGTGTGGAAAGAGATTTTTAAGAATATGATAGAAAAAAAATATAGTAACAAACTTAGCAAGGATGGGTTTTGTCTCAGATTTTCAAGGAACTCACATGAAGTTGCCAAGCTGCTAACTGTTGTTTGTGGGATGAATCTCTGTAATGGAGAAAGTAATGGTGTCAGATATGGCTAAAGATTTTAACCAGAACTTTGTTAAGGAGCAAGCCAAGAGGTCTAGTTTTAGTTTTGATCTAGTTTCAGATTGCCTGGTACTAAAATTTTCCTAAAGAAATCAAGTAGGTCACATATGTAAATAGGGAAGGAGCAAAATAACTTCCACAGAAGTCATGCATCAGGATTCCAATATATTTGTTTGAAGGATTCAGTGACCACATAGAAATTCTATTGATCTTTATTGATTGTTCCTCGATGGATTCCAGCAACAAGAACTACTGGCCTGTGCATTTCTGAGCACTGACAAGACATTAAAACAGTGAATCAACAAGATGATAGTCACGATTCATGAGAAATACAGTATAAATATGAACCTTGGCTATTTATAACAGAAACTTCCATGTGCAGTTTAGACACTTTTAGCCTTGATGGTTTCTGTTAGTTCTTCCTCTTTCCTGCTATTTAGAACATAGCAAAAGTACCTATTCCTGCAGAAAAGTAAACTGTATTGTTTTTTCACCTCCAGCATTAACCTTATCACTGGCCACTTAGAAGAACCAATGCCCAATCCAATGGATGAAATGACAGAAGAACAAAAAGAATATGAGGCTATGAAGCTTGTCAACATGTTTGATAAACTTTCCAGGTATTGTATTATAGCTGCTTTTGAGAGGCAGCTTGTATCCTGGCTCCGTACTAAGGTCTAGTACTTCAAAACAGTGCTAGAATCATCTTCTTTGCAGGATTAGGACCACTTTAAATGCAGAGAAAAATGCTTGGCACTTCAAAGAAAAGAGTGATGTGTTGCAGGACTTCAGAGGAAACCTCTTTTGGAGAGGAGTGGGCAGAATTTTGGGCAGTCTGTTGGTGAGGGGATCTGCCTCCTGAATAGATATGCTGATGGTAAAGAAGAGAATTTCTTCCTTTAAAATATGGGCCACAATCCAGGCCCAAGGCAAATGTACTTATTTTCCCCAATTTAATGAGCGGCATCTCATTGTAACTACTTATGTCTGCTGCTTATATGAAGAACAAATACAGTGTGAAAATAGTTGTTGTCGGAAACAATAAATTGTATAATGGAGCAATTAAAAGGGAATTTACAATTAAGACTTACTGTGGATTTATTAGGTTAAGTGTGGACTGGATTACAAATCAGCCTTAGTATTTTGTTTCATGTGATTAAGGCAATGCCATGAAAGAAATGGGTACTTGGTGTGACATAATGGTGTTATAGTATTGATATAGAGAGTTGATCTTTAGTTTATAACATTCTATGTACAAAAGAAAATAGACCTGTGCTGTTATCTGTAGATTTTTTCCCTTTTTTTAGGCTCAATATGCCTAAAATTTACTGGGTTTTTTTCCCCCATACTTCTAGCCATATTGGAGTGATTGTAGGTTTTTTTAAGTCTTAAGCAAAGTTACACTCTTGAGAAACACTTACGTAATACTAATTTGCCACTGAACTGAGCTGTAGGAGGTAAATGTATCAGTGCATCCGTTCTTCAAACATGGCAAAACTCAGCAGCTAGAAATCTGCTTGTTTTGTGAGAGTCTGTAGGTAGTCAAATAACATGATCTATTGAGAGAAATTCAGCAAAGCAAGTATTTTTTACATCTCTGTTAAAGATTAGGAATACAGCAAAAGATAGAGGAAAATCTGGATTTTACATTAGCTGTCAACAACTGAATTACAAGCAGGATTGAAAGCAGGGAACAAACTTAGAACAATTGATCTGAGATTGTCAATTAAGTGATTGGATATTTTTTCACATTGTTTGCATGGAAAACAAGTGTAGTATGTCGTAGTCTTCTTAGTAAAGAGAAGGAAATGCAATGCACATGTGATCTTAATTGAACTACTTTGTAAAACAGAATCATTGCTATGTAAGCTAGAGAATTAAGATGCTGAGCGTCAAGGGTACCACAATAAAATGACTAAATGGCCTAAAACGTTTTTTGAAAGAAAGATTGAGACTGCAGATAAGCTAAGACTGAAGACAAGTCAGTTGCTGTCGCTGCAGCAGTTACACAAAACCTCCCAATGGTTCCTGTGGCACAAGAGCCCTTTCAGTTTGGAGGGTGGGAGGCACCTGCTGCAGTGCCTGCCTCAGGCTGACAATAAGTGAGCAGCTGCTGCCCTGGGTCCCCACTTAGCCTCTTGGCCAGCAGCATTTCTGTCACCTTAGGCTCTCTGTGCCCCTTACACCCACCTGCAGTTTCTTCTATAGGATTTACACTGCTCCAGGGCTGGGACTCTGTTTGTTTGTTTAGTGTGGTGGTTCCTGTGGTACAGTGTTGATGTGACCCTTTAGATGCTGTGGGAACATGAATGAAATCATTTCACTGTTCTTCCCACACTTTTTGTTTTACTGAAAATAGGGGAGGAGGGAGAGGCTGGCAGGAAGGAAAAAGTAAGGCTTGGATTGGAGAGGCTGTGGGATGTTTTTCATGAATGTAATTGAGTGCAACTGTGGGCCTTGCAGATGTTAAATAAAATAAGAAACTGCCAGTCTTGTATACAAAAAGGAGTTAATGACACACTGATAGCTGAGGTTTTGGAATGGTTTTGGAATACAACACTGGTGCTGCCTCCAGCTTGAGCCCTTCAGTGCTGGGAGTTTGCAGACTTACATCTGTGTGGAATGCACTTCCTACCCTCGGTTTGCACCCTGCAGATGCAAAGCAGAGGTTGTTTGGTTGGAGTTTTCAGTTGATTCTGGGGTTTAAATCTTGCTTTGAGGCAGAGTGCTCGTGGCAGGTTTCCTGCTTCTGCTGCTCTCTGTTGTCATCGCAGGAGGGGAAATGTGCCATGAGCAGGTTCAGTTTGATGCAGTGCTTTGCTTCTAAAGGAGAGGAAGTTGAACAGGAACAAACAGCTTCTTCTCATCTTGACCAAGGTTATATAACTCTGTGTAAACTGATCAGGAGCTCAGAGTAAAACTGTGTGATGAACAGCAAAACAGGTTTGCTTAGTTCACTGGTATTGTCCCAGTAGTGGAAACTCAGCTTTAAAGAGCTGCCACACTTTTACTGGAGGAAACTATGGAAAAAATGTTGAAGGACTGACAAAGTTGCTTCCCTCCCTGACTGCTGAGGATAATCAGGCCAGTCTGGCACTGGGGTGCTCCAGATTTGGCTTTGACTGGCTGAGTATCAGAACTCAGAAAACAAATTTGCAAAGCAGAACTACTTCATTGGGAAGTTGTAGCCTTAATTAATGGCTGCTGAATGTTTACACTGTACTCTTTGTAAAGGTTTATTGAAGCTGTAAGTACAAAGGGACATCTTTTCCCTTGTCCCATATGTCCAGATTTTTGCTTTTTAGGTTTCTCTTTATTTTCACTGAAAATTTTAAACCTTTTGAAGTGATGTAAAACTGATTGATGCTTTTGGTCATTTCAATTCATGCATCCAAAGCTTTTCTATTCTGTTAAGTTGATGGGGTTTGGGCCTGTTTGTGGGATAATTGACCATCAACAAGGCTAAATTAACATAATTCACCCAGTTTTGATTTCTCAAAATATCTGTAGGAAAGCTGCCTGATGTTGGGAACGCATTTCCCTTGCCCCAATATTTTACCATAGACTTGAGTTCTGCAAAAGCTTTTATAGAAATTAGTATTTTGCTCAAATTTGGCTGGGTGAGATTACTTTTTAAAATCATTAAGTATATGCCAATTATAAATATAAATGAACATGAAAAATCTTGATTATGGCATTTTTGGGAGATGTATATATTACTTAGGCTGATGCTGGATGCCTGAACTTGGCCCTGATGTAATTCTGTGGGGTTTGTGTGCAGTAAGTGACTTGTTCATTCTTTGAGAACTGTTTGGTGACTGTAAATCAGTGTCTTCTGCACATGATGCACATCTTTGAGCTTTGAAAAACTCCCCAGAGCTGCAGGGATTTAACTCAGACTTCCATTTTTCTGCAAAACATCCAGTTAGCCACCTTAAGTCAGTGTCGTGTGATATTCTGTCTATATAATAGATTATTGGAGATACTCTGTGTTAATTAAAATGTCTGGAAAAAATGCTAACATTTTTTCTATTATAAATGGTAGGTAGAATTGTATATTAATTGACTAATTTAAAATGTCAGGATGCTTTTTCCAAGCCAACCTTGTATTAATAGCAAGAATCCTTTTGCTGATAAAATAGTCTCCAATTATCACAGCTTGGGTTTTGTTGTACATTGAACAGAAGTCAACAAAACGAGTAAGAGAACCTGTCTAAATAAGGTACCATACTCATTAAAAACCCAAAATTAATCATAGGATCAATGAAGAAGGCAATGCTACATCGAGTTTGTTTTTTTCCTTCCCCTTTCTAATCATAGAAAAAAATAATGTTCCCTGAAAGGATCGGAACCATTATGTAGCACTCAATTATGAGGAGGTGAATAGGTCCCCACCACGCTGTTTTATCAAAGGGGCAGACTGGTGTTTACATGATGGCTGTTTGATTACAGACACCATCATTAATTCTGTGTGCCACTGCTGCCCTGCAGCACAGGCAGCAGGCAAGAGAGGGTCACCCTTCCAAACAAGGGAATGATTTTTGAGTCGTTATCAAGCTAAATGGCAAGCAGGAAGGCAGAACTTGTATAGATATATTTGAAGGGACTCTTGGGAGATCTGGAAGTGGAAGAAGAGAATGCATTTTACCAACTCTTTAATTATGGTCTGTTTCTGAGTACACTTGAATAGAATGCTTTGTTTGCCTTAGAAAAATGAGTGTTGCAAGGTGCATCTGAGTATGTGGAAGGTCACATAAGAGTGTTCAGACATGTATTAATCCACACATTGTGTGCTTGTGTGTATCTTCATGGATACAGAAAAATTCCCACTGCCATCTACTGGGCTGGGGCCAGCGGTGTTCTGCCCTGTGGATGTACCATAAGTACCCAGTTTCTGGGCAGTGAACTGTTTCTGAGGCTCTGCCTGTCAGTTCCTGGCCCTTCCCTTCCCACCTTGGGCAGTGAGCGCATCCTCAGCTAGCCCAGGGTGTCACAGCACAGCTGAGGTCTGAGCAGCCAGAGCTGAAAGGGCAAATTGCTGAGGCTGACAGGGCTGAGACCCTTCCTGCCAGGGAAGGAGCAGCTCTGTGGGCTCTTGGTGTGACTGAAGTTCAGCTGAGTGGTGCCTCTGGCAATCCAACCCAGAACTCTCTTACTGAGCAGGAAGTTGTTGTGATCTTAGGAAGATGGCTCTGTGGGCAGCCCAGACCCTTTCATCTGTTTGTCTCCCTCTGTCTTTTCCCTCTTGAAAACCAGGAATGAGCTTGTGTGGTGTTCAGAGCTTGCAGCCAAGTCTTCACTGGCAAAAGGATGCCACGCTTAATGCTCTTTTAGGACTAGATTGTGGTTAGAAACAAAACAGGCTGATCCCTGCTTCTCCTCCTCCTTCCTTTGGTGGCTTAGCATATTTCTGTCTTCACACAGTTCAGTTTTCCTGGGTAGCACTTGCCTGGGGAAGGATGTGTGGAATTCAGCCTCCTAACACAGAGAACAGCAAACCCCTAACACCCATCTTTCATCCTGCTCAGGGCCTTGCAAAGCAGGAAGCTCCTGCAGGAACAGAAAGGTACTTGATAAATGTCCTGGTTATTCGTTCAAGGTGAGCTCAGCCTGGCTCCCATCGTTAAAGCCTAAAGCCAAAGATGGATGTGAAAGAGAGGCTGGAAAGGGAAGCCTTGGAGAAGGAGCTTTGCCTTTATAATTGACTATTGATGAGATAGGACTTCTTGACAATATTTAAAGACATAAATATTGTTGTGAGGAGAGGGAGGCCCCACATTAAGGAACCTTGGGACGTTGTTTTCCTGTGTTTCTCTTTCCTTTTCCAGGAACAAATTCTTTATCTTTTATTAACTATTATAATTTATTACCAATAATAAATGGTAAATGAGTAGAAAATTAAGTGATTCCATGACTTCTGGCTGCAATATTAAATGTTGCAATTTAACAGTATGTGTTGGGGTTTTTAAAAAAAAATCTAGGATCCTTTCAGCTTAAAGGGCAAGCAGTGGGGATTTTGTTCTTCTTGACTACATTTTTGCATTTTAGAGGATGCATGTTTTGTATGATGTTTAAAATTTGGAAGCCAAAAAGACCTTACATGTATAGAGTTTTTTCTCTGTGGAAAGAAATGTCTTTGCTATTAGACACAACTCCAAAGCACTCCAGCTTTGCCTTTGGGGGCCCCTACAGCAGGCAGGGTTCTGGTCCTCTTTGGACACCAAATTTGTGGTCTCTGTGTTCTGAGCCCTTTCAATTCTGATTTCAGGTATTGTTTTGATCCCTTCTCCACACATCTCCAGCAGATACTCCAAGAGTGCTGCTGCTTGGGCAGAATCTGCACACTGTAGATTGCATTGCCAGAAGGGAGAGGACTCCCTGGCAGTCCTTAAGTAATGGCAATCTCTCTCCAGTCTGTTTAAAGATAGATCCTACTCTTCCTCCCACACTGAGGGAGGGTCTGGCCTTGCTAACCTCCTTCCCTGGCCTGCAGCTTCCCACCAGCCCAGGGCAGCCAAGGCACAGCAGTTTCTCCAGGTCCAGTTTCCTGTGTGGCATTTGTGAGTTTATCACTGAATTATCTGATGGGCACATCTGCACAAACAGCTGCATTTATCCTGCTGGTCTCTTTGAGATTTGATTTAACTGCTGCTTGACTGCTCAGTGTCCAGCACGTGCATGCCATGGGACTCAGGTGTGCCTTTCTTGCTGTTCCCGTGGGTGCATCAAGGTTGGATTGCTGACTGGGCAGAAGGAGTTGCTGCCCCTTTTTTCAGCCAGGGTAGGAGTGCAGAGCAGGCAGAGTGTGGTGAGATGCCTTTGCTTCCCCACTGAGTGATGCAGTTTTATTGTCTGTGGCTTGGGAGGGTGGCAGATGTGTGTTAAATTGACAGTTTTACTGGGCTGCCTTTCAAGCAAAGGGTAAATTAACATCAAACCTCTGCTCCTTTATTTAAGGTGACTCCTGAATATTTAGAGGTATTTTCCCCCTTCTTTTTTTCAGCAAAAAATCAAAATGTTATCTTTGCCCTTACAGCTTTTGCCATAATCCACATATAAATGAGGTGATAAAAAATAAGGATTAAATAAATCTTTGCTAATACTTTTTGATTGGCTTAATCAATAATTAATCATCTCTTAGATGAGGCTGTAGCTTGTGGAGTAGATATAATTGGATTAACTGCTGAGCGGCCTTTGGAACTTTGAAGAGATTAAAATGGCTGTAAATCCTGTAATTAAACTGCCACAAACAAAAGCAATAGTATTAGAATCAGTCAGCTTTTTTAAAATGAATCAGCAAGTCCTTAACACAGGCCTAGTAGTGGTGTAGGCAGGGTCTGTTCTCTTAACTGATTTATTTCCTTCAACAAAATGAATATGTATCAAAGCATTGTTTTAATTGCCTGGGCATATATTAGCCAGAGTGGCAGGTGAAATTTTAGGAAGAACTGGCTGTCAGAGAACTCTTAGAAGAAAAGCTAGTTTGTGTGTCCAAAACAGTGAACCTGCACCTTGTCTTGAGCCTATTAGGCACTGACTTTTCATGGTGTCTTTAATTGGCTAAGTAGGTTTGGCCCACATGAATGAAGTCTTTATCTGTCCTGCTCTTCCCCTCCCACCTATTTGGAAAGGTTTTTGTGCCTTTTTCTTCAAAACAGAGGGCTTTAGCAGAAATAACTTCCTTTTAGAGGCTCATTATGTGCCGAAGCATATACTGTATGTGACTGTATTATCCACATGTGAATTGATATGTGTGCCCATGCTAATATGGATTCTTTTTCCTCAATCTGTCCCAGGGATGAGCTCATAAAGCCCATGGGAGTGCGGCCGGACGGGACAATGGCTCCTTTGGAGGAAGCAGTCAGCCAGTACCAGACCAACAAGCAAGAGAGCTCAGATTCAGACTAAGGCATCACCTGCTTCACTCAATTCTCCTCTAATCCACACTTTTCCTTAGAGCCACATCTTTTATCCTCACATTAGCCAGCATCACTTTAACTGTTCTATTATTGGCATATTTAAATGATGGGTCCTGTGCTGTAATGTCTGAATTTTCATTATGTCTGTTTAGAGAACATATCAATTTATTAGTTTATGATCTTTATTAATTTAAAATTAAATGTATTTCAAAGGGATAAGAAGTGAAAGCCTACAATGTAAAATAAAATCCACTTTCATTTTCCAGCATCCTCTTTTCTGAACTCTGTAGGTTTTCTCATTCTTGAAAATCTTTTGTATTGTCTTGCCAGTCTTCCTCTTTATATAATTGTATTAATGCAGCGTGTTTACTTAATGGCATTAGGAGCAGAGGGTGTTTAAACTTAGAAGTCTGATTGACCTCGTGAGGCTGCTTTAGCTGGCATTGAGCAGTGATTTCAAAGCTCTCCTTTTTTAAAGTGCCAGGGGGTTTCTTACTGCTACAAACTTCTCCAGTTAAGCTGCTGCTTAAGATTTTAACAATGTGTCAGTGACAGACTGCTTCTGAAATTGCCTTTAAATTGGGAACAAGATGATGTATGTTGTATGTCTTCCCTCCCTCCCTGGTTAAGACCACACAAATATACCCCTCCTCCCCTCTTTGGTTAAGTAAAAACATCCCTATTGAAAATGCTGTTCAAGTATTGCACTTAAATGTTGCCATGAATGGGAGGGGACTGGAGTGCATGTGCCAGTGTTTCACTGAATTGGGGCCTACTTTTGGAGATTAACTGCTGTGCCTCACTTGAAGGAAGGCAAACTAATCAACAAAGAAATATTTCCTGTTAGAGAGAACTTAGGTAGCAGTGGGAAGGTGGAAAGGAGAAAAAAGTGTCACTTTCAATTCTGTACTCTATAAAAACAAAGATTAAAGTTTTAGGCGTGCTGCACTGCTGTTGTTGCCTCTTTTCCTGCTTCGTTTCTTTCTGTGTGTTTCTCCCAGCATGAATTACATGCAGAATAATCCAGGCCCTCGTTTTAATTTCCCTGTTTTGTGCAGCAGCTTACACATGCCGCTCACTGGGGACATTTCAGAGATTGGTGCTGTTCTCCAGTTTGTTTCCTATGGCTTGACACTGACTCTCTGAGCTAAGTTGGCATTCAAAGACCCTGTGGAGGGAGGATTTGGTGTGAATTGTGCTGTGCTTACTCATGTGAGGAGCTTCTACAGATGATCTTAGTCTTTCAAAATAACTGAAAGGAAAAAAAATAATGCACTGCTGTCCTCTCAGCAGTTAAGTTGGTGTTTCCTAAGGACACGGCCCAGCCACAGCAATGTCCTTCCCCGTACCCATGTCATAACTATTCTGTAGGACTCCTAAAGTGGAAGGGAGCAGTTGTCCCAAGGGCAAGAAATGTGCTTGGCTGCATCTCAGCTGGGTCTCAAAAATGTAACTCTGGGTTTAGCGTCGTCCACAGACTACTCTGAGCCCCTCACAGGCAAGTGTTAAGTGCCCTACAGGTTCAAAGAATTTGTGATCCCTCCCTGAGGAGTAAAACTTCCCCCGTGAGGAACTGTCCTGGTGTCTGGGGCTGTTTCTTGGGGTGGGGAAGGAGTTGATTCAGGCAAGAGCTTCTGTAGGGGCTTCTTGCTACAGAGGATTAAGGACAGAGAGTGAAAAAGAGCAAAATCTCAACTGTTGTTTTACAAGCTGTTGAATATGCTCCTACAATTAGCTGGCTAAAGAGATTAATAAATCAGTAATGGCTCCAGGGACCTCATTACAAGCAGTATAGGACAAGGCTCTTGTGCTCTGCCTCCTGTCCTTTGCCACAGGGCAGCAATGTTTGCAATAAATAGTTCTGTTTAGTTTGTCTTGGAAAACAGATGCTTGCAGAAGGCTCTACAGAGATGAGATGCTGTTTCAAATAGGGGGTAGCTCAGAAAGGGGATGGTTTGTGGAAAGGCTGCTGCAGGTTTTGGGCTTATCCTTGCAGTGTCTAACACGTCCAACCTTAGCTGTGCTGGCTAGAGATCTGGGAATATTTTGGGACAAAGGTCTTTCCAATCAGCAGTGCCTCTGCTTCCTTTGTGCTGGCTGTGTTCAGAGTCACTGTGTGGGGTAGGACTGCTTGGGTGGGGGTCTGGGGAAGAGTGAGGTTTTGGTGGTTAAAAAAAGGAGCTCCCTGGAATGTTTTGTGCACTGTGAAATGAGGATTTGCTCCTGAATTTATTTTCAAAGTTGAACCTCCAAAATTGGAGGCTTGGGCAGCCGAGTCTTGCTGAAGCTGGCAAAGTGGGCAGTGTGGGGAAGGGTCTCGAGCACAGAGGGTCTGCCTCTGCCTCAGGGAGTGTGGGATGCTCCTGGCTGATGGGACCATGGGAATCTGCTCCAACCTGCAGTGTTGGAATTCCTGGGAGTCCCAAGCCTGGAAAGCAATGAAAGGTCTGACAGAGTAATCATAAATGTGTCTGAATCTATGATTTCATCCCACAGGATATGAGCTGTTCTGTATTATATGAAATATCAATATTTAATTACACAAATGCATACTTTTTCATCCAAAACACTCGAGTAAGAAAATACTGTAATCAGGAAAAAGAACCCTTCTGAGTAAAATGTCAGTAGATTTTCTAGTGGTGACTGTAAAGGTGTTAGCCAGTGGATTTTGGGGACGTGTACCTTTCATTCCCAAAAAGCCTTTCACAGTCAATCCCAAACCCAAAACTTGTGTTTCAGTCTTTACTTTGGCATCAGCAATCCAAAGCAACACACTTCTCATTAAAGCTCATCAATGATTTGGAAGCTTTGCTTCTCTTTGTTTCCTTAGTTATGAAACAAAAGATGATGGGAAATCGCTGAAATTTGTCAGAATACTTTGTCCTTTTGCAAAATAATACAGACGTATTTGTTTAAATGTTCGTGAAAACTTCCTGGCAGGTATTCCCAAATGCTAATTGAAACTTCATGTGCCCCAAAAGTGGTTTTCAGGAAAAAGGGTCGTTTACAATCTGTTAAAAATGTTGTGAGAAAATTACCAGAACTTTAAAGAAAGTTGCCAAAGAGGAAAACTGTATTAGCTTTGATGTTTTCAATGTACAACATTGCTGTATGTGTGTGTGGCCAAAGTAGATTTTTTTACCCTATATCTTGAGTTTTTCCAAGTACCGGAAAATCTGCAAAGGCCTAAAAAAAGAACAACCAGGCAAGTTCTCATAGTTCTTCAAATGGTAACTTTCCCCTACCTGGGTGAAAAATCAGTTGTCAAAGGTGGCTTTAAGGAAGAGAGCATTACAATGAAGCTGTAGCATTTGTGGGGTTGCCAAGCACCCTAGTCTGAAAGAGGAAAGTAAACCCCAAAGTATACAAGATCCCAAATCTGCTGAAGGAGCATTCCACAACATTGTACTTCACCTTATTAGCACCGAGCAGCTAATAAAATCCTGTGCTTTAATAAGGCTGGCTGTAAAAAGACTCTTCCCCTGTTCAAACAGTTGAGAGCCAGACTTTGCTGGTCTTTGAGCAGCAAGTTAAACAGCTGCCCAGGTCAGATTCTTTTCTGGTCAAGCATGGAAAAGCAGTGATTTAGTAGCAGTGCAAAGATGTGGCTCACTTCTAGGAAAAAAAGGAAAAAAAAAAAAAAAAGCAATTTAATCCTACAAATGAAAATCCTTGTTGCATTAACATCTTAGTTACTTATGGAAAGTGTCGGGGAGCATTTCTTGTTCTCCATGCAAAAGCTTTTGCTCACGCTGGAGTTGGTTCTCTCCAAAATGCATGTTGCTCTGACGAGGCAGTGTTTAGACCAGGAATTCTGGGGGGAATTGATGCCCTTGAAGCTTTTCCATGTGTCCTCCAGCTGGCTGTGTGAAGGTGTGCTGGTACTCCTTCCTGAGCTGCGGAGCAGCCTGGGGTGCCCTGGGGGTGCCCTGGGGCAGGGAGCAGAGCCCTGCCCGGCACAGGGGGGCCTGGGGGCCACTCTGCCTTCTGCTCCCCTGGGGAAGCAGGGACAGAGGGGCACAGACAAAGGGGGACAGCCAGGCACAAGGGAGGTGTGGGAAAAGGTGCTGATTGTCTGCTTGGAGTAAAGCTGAGCGTTTCTCGGGGCTCCTCCTCTCACCCCTACAGGTGAGTCCTGTTTCTCTGCTTCTCCCTGGTGCTTGTCGCTGTGGAAGGGCCTTAGGTTATTCCCTGTGCCTTCCTTAGGTCACTGTCCTTGGTTTGGAGGGTCAGGAATGCTGTGGCATGAGGGTCCCTCCCGTGGGAGGTGCACCTCTGCTGTGCCTTTCTGTCCTCCTTGGGAGCAGACCGCTCTTCCTCTCTGTGTGAGTGAGGAGGAGGAGAGAGGGTCCCACAAGAAGGGACCAAAGGAATTCCGTGGGAAGGAGGCAGGAGCAGCTCTGTCTCCTGTCTGTGCAGCATCAGAGCCACTTCCAGTTCCACCCTGAGCCAGCTCAGGGCCAGAGCTGCAGCTGCTCCCCCCTCGGTGCCTCTGGGCAGGCTTGAGGACAGCAGACGCAGTCTGCCAGGTAGGGAAAAACCCCAAACCCCAAATGTGACCATTGCCATGGCCAGTCCTACAGCATCACCCGCCAGCACAAGGGTCAGGCCAGCTCTCCGTGCTGCCTGGGAGCTCCAGGGTCCAGCAGCACCAGGTGAGTTCCTCGAGCATCCCAACTTCCCCCGGAGCAGGCGAGCTGGGATGGCTGAGCTGCGGACACGGCTGGGAATCGATCCCTCCGACAGCATGCCAATCTCTGTGGGGTACCTAGGCAGCCTTTTAGAGGCTGGTGGGGAGGGAATTATTCAGACCACCCATCTTAGCTGGCTAAATTACCCGGGTAGTCTCTTCTAACTCCTTTTCCAGTCACGGCTGAGAGGGAGGACAATTCAGAATGAGGCTAATTTGGGTGCACTGAATGACCCTCTGCAGGAGCTTTGCTTTCCCTCCCTCGACTACAGAGGGAGCCTGGGGAGACCAGCTGGTTACATTTAACTGCTAAATTGGTTGCCAAAAGATGGGTGGTGAGAATTCCTTCCAGTTTCCCCTCTGCCATGGACCACACTCTTCCCACAGCAGGACGCTCGCTCGCTCTCTCCTGCGAATTTGGAGATTGCTCAGGGCAGAGGGATCCAGGCCCCCAGGAGCCACCACAAGGCAAAACTTCATCACAGCCCTTGGCAGGTACTGATAACGCTGTTTAAGTTTTTCTGCTTAAATAGGTTCTCCAGAGCAGCTTTGGTTTTGGGAGCCTGAGTAACAACTTGTGTTGGTGTAAGCCAAGTTTTACGTACGTTCTGAAATTTGAAATACGAAGTGAAACCTCCAGCAAAAATTGTAACTAGAGAGGGACAGATAACAGAAAACGCTTCTAAGTTCACTCCAGACATTATAAATTGAGAGGAAAGTGAAGCCATTCAAAATAAACCCTGCTGAGATTGCCCCTTCCTCTTTGCCTGATAAACCCATTACAAATTAAAACAAAAGCAGCCAAGACCATCAGGCTTCAGGACATCCATTAGCCCTCTTTTACATTTTAGAGCTTGTAACAGATGCTGTCTGTGGGCGTTAGTCCTTGTCTAATCAAAAATCCCAATTCTTCATTCTGGAAGCTTCAAATACAAGTTTCTGCCATATAAAAGCCAACAAGTGTAAGAATTTAAACCTGAACCTAAATTACCAGGATTCTCAGGCTTTAGGATTATTTTACACTCAAGGAGTGATCTTGCCTGGTAAATCACAGTGCTGTGGCACATCACACTTCCAAAGGCATTTGAAAAAAACAGTAGTTTATTAGGGGTTTCTTTCCTTTTTGAGAAGAGACTAGTGGCTGTCTGGATTCCCTCCTGTTTTCTCAGTCCCCAAATGTTCATAACACCCTGTTGGGGAGGAATAATTCCCATCCAAGCTGTAAAACACACTTATAAGTAGATGGGAAAAGCATGAACAGAGCTGTAAAGAAAACAAAACCGCCAGGAACAAGATCTTATTTTGCATGCTTCTCACTGTTGTATTATTGCCCCAATTAGCATATTTTAAAGACAAGCCTTTTTAAAAAAAAAAAATTCTGCTATCTGCCTGAACTGTTCTCAAGCTTTGAACTTTTCCATCCTTTCTATTGATTATGGCCAAGTGACCCATATTTAAAAAGCATTTACAATAAAATTATAGCACTTTCTTTTGTGCTGCCGGCTTTCCCAGTGAAAAGCTAAAATGTTTTAAAATTGTCACTTTTTGACAGAGGTAATGGCTGTAATATATTTAGTCTCTTTCCCCTTGTTGTGCTTAAAATGGCTATGCTAATAAAGGGCACAGCTGTCGATACTTTATGGCCTGCTGGGGGGAAGAGGGGGAACAACGGCAAAAAACAGATTGACTGTGTGTCAACAAATGCAGCTGGGAAAGAAAAAAAGAAGCCCCTTGAAGGCCCCTGCAACTTAAAGTCCAAGATAAATGATGTCCCTATGCTTAAAAAAAAAAAAAAAATGGAGGTTGGAATTCAATAAAGGGGAACTGAAAAGGAAACTGCTTAAAACTGAAAGCCTTTTCTCTGCCTCTAGACAGCTTACAAGAGAAATGAGCAAAAGTGACCACAGAAAGAGGGTGAGCGGCCAAGAAAGAAAACAAAAGCCCATCCTGGAAAATATATTGCATCAAGGAATTATCTGAAGTGCAGCGCGGCCGGCGGGAGGAGAGTACAGTTTAATGGAGATGCGACAACTTTGACACAGGGCAGGGGGAGAGGGCAGCGCTGTGCCCAGGGGGAAAAGGGACAGAAAATTGTTCCTATCGAAGCAGGAAGAGTGGGACACGAGGGCAGGGGGTGATGGTGGCTGTCCCTCTCTGGGGAGCCAGGCTGGGCTGTCCCCACAGCTCTCGATGTCCCATGGCTCCTGATGTCCCCATGGCTCCTGCCCTGTCCCCACAGCTCCTGGGCTGTCCCCACGGCTCCTGCCCTGTCCCCACGGCTCCTGATGTCCCCACAGCTCCTGCACTGTCCCCATGGCTCCTGATGTCCCCATAGCTCCTGCGCTCTCCCCACAGCTCCTGATTTCCCCAGAGCTCCTGATGTCCCCATGGCTCCTGCCCTGTCCCCATAGCTCCTGCACTGTCCCCATGTCTCCTGATGACCCCATGGCTCTTGGGCTGTCCCCACGGCTCCTGCTCCGTCCCCACAGCTCCTGCCCTGTTCCCACAGCTCCTGATGTCCCCACAGCCCCTGCCCTGCCCGGACACTGGGACCCCCGACCTGGGGCCACTCGTGGGGCACAGAGAGAGCAGCAGCAGCAGGGCTGGAAGGGCTGCAGGGAAGGGCAGCTTGGATTAATGCAGTGAGGAAATGGCAATCCTGGGTGCAAACCTGCCCCAGTCAGGCATTCCTTTCCCCAGGTTCTCATTCCCCAGGTCAGGAGGCAGCTGCTCTGCAGGGAGGGGAACTCGGAATAGAATAACAAGTGACAGGGAGCCATTTGGTCATTGTCATTTCCTGGACAATTATGGAAGATGAGGATGGTTTTCCCAGCCTGAGGAAAACACCTCTGTAGGTGTGGCTCAGAGCTGCTGAGAGCCATGGTCCAGGCCCTCCCCTGCCTGTTTTGGGCTGGAAAGAGGGAAATTCAGGCTTGGCAGCAGGCGAGGCCAGGAGAGCTGGAGAGCCTGCAAAAACCTCTGTGTCTGCAGTCGGAGGAGATGCACTCCAGGGTGGTGCACTGCTCTGTGTCTGCTCTTTCCCTTTCCCACTTCTGTCATTCTTCGCTCCCACCACTTTTTAAAATTTCTTTTTCACTCAAGGCCTTTTTTTCCTGATGTGTAGATTCCATTCAAGAGCATCTGGAAAAGGTAGTCAAATGGAAAAAAGAGTTATCTGTTTTCTCAGCTTCTCAATTTTTTGAGTGTGTGTATATATTTCCCTCTAACCTCTTCAAATTCTCTAAACACTGGAGGAAGGAAAAGTAAGTAACTGAAGACAAGGCAAAATCAGGAAGTTGAAAAAATCCTGAAATGAAATGAAATTAAACAGTCATGGCAAATTTTTACTAAAGCAGCAGGACATTAAAATGGCATAGAAAGTTCTCATTTCCTTCTGTAATTGTTTGGAAGAGTTTTAAAAGGCCATAATTTTTATTATTCTTGCTAGATTTCACTTGGTAAAGCTCCTGCACCAGTAGAGGTCAATACCTCCCAGTGATTCTGTGTTTGTGGGATGAACAATCTGGCTTTGGTTTTCTTCAGAAAAGAGTGGAATTTGGTATGGCTGATGTGCAAGAGGGAAAAACTGAAAGGCAGCTGTGCCCAAGGACTGAAGAGTTAAGAGATTCCCCCACCCACAGCCGGGACTGACTTTGGGAAGCAAACCTTGCCTGTGACAGTGACTCACTGTGGGAGTCCCACTGCCTCTCTGTAGGTGACAGCTGGGGAAAAATGGAGAAAAAGGAGAGAAAAATACCTCTGAGTGTGTGATAGAAGTGATGTGCTCACTGGTGTGGATTGGCACAGGTCCCTGCAGGGCTGGGGGGGCAAACACAGGAGGAGGAGGTCATGTTGATGCCTGGCCAGGCTTACCTAAAACAGAGGCTAGACAGAGTGAAGGGAATAAAAAGCAGTTCTATTTATTGAAGGCCTTCAGGTGCTTTTAGGGCAGTCACAGCCCACCCAGGGGCTGCACCCAAAATGGACAGCGGGTCACAGGTTTTTCATACTTTATAAATTTCGTCCGTTTGCATATCAGGGGTTAATCTTCCAATTACAGCTTCAGGTAATGAAGTCAATTACTCCAAGTTTGCTCCCCCAATTCACTGTTGTTTACATATCTCGGGGCCTGAGACAGTGAGGTGTCCTTGAGTTTGAGACTTAGGAATTGTTTTGTCTAAAAGTGAGAGACCAGCAGCTCAGCAACTGTATGGAGTCCAGAGTCATACACTAAAAATTACAGGATTACAGATTCATGGAAAATACAGAATCTAAAATCCGAAGGCATCACTGTGATGAGATGAAGCAATGCTGAAGTTGGAGTGGCACACGGAGCACGGCTGTGAAGGAGCTCAGCAGTATCTGAGCTGGAACTGCTGCAGGAGAACATTCTCCAAAGGAAAACACCCAAGAGGTTTCTGGAAGCCCTGTGGCCCTGTGGCCCTCGATGTCCCACGTGCCCATGACCTGGGTCACCCTGCAGGAGCTGGAGGTGTCCCAGGGCTGGTGTGTGATGGTCAGAGGCTGGAGTTACACTGAGGCTGCACAATCCCTGCCCAGGGCGCTGGGAAAATGCCACATGCCCCAGGGATCTGCTCCCTCCGGGCAGGGCTGGAGAGCCCCTGGCCCCTGACCCATAACCTGCAGGGCCTGAGGAACCCAGGGAGATGATTTATGAAGCTCAGCACACTCAGGGGAAGGCTGAGGGGAGTGTGTGGGAGCCAGAGCAGATGGTTTTTGTAACTTTTTCTTTGCAGACCAACACAATTTTCCAGGGGAGATGCAAGCCCTGGGTAGTGGCTGTTGAGCTCACAGACTTGCTTTGCTTAATTATCGTTTGCAGACTGTTTAATAAGGGCCTGGAGACCCCAAGAACCACCAAGAGCCAGAGGTCGACAACCACCAAATATCTGTGTAGGAGGAAGGTATGTAAAACTTTCATTTATTCAGTGGAGCTGAAAAAAGCTCAAAATAATATTTCATGTGCATAATTGGGCATTGAAGTGATAGACTGTGAGCTCTGGTGGGCTTTGCTGTCATCTGAAGCTCTTGGGTTGGCCAACTTGCTTTGGAGGCTGGGCAGCCCTGCCTGCTGCTGCCATTGGTGTTCCATGTGCTCGGAGGCGTCTGGAGACCCTCAAAACTCCATCAGATCTTCATGTCATTCAGATCTTCATGTCAAAACCTTGCAGGAATAGTCCTTTTAAACAAAAAAATCTCAGCCAGTGAAATCTTACCTCCTGTTTTTAGTATTTATTTATAATTTCAGGTGCCTTTGGATGTCGTCCCATTTCTTGGTCTGTCAGTTTTAGGGTTAAGGTTGTCGATATTGTGTCTCAGCCTTTGGGATTGGTGGGAGTTCTCTTATTTTCCACCCTCTGCCTCCCTCCAGACTCTGCTGCTCTCTGCTGGTCTCCTTCCACTGCATGAGGGGTTCTCAGAGGGATCAAGCCACCTAAAATTTAGTTAAAGAAGGCAGGGACAAGGGGAGGGAAGGGTTCAAGTGGGCCCTTTGCCTTTATAAAATGGGGAAAAGGGTTTGGGGTGAGGCTGCTACTTTCTTATGTGTTATCAGGAGCTGGGCACAGATTTGTAGGAAATGGGTTTTGCTGGTTCTTTCGTGCATGAGCAGAGGATCTTTTTCAACAATTTCTTCAGCAATTATTTCATTCTTCACCAGTGCTGTGTGGAGGCACAGGTGTGTTTCCATCCTTTCCCCGTGTGCCTTCTGGTAGTTTCAAACCTGCTGGCCAGCTCAAAACACATCTGTCAGCACAGGGAGGGCCTCAGAGAGACACCAATTCCATGTTTAATGAAAATCTGTGTCCTACAAGGAAAGAGAGGTGCAAAACAGGCCCCCTGCAAGGGAACGGCTCCAGCACACGCTTGCAGTTTGCTGCAGAATTCCCATGCAAACAGCCCAGCTCAGCAGCCCCCATCCCCGTCAGGCACACATCTGCAGGAGCCCAGATGTTAACCCTTCCCACAGGCCACAGCAGGATTTCACTGCTTCCTCCCTGCTCCTCTCCCTCTCCCCTGCAAAGACAGTCTGGCTGGCTTTGCCTCGCCAGATGACGTTCAGAGATGAGATTAGGGATGCTCAGAGGACACCTGGGGGATGTGCTGGGGCTCAGGGCTGCACCTCAGGCAGGCATCTCTGGGGTTCTTTGCTCCAGAGAGCAGCTCACCCACCGGGGACACCTGGGGACACCTGCACCCCTCATCCTCCAGGGCAGCCTGTCCCTGCACTGACTGCAGAGCAACCTGCAGCGCATCACAGACCTGCTCTTCAGAAAATCAAATCCTGAAGTTTCATTTTAATGTTATAGTGGTTTAATGTTAAAATATTATGATTTTAATGCTGCCTCCAACTCTGGTAATTCAGGGTTTTATCAAGGCCTGCTCCCAGCAGATGTTTCTCCAGGAGGATGAGGAGGGCTGGAGGAATCTCCCCCTCCCTCCTGCTCCCCCTGAGCTGCCTGGGGAGGGGTGAGATTCCTCAGCCAAGGAGCCCAGAGTGACAGTGCCAGCCCTGCCCACACTGTGCCCACAGTCACCCCATGTTTGTGCCCACGGTCACCTTGTGTTTGTCCTCACGGTCACTGTGTGTTTGTGCCCACGGTCACTGTGTGTTTGTGCCCACGGTCACCCCATGTTTGTGTTTGTGCCCACGGTCACCCCATGTTTGTGTTTGTGCCCACAGTCACTCTGTGTTTGTGTTTGTGCCCATAGTCACTCTGTGTTTGTGCCCACGGTCACTCTGTGTTTGTGTTTCTGACTATGGTCACTCAGTGTTTGTGCCCACAGTCACCCCGTGTTTGTGTTTGTGCCCACGGTCACTGTGTGTTTGTGCCCACGGTCACTCTGTGTTTGTCCCCATGGTCACCCCGAGTTTCTGAACGGGCAGGGCGCTCCCACCCGCAGCAAATCCCCTCCTGAGCAGCACTCACACACACACGAGGGTCCCCAGGTGTGTTTTCAGCTCACCTGCCAACCCTTCAGAGAGAGTGATGAGATGCCTCAGAGGGGTTTGGTGCAGAGCTGTCCCTGTCACAAAGCCAGGCTGTGGATGGGCACTGGGCAGGCTCAGGCACCCTCAGCTTGCCTCAGGTGGGGCTGGAGCAGCTGCAGAAGCAGTCTGTGCCGAGAGGAACTGCAGCTCTGAAATACCTTCTGCTGGCAGAGCCCTGTGTCGCCCCAAAGGGACCTGAGCAGTGCCAGGGGAGGAGGTCACAGTGCAGGATCCCAGAGCTGTGAAAGACTTCATCCAAACATTTGAGGGACTCTGCCAGTTGGATCCTGACAGGAGGTGCAGAGCCCTCGCTGGCTCTCTGATGCTCAGAAATCTTCCTAACAATCCCCATGGTGTGAATGATTGGTGAGGAACTATATAAAAATACCAAAAGTATGTTATGCAATAAGGTGTTTGGGGTCACAGGGGAGACCTTGTAAATCTAGCCATGAGGCATTTGCATGTAAAAAACCCCAAATTTAAAAAAACAAAATTGTAGCTTCTTTCAGCTGCAACCTAAACTTTGTGCTAAGTTAAATCTCCCCAGCCCTGGGCTGATCCCTGTAGCCCCTCCAGGGTTTTCAATGCATCCAACAATGAAAGTGAAATCCAATCCCATCCAATTAGAGGAAAATGAATGGCTCATCTACAATAAATGGGCTCTGAATAACAATAAGCCAACAAGAGAGCAATGAACTGGAGACAGAGTACAATCTTCCTGAATGTTAATCGACAACTAACTCCACAAGCTTCTTAGAGGTGGAAAGAATTGGAGGAAAATAGATTAGGGAAGCTTTAGAGCACATTGCCTTTTAACTGCTTAGGCCTCACATTTTTACCTAAATACAAGAATGTTTCTAATGCTGCCTTTTGCAGGGTGAAGGGTGTGTGTGTTGGGGGTATTTGTTCCCAAAGTTAAATCTCTTCAGTTTATTTATAATTTGACATGGCAGGTTGTACTGTACTGCCTCTAGTATTATTTGTTTTGTTTATTCGAAAATCCATTTTTAAAATTGCAAAGGAAAATGGGAGAAGCCTTGGAAAATGTTTTCTGTAGATCTGAGGATCTGAGGGATGGGGCTGAATGAACCCAGGAGTCAGCCTAAGACTGAAGAGAAGCTGCAGAGGGGAAAGAGAAGGGAAAAGGAAAACTCTGCAGCTCAGTGGCTGAAGTGCTGTCTGTACCCAGAGCTCCCCCAGTGCTGCTCGGGTCTCCTTTCTGGGGAACTTTCCAGCCTGTCAAGGCCAGAAATACCTGAAACACCTGCGGAGCAGCTCAGCTGCTGCTGTGCACTGCCCTCAGCCCCACGGGGAGTTCCTGTAAAGACAGGGAAGGTGCAGAGTGTGCTGACCCAGCCCTGAGGAGCCCCACACCCTGCAGGCTCCGCAGCCAAGGCAGTGAGGTCCCACCCAGCTGAGCTGCCTTGCCCATCCTCTCTATTCAGCCCTTTAATTGCCTAAAAACCTTTGGGGTTTTATCCCCCCAGACAGGCAGGGAGCTCATTGAGCTGCCAGACCCTCCTGCCCACCTTCATCCACAGGAGCTCAAGGGCCACGGAGAGCAGGTGAGAGAGCTTGGGGGCTGATCCTCTGGGAAGCAAAGCTCCCCAGAGCTGGTGCCACCACAAAACACAGCGTGAAAAGCTCCAAGCAGAAAACAGAATGGAGTAACTTTTCAGGTGAATGATACTTTAGGTTGTATCTTTAAAATTTATTCTGTTAGCAGGGTTTCATGTGTTGTATTCTTCATCACAAAGGTCTTCCCAGATGCAGCTCCTAATTTGCTGAATTGTGGTGCAAAAAGCTGGCAAACATAGACAACCAACGTACATCCTCTCTCTGCAAGATGGGAATGGAGAGAGGAATCATCTCCTCCTTTCCCTCTCCTAATCTGCTGTACAAGCCAAGGGTCACTTGTATTCTTTCAGAGAAGAAAGAATTTGATAGGCATAGAGATAAGCTATTAAGTAACATACATGCAGAGCTAAAGGGGATTTGGAAGGGAGAATTATTAATTTGTAAATTAAATAACAATTTTGTCTCAGCAGCATTAAAATAAATTTCCAAAGACCATTGTCTGCTTGAACAAAGGAAGGAAAGGAAGTGTTAGAAGCAGTTTCCACAGCTCAGATATGAGAGGCTGTGAGGATAAATAAGATCAGCATTGGTGCTCAGCATGCAGAGAACACATTTGCTGCAGTGTGCTGGACATGCTCTGGGCAGCACTTGGGAACAGCATCACACCCTGCCAGAACTTAGCACTGAGAGTAAGACATGCCAAGGGCAATTTCAAATTTCACAAATGCATTTTCTCTATATAAACTGAATTAAACCGTGGGGCAGGACAAGGCAGCGGCCAATAGAAAGCCCTGGGTTTGGCTATTTGGGGACAAAATACTGTTCCTTTCCCTTTCAGCATCCTCAAAGCACCACCATCCTTCCCCCATCTTGCCTCAATCCCTCAGCAGGAAACACAGCTTTTGCTGGAGTCTCACCTTGTTTTGTTTCTTGGCTTTGGCTGCCACTAACTGCAAAAGTGATTATTTGGTTAGCTGGAGATTTTCAATGCCAGAGGGTTCTTCTGCAAGCCCTGGGCAAAGTTAGGAGTGCTTTGCTCCCCAGATAAGGTGCAGTATAACATTCAGCCCAGGCATCTTAACAAACATGAAAAACCTTAGCACTGTAGCCTTACGGTGCAACACTGCGTGGCTTTGTGCTCGTTGTATAACCAGAGGGGAATGGCACACACAGGTTAAATTGTTGGTCTGTAAAAACAGATTCTGCCAACTCAGTTCACCCCAGAGAGCAGCATCTGCTCCTCATGGCTGTGCCTATGGAGACAGGGGTGCTGCTGATGTACCAAGTGCTGCTCATCGCGGGGCTCCAGCTGAAGGTATGAAGTAGGGTAAGGACAGCTCTGATAAAAAATAATACTCTGTGAGAGTTTTAGAGCAGCCATTGCCATTTAGAAGAGCAATATCCTGTGAAAACGAATTCCCTTTTCGTAGGTGCTCATCACATTTCCATTTTTTGGCAGAAAGGGGAACCAGCTCCACTTGCTCCTGTGACTACAACACCTCCAAAGCTCTGCTGTCCGAGGCCTGATGTCCATTTTCTCTTGGCACTGGACCACCTCTCCCCTGAGGACCTGCACCAGGAGCCCCTGGGAGGCTCCTGGCTCTGCTTCCCACGGTGGGCAGCTGAGATGCCCAAGGGATGGATGAGCTTCTCCCAGCCAGGAGCGCTTCCTGCCCGGAGATTCCACATCAGCCTGGGGTAAGGTTGGCTGCAGGTTGGAGGCTCAGGGCTGTCCCCAAGTCCTGATGTCCCCGTGAGCTCTGAGAGGCAGCCTGGCTGCAGCAAGCTGGCTGTGACAGCGGCAGGAAAGCCCTTAGAATTTGCTCACAGCACAAAGCTGAGCCTTGCTGGGCTGCAGAGAGCTCTCTGCTGAGCTCTGTGCTCCTGGGGTGGATGTTCCCTACCATATTTTGTATTCCCAGCCTGAAGAGAGGCTGATGGCCAGAGCAGAGAGCAAGGCCAGCGCTGCCCTGGCACTGTCTCAGGGCTGCTCCCCCAAACAAAGCTCTGTTTGACACTGGCGTTGGCGGCCCACGGCTCCCTAGGGGGATCTCTTCCATTCCAGAGAAAAATCTGGCAAATTTTTGCTTTTTGTGACATTTGTGACTGTTCCCACGTCAGGAGGGGTAAGTCAGGGACAGAACGAGTCAGGTCCTGCAGCTCCCAGCACAGACACCTTTCCCTTGACAAGCTTTATGGATGTTGCATAATTTGTAGGTTGATAATAACTAACTCCTCCTATGTGAACCTGCTTTTGCTTTCCTCTCTGTGGTTGACTGTCTGGAAACCAAGCTGGGTGAAAAAGCTTTATCAATAAGGTAAAAATTGTGCCCAGGTAGTCCTTGGAGAGGATGGATGCTCAGATGACTTTTCTAATACTGACATGAAGACTTCTGCTGACACGAGGAGTATCAGTAGTGTGAAGGGGAGTGCTTGCTGAGAAGCAATAGCGTTTATGAAGTAAAGCTTTGAAAGAAAAGGATCTGTTTTAGAAAAACACGAGTCTGGGTGGAGGTTTCCTGTGCTGAAGTGCATCGTACACATGGGAATAGAGTGGCCTTGTGAGGATGGGAAATACTGCTCTGCCAGGAGGGCAGCTGTACCTGCCACGGCATCTGTGCCCAGGAGAGGGTGGGGTTTAACATTTCTCCCTTCAATTATCCCTCTGAAAAAGCTGAAGCAGATTTCTGTGTCTTTGTGATTCCCAGAGGGCTTTACAGAGGGAGCCAAGGCTCAGGCCAGAGGTGTCCCTTCGGTGAGGTGTACAGCAGCGATTGCAGTTCCCAGCTCCTTTTTTAACTCCAGGCACTCACCATCTCCCACATTCACCTTATAAACCCATGTTTAGATCCAGATTTATTCCTGATTCTGTCTTTCAGTCCCTTGGCAAACCCTTCTGCAATCAGCTGAGTTTATTCCAGTGACTGACTCCACCACCAGCAGCAGACACTTTGTCCCCTCGTCTCTCCTAGGGGAGCTCAGCACCTCTGTCCAGCGTGTCCATCCCAGAATTCAGGAGCTCCCATAACGCTGTGACACTCCTACAGCACCACCAGCAGCAGCAAGCTCAGACTCAGACCCAGCTTTTCTAACATTCTGCATCTTTTTTAGCCACAGCACCACAGGAAGGAACATCTCACATCCTCATGGGCCCCTTTTCTCTGCTCAGCTTGCCTGAAAGGACAGATTTTAGAATATCTTTGTCCTGGGGCAGCCAGGATTTAGTCTGCAAGCTCCTGCTGCCCCCTCCACTTTGTGAGGTGTTGCAGGCCTGCCACATCCTTAGAGGCTGCCAGAGCGTAGCACAGTTCATTTGAATTTGAATGAAGTACTGAACTTTATTTTGAGCCCTAAAATTCAAATCAGAATGCGATGAGCGCACGCCTGGAGGATGTGCATTTTAAAAAGAGCCACTGAGCTCTTTTTTAGAGCTGTCCATGCTTCTTCTCTCTCTGGTTTTATCATGTGGAGAGCAAACACTGAAAAAGAAAAAAAAAGAACCCAAAACAAAACAAAAAAAACCAACCTCTGCATTAAAACATTTCCCAGAACATGGGCCTCACTGAAAAGATTTTCACTGACATTTTCCTGTGACAGGGGAAAAGTGACTCCTTAGGCAATATATCCTTGTTTCTTTTTCATCAGAATAAAATTTTAGTTAACGTGAAGGGACTACCCTAAGTATCTTAGGTTTAAGGCAAAACAAGAAAAAAAAAACCCTAAACCAGTAAAGTTTAATCCCAACTCAGATTTTGACAATTTGGGCAGAGCTATGTTGTTTTGGAAACACAGTCAAAACTGATAATTATAATCTCAAAGTTTTCCACAAAAAAATGGCTGCCAGGTTTAGTGGGTGCAGCAAAAAATCCTCAGTAATTTGTTAGAGAGAGAGAAAAACAACCACCCTGTCCCTGGAGTTACCCAGGGCTCCAAACTGGCAAGACTCACCAGGTAATCCTTTTGCAGCAGAGGTTTGCAGAGAAACTACCAAACTGATCCAAGAATAATAAAAATGTTAATTATAGGCTTTCTCTCCCTTCAGAACACATGGACTTTAATGCCTCTTGCAGGGATTTATCACACATGAGAATGTGGTATATTTTTTACTGCTCCTTCTTGCTCTTTTACTCATGAAATACTGGAGTTTTCCAAACATGATGCTCCCAAAGACTAAATCCTTAGCTGGTAGAAAATGGGATCATGCAGCTAATTCCCTCTGCAGCTATACTGATTTGCACTGGCTGCAGATCAGCCCAGTTATATTACCTAGGCACAGAGCGGAGCTGCTTTAATTCTTTATTCTTGTTTGATTTCAATTTCAAAAATAAAACTGCCTTACAAAGTACATGTTTACAAATGAGTCAAAACCCATTACATGGAAACTATTTAATTGTAAGCAGGTTAGATTAGCTTTCCTGTGATAACATCTTCTGATATTGGTGTCTCTTTCTTGTGCAGGCTTAAAACTTCTCTTGCAAAATCTCCTTGTATTCCTTTGAACTCCCCTGGGAGATTAAAAAAAAAAAAATACTCCAGTTAACACTCCCTCATTTCATTTTTAAAGGTCATGCTTAGAGCTGGCAGTTGTTATAGGAGCTGTCCCTTGTAAAGAAAAGTCTTAACTAGGCAGGCACAGACTTAACCCCAACATGGAAAAACTAACATTGTCACTAGGATATGGAGAAACCATGGTGAAGAACTAGCAACAGCCAGACCACGGCAGAATGAGCAGTCGGCATCTGCTCGGTGGGCCTTTATCATGCGGGGTTGTATGTACGATTCAAAACGCACAGGACGATTGTTGGGCTGATGTAGACAAATTGACTCAAATTAGTTTAGCATGGGCCATGCAAAGTTGAGGCTTGTTGGGCGCAGACACATAGCAACAGCTCGCGTTCGCGGGCTTCGCTTTTGTGCTTTCTTTTCTTCCCGTTTCGCCTGCCCCTAGACAGCCTTGGCAGGAGCAAACCCTGCTGAAGACTACACCAGCACTGATAATTTTATAGAAGTATTTCTGAGCTTTAATGGCGTTTTATACTTCCTTAATCTTCTGACTGTTACTTAATGACAAACAAATCCCCAAAGAGCTGGGGAGGTGGGGGGAAGATTAAAAGGATTTTGAGATTGTATTCTCTGCTTTCAGTCAAACTGTCCCAAATCCTGCCAGCACAATTCTCCAGTGCCCTATGACACTCCTCCCCAGACCACCAGGAGTGAGTTTCTTATTGTATTTACAGTAATCTAATTACAACAGTTCTTCAATTCACAGCCAGCTTTGGTATACAGACTTTAGCAAGAACTCTCCTCTAGTGCAGATTGCAAACTTTAATCTTTTAAACTAACATAGAGCAACCCCCTTCCCCCGAAAAAATTTCTGAAGTGCCTGTGTAAGCTACTAAGATGTGTTCCCCCTCCCACACCCGCCAACACTTCGCTCATCTTTTTGTTAAGTTCCTTTTGTACCAATTTACTGCCTAAGGTAATAAGAGAGTTCCTGAGAGATAATATTCTGCAAGGTTATAAAATGATGGTGAAAACAGGTTGCCTGCCAGAAAATTCCTTTAAAAAAAGATATTTCTCTAAATAAGTGTAGTTACCTTAATTTTTTTAAACTTCTCTCTGTTCTTTGTAGTAGGAGCAGTCCTCTGTGCTGTCCCCTTCCTTAAAGAAGCAGCTATGTAGAAAAAATATAGACTGAACATTTTACTTTAAAATAAAATAATCTCACCTTAAAATAGTCATTACTCAAAGCCCTTTGATGCAAATCTTAAAGCTGATTAACTGTATTTAGAAGAAACAGATGACAAAAGTAGACGGAGTTTGTACATAATAAAAATGTCAAGAAAATGAAGACAGAAAATATTAGTTTAGATTAAGCAAAACACAAACCAAAAGTCCATCCGCAGTGAATTAGCAAATCTGGACATTCTTGGTGTGCCATTGCAGCCATCTAGCTCTGCACACAAGTACTGCACTGCTCACTTTCAGTTCCATCACAGGTTCGCCACTCAGAGTTTTTACAGTAACACCAAGTGCACCAAGACTCATCCTCAGCAAGTTCAAGATAGCTTTTCTCTTCTTCCAGTCTGGCATTTGGCTTTGTGAGTTGTGCTCACGTACAGTCTAATCTGGAACTCGCTCAAGTTAATGAAATCCTCACTCCCAATTAGGAATAATTTAGGTCTCCCTCATTACTGTGTTCTTTTGGAGATACACAGAGGGCAGAAATAATGTATGCTCCTATTGCATTTGTGAGTGTTTCAAATCTTCAGTTTCTCCTTTGGAATCTGGTTGGTTGGTTTCTGTGAGGCCCATCAACCATTTTGCTTTCCAATATGTTATCAGCAGTCCTTGCCATGACAGAATTGTTTTAATCTTTAATTCCCCTTGTTGAGATTCATTGCAATGCAAGCGGAAATGAGCTGGCCAATCAAACCTCAGCTATTTCCTACTGTTCCCTGTGAATCTTGAAAAACTAGGAGCATAATAGTATCTTTTCTGGTTTCACATTCACTCTTGAAAAACTACTTCTAAAGCACCTTTGTGTTATTTTCCTCCAGGCAAACTGTCCATGGCAATGCTTGATAAATGATGCAATTACTTAGCTTGTAAAATCTTTGGGTTTCTAAATAATCTCTGTACTCTGCTTAATCCAAAGAACTCACAATAATGAAATACTTCATATGAAAGAGCAAGAAAGAGCAGCTGCCTGAAAAGCTCCCAACTTCCAGCAAAGTGTCTGGGAAATGACAGATTGTACATCGTCATTAATTTCTGTGAGATCTTACTTCAGTTTTCATCTCTGAGGTAACAGATCTAATCCTCACAGTCCAGTGATTTATCAGGTTGGACAATGCACAGGAAACACTCCGACCCTTAAAAAAACCAAGCTCTTTGCCAGTTTGGGAGATACTCTCCTGTGAGGGAGTTGGGCTCCCCCAGCGAAAGGCAAATGTTGCACTGCTGCAGTGGAAGTGTGCAGCAGGGATCCCGAAGTGTCTGGATGCCATCTGCCGGCACTGAGGAACAGGAGCCTCCATCCCCCCTGGAGATGCCTGTGGAAGGTCAGATCTCATTTTTCATATAGGCATGAGCCACTCACGTTAGTCCTTGTCTAAACTCACGCCAATAGAAGAAGAATTAAATCGAGATTACATAAGCCCTCCTTTAATGGGTATCTCTGTGCTTCACCATTAGGCTTGTTTAATGTTTTATGTCATCAGGGCTTAGTGATGTAGGAATAGAAGGCATTTCTGTTTGCAGCTTTGCTGAGTATCATCTTTAGATGTACTCACTTCCTCACATAAGTTTAGACCCATGAGACCATTATTTCACATGCAATTTCTGCCAGCAAAGCCAGGTTTAGCCCAGGGGATTTCATGTCTCTGGCTTTGTGCCCTTTATTGCAGCAGAGCAAGGCACAACCTTTCCAAATTTGACACTGACCTCCAAACTCACAGGACCTGAAAAATACCAAATATCAAATGGGTTTAGCTTGCCCTTGCAAGCCTTCTGGCTCCTGAGCTGTTAAGATTTACAGGCAACTCATTCCCTCTCTCCATACCACTACTCCAAACACTGTAAGATGTCAGCATGGATGGAATAGTTAGCATGGGAACTGTCCCAAAGAGAAAGGTGTGTGACCAGGGTGTGTGATTCAATCTGTACAGAAATGGGACTGATTTGGTGGTTTTGCTTAGAAATTAGAGTGAATTTCTAAGGGTGAATTTAGAGAGTATGATTGTAGTTTATAATCCTAATTATCATATTGTCATTTCATAATCAACAAGTAGTCAGAAAATTCCTTTCTACATGTTTGATTAATTGTCTTGGGTCTACGCATGAAGAAATGGTACCAGCTCCATCATAGTCCCCGTAATGCACAGTGGATATGATACACTATATTTTTCCCAAGGATGATCCATACTTTGGATCATCATACCTTGAAAACCTGTGAGGCTTTCCCCATTCCACAGTTCTTAGAAAGAAAGATCTTCTCTTTATTTTTCACTCTAGGCACTTCATGTTGCTAGAAATGCCCCAGAGCCAAGCAAGCTGAGAAGCCTGCCATTATTGAGTGCTGAACTCTAAAACAGGGTCAGAACCAACAGTGTAGCTAATGATGGGAAGTGGTTAATGAGGGGTCAGCAAAGGGATATGACTAACGAAGGGAAAAGGATTGCAGAACTGCAAAGTCACTGAGTGCACTGCACGGCAGATAAAAACTTGGTAAGTCCTTGTAAGCCCAAGCCCACAGCCATGTTTTCTCCCTCCCACTCCTTGTCCTTGGAGCACAGCCACAATTTCCAAATCACCCATGGCAGGAGCTGGCAAAGCTGCAGCTCACACTGTTGGAGTCCAGGCTGACCACACACACCACCTCTGACACCCAGCCTCTCCCTGCTCCCCAGGATGGCACAGAGTTGTCCTGGGAAGTCCCCTAAGCAAGGACTGCAATCTCATCAATTCTATAAATTCTTTCCCTCCCTAAAAAAAAGGTGTTCTCTGTCTTCTACAGACTGTTAACTGCATTATCAGAGTGAGTCAGTGCTTTAAAATGTACATAATTAATCATGCCATCATCATCACTGTTATTATTTTTATTCTTTTCTTGAGGAGAAAGAAGAATTAAAGGAAGTATAGGGTTTTATTTGAAAAATTGGGAGAAGGAAGAAAGCTATCCTCCTCATAGAAAAGAAGGGTTCAAAACCATTGTGCAGAATTGAGATCTAGTTGTGTATGGGATTGTATTTGACAAAGTTCAGAGGCTTGAGTCCGAGGTTTGTGAAATCACATGGTTTCCTTTACTTTTGAATGTTCCTTTCATCCACTCAATATGCGAGCTCCAAGTATGGAGCTGTCAGGCAGAGATGAGGCACAGCATTAGAAAGCTGTGTCATTGAGCATTCCCTCCTTAGCAGTGTCAACAGGATCTGACTTTTGATTTAAAGGTGACTTGTAGCTCAAAATTGACATGAAGGTGCTTTTTGTGAGTGTTGCCACACCTATTTTATCATTCTCTGTTACACATTTGTCTTTTCATTTGTAGGAATAAACAGGATAACAGCAAAAAGAGTCTGTGGTACATCACTGCTGTGATATACACAACTACAGAGCCAGTTAGGCAGAGCTGGCAGTGATCAGACCATTTACTGGACCTTAAGACATCGTGGTTTATTGCTATTCTGCTACCTCTAGAAGGTACCAAGAGTATCTGAAAAGCATTTGCTCATCTATAATCCCATCATGAAATAGCTGTAACAAAGTCTGGAAGTCCCTCCTGATTTTCCAAATGCCTGTGTGTTTCATCAGCCCTGTGGGAAGAACAAGGAAGCAGAGCAGGGAGTTGGACGTCTAATTAAAGTGGTGGAAGGCATCCACTCAGCTCTGCAGAGACCTCTTGGGAGAGAAAAGCAAGGAAAGAGGTGCTCAGTGCCTTTACATGATTGGGTTTTATCTTTGGCTTGTTTGTAATCCCAAAAACATGGAAGGACTTCTTGCTGCGTAGATCTGTAAACCCGATAATGTTAATGTTTTATTTCATAACAAAATGGAGGCATGGGAGAGATAAACCTGAGGAGTGACTTCATGCTAAGCACAGCGTGTTATTTTAAATGTCAACCTCTTGAGGAAGGTTCCCATGCCAACAATTTTCTTTGGAGGTTATGCTATGAAAGTGGGTGAACACACACCCAACTCATAACTCACTCAACCTTCCACCTGCGTAAAACAGAGCAAAAATCTTATGAAAAACACACTAACAAGGAGAGCACACAGCTGGGAAACAGCAAGAAGGACATTTTATTTAAAATTGAGTGAAATCCCAAAATGTCACAAGAGTTGCTGCACTTCTATGCAGCACACCACACCTAGGAGATTAAACAGCAATATTGTCATTTGTACCTATTTATTCAAGGCAGGGATCTGACCTTTCCAGGCTCATTTGTTTCAGCAAACTTTGCTCATGCTACTCATGACTGCTCATATTCATAAGGCTTGCAAGATTGGAACATCAAATAATTGCTGATAATATGAAGACAGTGTGATAGAAGGAACAATAGTGTTTCTTCTTATGTGATTATCTTTCTTTTTTCTTTAAGGCTCTGATAAACCACTTCAATTATTTTGATCATTTTCCTGTCAAAGGTAAATTTTTTAATTGGCCACTGCACTTCTACAGCTATGAAGCTTTGCTGTGATCTTTGCAAATCTCAATGAATACATCAAACCAGGTACTATAGTTCTACTAAATAATATTATTGTAAATGTTTTGTTCAGGGTTTGCCAACGTCCACCCAATCATTTTCTCAGTCGTATGGAAGAAATGCCACCCTGCAGGTTGAGCAACAGATCCAGACTGCTTCAGGGGATGGGTGGCTTCAGTCTTGTCCCTTGACCCCAAAATGACACTGTGGCCTGACCTATAAAATGAGGACAATTAAATCTATTCACTTTTGTAAACACTAGGGCAACACATGGTTGAATAGCACCATGTAAATTTAAAATCTTAATTAAACTGAGGCAGAGCGCCAAGTAATCACAAAGCACACACTACTTGAAACCAGCTCATTAATAGTTCTGCTGCTGGAACCAGTTTCTTAATGCCTTAATAATGAGCCGACTACAGTCTACAAAAACCATGGTTCTTGATAACTTTTTAAAGTATGTAATTACATTGTGATAATGTATTGAACTTGTGTGTGCACAGGTAACAAAAAAGATACCTCCAAACACTTAACAGCCCAAGACTTAAAATCTGCTCCTTTTTATTCACAATTTGTATAACTCTCTTACAAATAGGAAGGAGGATACTCTGGATTTTTCTGTTGGTACCTGGCACTGTTGTGGTACTTCAGTAGTATGTTTGATCTGTTACTGCCTGATCCCTCAGCCAAAAATATTGTGCAACCAACTCGCTTCTCCAAGTTTCTTCCCTTGCATGCTACCGTCACCCAGAACCAGCAGACAGTTTATCTTCTATGAGACGAGATGCATCTGCAGGTGAGGCATCACGCTTAACCAAGCATGTCTCTCCACATGCAGTGAAGACATTGTCTGTGTTTGAGTGGGGTATGCTGTTCTTTCTTTCCAGCCTGGTTTTGTCAGCAGTAAATCGACCAGCAGCCTCGCTACCAACAAATGTTGGATATTAACCTCTCTCCCTCCTTCCCGCCTTCCTTCCAGCACACTGTTAGCCTGGGTTACCTACTCAGGGAACACATTTTTAAGCCCCAAGGTAGATTTATATTTGGAATTTTCTCAAGTACAGTCCTTGCCTAATCCCTCTCCCTTACACCACAGGCATGGATCTGGAGGTATTTACATCCATCACACACAAGCTGGGGGGTGGCATCCCATAAAGTGCATCCCTGGCCTTGGCTGCTCCGCTTCATAATCTTCAGAAATGGATCAAATAAAAGAGTACATCTCTCATGTTTTGCTGTTGCCTTCCCCATTCAGGTCTGCTGTTGAGCAAACTGCTCAGAGGGAGTTTGCTGTTAGTCACAGCTTATAGACTTCACCAGACACAAACCCCACAGCTCTGACTTCCACAATGGCTACCTACAACAGGGAAATGGAGCTGCAAGGCCTAGGAGCTCAGGAGACACTCGTCATGTTTTAAATTAAGTTCTGCACTGAGAGAGAAAAACTTCTTTTAGGGCTCTTTCCTAGATCTACATTGAACCCAACACAGTAAAACTCCAACTTGGCAGCAGTTCCCCACAGCTACTGCAGCAGAAGCAACCACAATCCTCACAATAGAATACAAAATGTATATATTTTGAGCTTACTTCAATTATTTTCTGCATCTATAATCATAGTGCCTTCATAGACAAAATCTAAAACCCTATAATCTAAATGAAGGAAACACTCCTCCACAGGGGAAGACAGAATGTTGTATTTTTTCCATTTTAAAATTGTTAAGAAGATAATTACATGCTATTTACAGTGAAAGCATGTTATTTATTTCTCAGAAAGATTAAATAATACTTAAGAAGTATTTTCTGAATACACCAACAGCAGACCATCTTTGAGCCTATTTATAAAGGAAACATTCAATGAATGAAAAATTAAATGAGACCCAAAATAGTTACAATGACAACACCTCTGCAACCAACACTTTTTCCTCAGTTTCAGTGTTGGTTTAGCAAAGTAACAGGGATGTGCTCATTTGTTTTCTGTTGTCTGCAGCAATGTCAGCCTGAGGTTATTTCAGTTATTACACCATGTCAGTGAGACTCTTCTCCCTGTAGCTGTGCTTTCATGAGGAAGTTAGTTCTGTTGGCTAAAAAAAACAAGTCCTGTGCTATCCTAAGTCTCTCAGTGTTTGAAGAGATTCTAATCTCTGTGATGCCTTTCATTTTCAGTTACTAGGGGGAAAAACATCCTTCGATGCCTTGCACTGTAAAGCTTATGGGTGATTAACTCTTTTACAGAAAAAATACTCAAGCAGCAACTCTTTCTGTTGCCATGAGAAGCTTCAGGCCTTGCATTTGAAGCAGAGCACCACATGTATAGAAACACTGTGCACAGCTGGGCCTTGGGGCAAGGGATGAACAGCAGCTGTAAGAAAACTTCCTTATCTCAAAGACCAAAACGATATCAACAGTCGCAGGTGTTGTCATTAGAACGACACAGGTAAGCCCTAAATAGTAAACACGCTCTGCAAACACTGAGTTCACAGCCACCGCCTCACAGATGGAAATCAACATCCCAGAGTGGAACTTGTGTCTGTCTAGTACTATTTCCAAAGAACATGACTAATTCATGTACTCTGTGTGTCTCCCATATCCCAAAAGAACCCCTGGTGTCCTCCCCACTACACACCACGCTCAGTTTTTCACTTGGATTCCCCCACATTGATGCTTTCACCCATTCAGATTCAAAATAGAGAATATGGCTGTTACTCGTTCAGCAGGTCAGGAACGCCAAGTCCCTGCTATCAGCAAACCCCTCTGAGCCCATGCAGCATCGCTCTGACAGGTCACATTGATGCACAAAAGAAGGAAGAAGCACAGATGGTATTTTCTCTATGTAACTTGCTTAACTTGTGAAGCATTCAACAACTTATTTAGTATTCCTGAGCCGCTGAGAGCAGTTCTGTTTCTTGACTCAAAGTACCTGTGACTTTCCTCTCTCCCTTGGCCATCCAGCATTTCCTTGTCTAACAAACTCGAAAATCGCTGTTCATCCCCAGGGATCCTCAGAGATGTGCATGGAGAGGCTCCAAAGAAAGGGGTGAGCATCAGAAAACCTATCTTCCCCCAGCTATCTTCACTGGTGTAGTTATCTAGAAAACCATGCCCTCAAACCACGATTACCACAAATTTCTTTTCTACAGGTGCCACGTGAGAAGCTCAGCTCACTCAAACAGCAGCTGGGATAAAGGGTGCGATGTAAACATTGCCTAACACGAACCCAGATCCTCGGGATTAGCGTCGCGGCTCCGCAAGACACCGCTGGCACCGGACCGGGCGCATCTCCTTCCCGGACTGTGCTGTAGGGAACCTCCGCAGGGAATCTCTGCAGGAAACCTCCGCAGGGAACCTGGGCAGCCTCCCGCGGTGCCGACAGCGCGGGCACGGTGCCCCAAGGCGCCATCCCTTCAGCGGACCCCCCCGGCCGAGTCGCTCCGCAGCCCAGCCGAGCGCCACAAGCCCATCTCCCGCACCCCGAAGCATCTCGGTCAGCTACGGCAACGCCGGCCCCGCTTCTCTGCTTCGCCCTGCCCTGCCGCTACCCGGCATCTTCCCCCAGCTCGCTGCCCGGCCCCGGGGGAAGAAGGCGCCTCGGGGTCTCTGAGGGCCGGGCCGGGCAGGCCCCGGGGGCGCGGCCCCCCTGAGGGAGGGCAGGGCGGCGCAGGGACGGTGGCGGTGGCGGCACCCCGGGGCGGGCCGGGGGCGGGGGC
>VZRL01004327.1:279576-301404 GCA_013397895.1 Origma solitaria | reverse complement strand
CCTCGCGTGGGACCGCGGGCACGGTAGGCAGCTCTGCCCTGCCCTGCCCTGCCCTGCCCTGCCCTGCCCTGCTCTGCCCCGCCGCTGCCCCCCGCCCTGGGCCGGGCGCCCGTGGAGGAACGGCCCCCGCCCACCTCGGAGGGAGCCCTGCTCGCCTCGGCCGCGCTCCTCGATGGTTTTGTTGTCCCTCGTGAATTTCTCCCACCCTGGAGAAGCTTTGTTTCGGGTTTTCTTCTTTTTAAACTTTGTTGTGTTCGGGTGTTTGCTGTAGTAACGTGCTCTTTGTTTCATCCGTGTCTCTCGAGTAGCATACGAAGGGTTGTTTTTTTTTTAATTGTTTGGGACCAGCTTAGCTTTCCATATTCGCCTAGCCTAGGTGTTTATGTGGTGTGGCTTGCAAATAAAGGCAAGTTATTTTTGCCACACGCCTGTTTCTGGTCATTGTGTGAAGCGCAGAGCCAGCCTCTGTGGATGCAATTAAGTGCTGCCTTCTGCTCGTTTCATCGGGCTGAAAATGAGAGCTCTGAATCAGGATGTCATTCCATAAGGAAGATAAATCCCAAGTGCACGTAGCTTGTTTCAGTGTGTCCGCTTGTGTTGCTTCAGGCAGCATGTCCCTGTGTGACTGGAGGGGACGTACAAGATTGCTTAATTTAGCATGTAAATACTGGTTTGTGTGTACATCAGTTTTAAGATTGCTCAGTAAATATTGTCCAGCATATTATATATAAATCATTCTGTTAAACGGTGGTTAAATATACAGAAAAGTTGGTGTAGAAATGGGCAGCACTGCAAAAGCCCAAACTGAAAAGTGGTCCTGGTCCAGCAAGTGACCAGGTCTAAATGTCAGGTAGGAGCTGATGAGCAGGTGGTGGTTGCTAGGAAAAAATTCTTTATTTCATTAGCAGAGGTGGCAAGGAGGTGAAGAAGCTGCTTTATTGCTTTATGGCTGTTAGGCACAGTCAGGTTTTGTCTTTGAGGGCCTTCTGGAAAAGGAAGTCTGGAGCTCAAGCATTAGGAAAGTGTTAAAAGAAATGGGGAAGGCTCTTCAGAAAACTGAGCTAGCAGGAGGGTGAGGATGACAGAACTGGTCAATGGAGTTTTCGTGGTGCTTCTGAAGCTGTGCTGTGCACCTTAAGTGGATTTTGCCATGTACTTCTAAAGAACCGGTTTTGGAGAACTAGAAAAAGGGAACTACTGCCTCCTTTGATTTTTTTATCTTGTAAATCCTTGCATCAGAGAAAACTTGATTGCCAACATCGGGTGTCCCCTAGAGCCTCCTCTGGACCCTGGTCTATATTTTAGCTGACAGCGATGGAGAAATGGTGGATTCTCCATCCATGGTAGATACGATGTAGTAATGTCCTGTGCAGAGTTAAGGGTTTTTTTAGCAGGAGGTATTATACCTGTCCTTTGCTTTTAATCGTGGTTTGTGTTTGGTTTCTAATACAGATATGCTGCATGACCTTCCCAGCTGTGTTCAGTACCCTCCATACTGTGAGCCTGTTATGGACATTAGGGAAGTTGTAGCCCATCCTGCTGTAGGCTTGGAAGTAAGCAGTGGTTCACACCTGGAAGCTTCTGATTAACTTCTTGGAGTCTTTCCTTGAAAATGCAGTCTTTTATTCATCTGTGGTGGGCATGCTCACTTCCAAGCCAGTCTTGCTTTGTATATAAATCTGAATTTTGAAACTTGGCTTTTAAACAGAAGGCTCGTTGAAATGCTAGCTATGCTCCTAGTGTTTAGCTGCATGCGTTCTACATGCCCGGATTTGTTTTTTAACTTTAGCTCTGTTAGCGTTGACTCTTCCTGCAGAAGCGCAGTCAACTCTCTCCCTTGCATTAACAAACTGAAAAAGACATTTCTGTGTTGGCTGTGCTCTGAGGGTTGTGTCTGAGGGAACTGAGAGCACTGAGCACAGTTACCTGTAAGACATTATAAGCCCTAATCCAAGGCATAAGGTAGGATCGTGAGAGGTCACTTGCGCAGCTTCAAGCAGTGCCTTGAAGAGCAGCCATGGGTGGGATTACCTTTTTTGGCTCGTGCTTATTTCCTTGTTTAATTTGAAGAGTAGAGCACTGTTGCTCTTTCAAAAATTTATTTCTTAAACTACCTATTTTTCTCAATGTACATGAAATACATCGGGTTCATTCAGAAAGCTGCTGCAGCTGCTGAAAGAGGGGAAGAAGTGCTGTGCACGTGGCAAGGGTTGTTTGTTTTCCATCAGCTCGGTAGCCAGGCTTTCTAACTGCATAGTGGTAGCCAGAAGGAAGATAACTTCTTTTGTGGTGGACAGGACAAGGCCATGGGTTTGAATCAGGTGAATAGTTCCAGCTCTGGCTGCTGCTGCTGCAGCCGTCTGGAGCAGCGTTATGCTGGCAGCTGAAATTGGCCCCATCCTTGGGTTGTTTCGTTGCTACCCACAAATATCTGAGTAGTGGCATTGAAACAAGCCAGTTTTCACTGGCTGCTGCTTGGGCCAGGTTTGCTGTGCTGACACAGAAGGGCTTTTTCTCTGTAAAATCAGAAAGACACCAGGAGCATGCACTGAAACTCGGGAAGTTACACACGTGTCTGTAATGGTTGGAGCCCCCTTCTCAACAGAAGGCTAAAACTTACACAAATTACTGTCCAGGAACTGCAGACTCATTAAGGAGCGTTTGTATCTTAACATGGATTATTACCATGCTTCATAGCAATCCTCATGGCAGCACCTCAAGCCAGTAAAATGATCTCCATTGCTCAAAAGGAGCTGATGTTTTGGTGAAGTAAATCTCATCAAACTTTGGCATCTTAAGGCCATGCCAAGTGTGCTTCTTCCATACTGTGGGGATTTGTATTTCTGATTCCCACCATACACCCATGGCAGATATGTGACAGTTGCTGTTCCATAAGATGTCATTAACCTTTTGCCTTTCTCATAGGTGCATGCAGAGTACTTCTGTGGAAACAACTAACTAGAAATCTTCACAAAGGAATATATTTGGTAAGTTTTATTTTAATCAGCTTTGATGTGAATGTGTGTGTAGCTGTACCATTACCTCTAGAGCTCCCTGGCGCTTTCATTCAGGATCTTGTAACACTATTAATGTTATAAATAGCTCTTGAATTGAAAACCCTCTTCTAAACAATTTCTTTTTTTCTTTACAACTGTGTAAAACATTTAAGCTTTCTATGTATTTTATATTCTGACAATATGAAAGTGTGTTTTCGTTCACATCAGTTGAGTGACTTCTATTTTTAATTTTTTAATTTTTTTTATATGAACGCTACAGTTTATTTTAATGTGTTGTTAAGAAAGATGAGAAGGTATCCCTTATCTCTTGAATGATGAGCACCTTCATAAGTACACATTTATCTTTACATTTAGCCCTATTTGAAATCTCTTGTAAGATCTGAGTTTGCCTCCACTTCTTAACATGAGAAAGCGCAGATGAAGAAGGAAACTGGAGTGTGCCAGTGGTATAATAGATTTCTGCTTCATGAATCTCCATATGAGTTCTGGGGCCTTATGGAGATCCTGCCTCATTCCATGTGATCATTTACTGCAGATGTTAAATGAATCTGGAGGCTTTTCTGCAGTGACAGAAGTTTCTGTGAATTCGCCATCACAGGATAAAAATGCCAAAGAAAGATCTCTTTGCTCACTTTCTTCTTCCCTTTATTTTGGCCAGTAATAATGTACTTTGAAGAAGATTCTCAAAAAGGTATCAGAAGAGTTTCAAAGTTCAGGTTTCTGATAAATCTTTGTGTTGTTGCATACGCCCTCAGTACTGGTAATCCTTGTGACTAATGATTCAGTGCAGAGCAGGGACTTTGAATCTGCAGCTTCCAAGTTTCCAAAGTTCCTTACCCTATAGCGTGTCTGAATGACTTAACTCTGCACAGAACTCTTACACTTGCATCTCCACATCTGTGCCTTAGGTTTTAGCTGAGTTATTATCTCTGTCAGGTCTCAGGACCTTTGCTTTCTTCTTCTTTGTGGGGACACATCTTTGGCGGGAAGCATGAACAGGATCCTCCCTTAGGGTACACTGCAGTCTGGTGACCAAGGGACTCTGATGCAAAGTGGGACACTCAAGGCGAGATCTTGATAGACAAAGGAGGCTTTGAATGCTTTCACCTTCATGGTATTATGTGAAATGTAGTGAATGGTTTCTGTTTTTCTGTCTCCAGTTTTTGAAGAAAAAAGTTACATTCCTGCCCCCTCGCTCTGAAGACTGGATGAAGTCATCTGCCACCAAGCAGTTACTCCAGGCCTTTGACCTCCAGTCAATAGAAATACTCCTCTTAAATCTCTGGAAGGGAGCCAGGTTTAAAACATGTTCCTGTGCATATCCTGTTCAGCGGATATGCTGCACCCTGTTTAGCACACAGGATTTTTGGATCACTTTTCAGTCTTTCAAGTCTCCTGACATGTTAAATTGGATACAAGGACGGATAATGCAGACTGTAACATAGATACTTGAAAATTTTCTGTAGAAGTCCTGTGTTGGATCTTGATTCTGTGATTCCCTAGAGAGCTTTTACAGCAGAAGGACCTGAATTGTGCTCTGTGAGGTCTTGTGTGCCAAGCTGTGTTTTGGGTCAGGCGGTGAGCCTTTTCTTACAGTGGTGTGATTCTGTTTTCATTTACACTAACGTCATAGAACAGTGAGTAAAGCCTAGTACAGGCTGGTTGGGCACATCTCTTGCAGCATCATAGAATCATCAAGGTTGGAAGAGATTTTCAAGATCATCCAGTCCAACCATCCACCTAGCATCCCTGGAGAGCTTCCAGGCACCTGTAGAACCACCCACCATACAGTGGTTTTCAACTTTCTGATCTGCAAACCTTGAAGGCTCCCTTCTGTGTAGAACAAATTCAGTCCTACCAACAGGGACTTACTTGCCTTAGCTGCTGCTCTCAGGTGTGTGTAGTTCTCTGCTGACTTCTGGGGTCTGATAGCAGCAGGTTTTCAGTGCCTGGGCTGCAGAACATAGACCGCTGGGGTCTGTGTAGTTGTGAGTGAGTGAAGTATTTCTTTGCATGGGAATGATATGTATTGTGTAATATTCCTGTCTAAAGGAAAAGCTTGGAGTCAAGAATGATGTAACTTTGAAGTTCTAGGAAAGGTAATGGGAGGGAATGCCTAATCTTAACCACTTTTTGGGTATAGTGCTGTGATTTTATATGTGCTGCTTCTTTTTCATTCTAATAGACTTTTTAACTAGACTAGAAACTCTGCTGTGAAGTTCCCCACCAATACATTACTTTGCTCATTTAGCTCTGCAGGAGCTGAAACCAAATCTGCCAGTCTGAACTAGATTGTGGAGAGTTATGAAAACATCTCTTACCTGTGTTGTCTGCTGGTCTTACTCTTAACTCTTTCCATTGGACAACTCTTATCTTAATTAAATACTGCTACTAAGTCATGTACAACAGATTCTAGGGGCTTCGTCTGGGCTGTATCTGCTGTCAGTGTTGGTGTATCTAATATCTTATTAATAGCAGAAAATACTAAACCTTGTGTGAAGTCTTGTGACGCTTTGTGGTGTTCTACCTATGTCCAAAACTGGTAACTTACTCCACCTCTCCTCTAAACTTGTTGGTAATCCCTGACAGTATTTTCTCTGTGCTCTTCAGATTAGATAACTTTTCTGAGTCTCTTGTGTGGAATTGTTGACAGAAATTGTTTTGGAAGCTCAAACAAGGAATTTCATCTGTTGTTCTTTTAGGACTTATATGCTGGCTAGATACAAACATATTGGTGGAGGTAGTTTTTTATAAAAAATAATTCACCTCTGGCTTTATTAATTTGTCTCCCTTGAGTCTTCTTTAAAACTGTTTTGATCACTGTTCCATTCCTTTGAATTAAGACTTGCTAGATTCTCATTTTTATTTTACTCTTTTTAGGACTTTCTTCTCTCTGGTGACCAGTGACAGGACCCAAGGGAATGGCATAAAGCTGTGTCAGGGGAAGTTTAGGATGGATATTCAGAAAAGGCTCCCCAGGGCAGTGGTGACAGCACCAGCCTGACAGAGCTCAAGAAGTGTTTGGTCAACACTCACAGGTTCATGGTGTAGTTCTTGATACTATCCTGTGCAGGGCCAGGAGTTGGACTTTGATGATCCTTGTGGGTTCCTCTCCACTTGGGATATCATATCATACTTTTCTATTTCTTAGCTTCTATGTTTGCAGTTCTGGCTTTGAGTGGTACTTGTTCAGCATTTCCATCATATTGACCATCCTGGTAGTGGGTATTTTTGCTTTTTGCTGTATTGGGTATTTTTGCTTGCTTTCCTGTTCAGCTTCTTGTGTAAAGCAATTTGTGTTTTCTGAGCCTTGAACTGATACCCTTAGTGCTGATTGGGAGGACTCTTTAATATTCAATTTAGGCTTGCTTCTCATCCAAAGATCTATGATTTAGCATGTGGGTTCCAGTTTTCACTGTGACGCTTTGACTTCGTAATTATAATGTGAGGGTTTTAGCTCTTTTTTCCAGATGAGTCTTCCCACCTGCTTCTGCCTCCGCATTCCTTCTTCAGATCCCAGCCACTGCTTTCTCACCCAGAGGAGGTTCTAAGAGATCTGGGCACAGCAAGAGAGGCAGGAATGATTTTTGTGGGCCTCATTGACTCTTGGAAGAAATTAAATTATATAAAGACTTATGCAGAGGGAAGGGAACTAAGAGGCAGAAAAAGAGAAGGATGCTCACTGGTGTAATGTGACTTGTTTTTCCTTTTTCTGACCTTGGTGCCTGCTGTGGAGGGAAAGCAAGATTAGCAGGAGGACTCAGGGGAGGAGGAGGACTTAATATCAAGGCGTGCTTTGGCGGGGGAGGAAAGCAGGAAGGAAACCTGGACTGGTTGTTACTTTCTTCCCCTCCAGAGGAAAAATTCTGTAAGCAGAGCTGCTGATTTGAGCTTTCTCCTATGTTTCTTCCCCTGTCAGGAGCTGCAGCTCTAGAACTACTCTTGGAAACTGCTTCTGGTGTAAAGACATCTTTTCTGAAATGTTTTCATTGGAAAGTTTGTGTAGAGTTAAAGCAGTCTAGTTCTGCTGCTATCACCACACTGCTTATGCAGTTCTGTGACAAGATAAACTGTGTTTCTATTGCTGTTCTTCGATTTTGTTTTCATGGCATTTGTTCAAATTATGCTGCAAGGACTTGGTTTTTTTGAACAACTTTCCAGCTACCAGCAGATCTCACAGCTGCTGTTGTTTCTCTAGTGGCCATCACCTCTATGATCACTAGGCTTTTCTTTTTCAGTACTTAAACATAAGCTGTTGAATGTCAGGAGCTTTTTGTTTTGATACTCGTTGCCTTCCTGATTGCTTTTTAGGTTTGAGATACACTGGGTGTGGTGTGGCAGCTCTCACCGAGCCTGCTGATGTGGTGGAGAGCTCCTTTTTCATGTATTGAGTCTGGCTGAAGAATGCAAAAGCACAGTCTGATAATAAAAATACGAGCAGTTTGACAGGAGCTTCTAACTTACCTAATAATGAAAAAGAAGTTCTCTTTGTGGAACTTAAACTAGAATTTTGGATTCATGGATTACATTTATGCTTTGCCAGAAAAGATGTGTAACATGTGTGAATTTCTTTTTTTAGGCAATAATGAATCAAATGGAGAAAAATCAAGAGGAAGTCTCATCATACCTTCATGATGAACCACCAGAAGGTATGTATTAGTTTTCATGATATGAAGTAAATTGATCAGAAGTTCAGTTCTCTCTTTAAAAAATGGATCTGTGAGCAGAACACTTTAACTTTCTTTTATGTAACAGTAAATAAACCAACCCTGGGATGAGATGGGCCTGGGTTATTGTTCACTTCTGCATTATCCTGATTAAAAAAGGCCACTGAATATAACTCGGTAAACAACTGTACCTATAAATTATAGAGAAGATGGGCAGATACTGAAGGACTTAATTTGCAGATTAGTTTCCAGCGGTATGAATTGGTCTAATGGGTATTTATTTCTGCTATTCATTATGTGAGATGGAAAGAGCCCAGCTTCATTTTTGGACACGTTGCTGTGTTCATAGTGCATGTGACTTTTAAACAAGATGTGTTTAAAAATATGTAAAACTTCATTACCACTTCTGGAGACTGTTCTTATGAAACCATGAGATTGTAAACAGTTAGAAACATGGTTAATTATATGATGAAAACCAAACACGCACTTGACTTCGTTAATGCAGCAACATCATGGTCTCCTGAACCAAATGAATCTTAAATTGCTTATTAGATCTGCCGAGGAAATGGAGTTGCAAATGAGCAGAGCTCCTTCCAGGCTGTAGACTGGCAGGACTGAGCAGAGTCCTGTTTGCATAATGTGACTGGAAGCATACTAGATCAAAAGCCATTCTTGGCACATCGGTTGTCTGTGTTCTGTCTGCTCTTGCTTTAAAAACCAAATATGTTGGATGTAGAGGTCGGTGAGTCATGATTCCTCTCAGTTCTTTGCTGTTCAGTTTATAATGGCCCTTTACAGCTCTGGTTGTTTGTTAGTTTGTATTTTTTTTTTCACCTGAGCTTTTATATGTTTTATAACTGAACAATTTACTTCGTTTGAACATCAGTATTATGCACTTAACTGCAGCAGAAAGGGTTGGGGTGGAATAGCTCACTCTATTCTTACCAACTATTAGGCAGGAAACACAAGTACAAGAAGATGAAAGGGAGAAAGAGAGTTTCATGGCACAGTGATTCTTCAGCTCTATTATACTTGAACTTGTTAGAGTAACATGGTGTGAGGACAAAAAATCTTGCTCTTTTGGTGTTGTCAAGATCCCAGAATCATTTCTGACAGCAAATGGCAGATTGGAAATTACACCTTAGTGTGTTGTCTTCAAGTCTTATTTTTAAGGCTGGGTTTTGTTTCCTTACTTGTTTGGGGTTTTTTTGCCTTAAAGATTTAATTGTGTTTTATGCATGTTAAACATCATGTATAGAAAAGGAACAGTGGTCTGAAAACTAGAACTGGTTCTTTAGTGAGTAAGGCAGTGAAACAAGTGGGCATTTTTTACTTTCTTAGAATTTTTTGAGATTCAGAGCATAACAGCAGAACTTGATCATCCCTGGTTGTTCCAAAGTTTTATTTAAAATTTGTGGGCTGCTAAGTCTTGCTTTCTTCTGCATGTTATTTTCTTTAAGTATGACAATAACCAGTTTGAATATGAAGTCTAAATAGATGGAGAAAATTTGTGTAGTTAGAAGGAGTGGAATGAAGCACAGCTCATCTTAATGTAAACTCCATCCTTGAAGAGGCTTTTTCCTTTTGATTCTGGTTCACATGCACTCTTCAAGCCTTCGAGTTTAGTTAAAATGTTTGAATACCTTTGAAGAACAACCCCATTTTGAATGCTGTACAAGGCCTTCATATGTGATACACTTACACCATCATAGAAAGATGGCCAAATATGGATGGTAGGGTACCAGTTCAATGCTGGCAAGATCACCTCTCTGAATAGGCTGCCAAAATACTCCTTAGAGGGAAGGCTCAATTCCAAAACCAATTTGCAGTTTTTCCTAAAGATAGAAATAGTTGTAGCTTGTTCTAATCACACTCAACAAGCTTGGTGCCCAAAGGCTTTAAAGAATGTGTGGAAGAAGCTTTTGTGCTCCTGCTTTTTATGAGTAGTGCTATTCTAATGCTGTATTTTGTGCCTTGCAAGCGGCGCCAACCTTTGCAACCTAAGTTCATTCAAACTCTTTTTCGTTGTTGGATTCCTTTCAGCAGGAAGCTGGCTGCAAGATAGCCTGGTAGAGCCAACTCCTGGACAGGGAACTTGTGTCATTTTCTCAGTGCTCCATAAATCACAGTATATTCTGAGTTGGAAAGCACCCACAATGATTATCGAGCCCAACGCTTTAAGTGGAGGGCCCATATGGGGATCAGCCCACGATCTTGGTGTTATCAGCACCATGTCTAAGTGACTGAGCTAGTCTGCATAGATGAGGCATGATCTGGTACTCTTTAGAAACGTATTCTTTAGAATAATGGAGACCAGGGATGTGTATCCTAGAACAGAAAACACCTGGCAATAAAACTTTGCAGCTCTGGGCATTTACTAGACCTCATGGACAATGCAAACAGGATGGGTATGGAATGGCCATTACCATTTCAGAAGTTATTTATACACTGCCACATTCTGTATTTACACTTATGAAATAGAGTAGATGTTGTCAAAGGACTCGCTACCTGAAGTAACGTAAAGAAAAACACATAAAGATCACTTTCATTTTTTTCTCTTACTATTTTTGAAGTTAGTTATGTTGGATCATTTCTTGCTAACATCAGTTCTGATTCACTGAAATCAGCTCTTAAAATTCAAGGGGATGAAACTTTACACCTACTTCACCCTGATGACAGTGAATCAGTTAAGTGGAAGTGAAACAGTTTCTTACCAAATTTGTTACAAGCTCAATAAGTTGGGTCACAAGAATCCTCTGGTGAATAATCCCTAGACATCGGATTTTATAGTAGGCTCTGCATGCTCCTTTCCAAGTGTGATGCTTTAAAGGCTTTCTGTATGTCAAGAGAAATTCTGATCTCTGTGTGCTTGTGTTGGCAATGCATTTTTGCTGGAGATGTCCATGTTGAAAGCTGCTGGTCTAGAATAAATCAGCAAGGGTATTTCATGGCCTTAAGTAAAAGGCTGTCATTTATGTTTTCAGTTTCCATTACCCATTCCATTATCTTTACCAATTTCTTAAATAAGAGACTAGTGTAAGCTGGAAGCACTTTCAGTATTTTCTTTTGAGTTTCACTATTCCTCTGTATCCTTTTTTTCCTTTTTGTCAGACTTCTAGGAAATTCTCTCATTTAGGTGGTGTCTTCTGTTCAAATTATTCCAGGCATGCAAAAAGTGGAACTTTACAGCTTTTTAATGAGTTGAGTCCTGAGTCAGTCCTGGCATTATCACTTACTGACAGTGCATGGGAAGTTGTTCACCCTAGTTTTCATCTTGTAGTGGACGAGTGCTGGAATGTGATCTTGGAATCTCCTCTGGATGCAAGTTGGCAACACTGGGGACAGACCTGTTCTGCTAAGGCGTGTTGCAGTGGAAAGTCAGTGTCTTGGCAGGGCTGGACAGAGGTCTCTGGAGCATCTAGAGCTGATTTTTCTTTCCTGCTGCCTCTTAGACTCGTCCTATTCCAAGCATGTTACTTCTGCTCCTGACTCCCTCACCTCTTTATTTTATGTTTGTTTCTTCCCTAGCTTTGCCCACTGTGGTTCCACTTGCTCTTTTCTTGGTTTCCCTGTTTGTTATTTGTAACTAGGGTTGTACAAGCATCCAAGAGAAGCAGCCTGCAAGGTAAGTATACACTGTGTGCAGTGGCTGTTAGGCTAGCAAAGGAAATACTTAGGAGTAACACTTTTCTATGAAAATGCTTAAATCCTAGTGCTGAGATTGATTTGCTTGTTGTTTCTTCCCTTAGGGTCCCTCAAAGATCACCCACAGCAGCAGGCTGGCATGCTTTCTCGTGTGACCGGTGGCCTCTTCAGTGTCACAAAGGGAGCTGTTGGTGCCACGATCGGGGGTGTTGCTTGGATTGGAGGGAAGAGCTTGGAAATTACCAAAACAGCAGTCACATCTGTGCCTTCCGTGGGAGTGGGGCTAGTCAAAGGAAGCGTTTCTGCTGTAGCTGGAGGCGTTACAGCTGTAGGATCTGCTGTTGCAAGTAAAGTGCCTTTAACAGGAAAGAAAAAGGACAAGTCTGACTAAGACCAAAACTGAGAAATGCTTGATTCTCCAGAATATTGCGTCAGTGGCATTTAAATCTGCTCAGATTGGGACCATGAGAAGCCATGCATCTTAGACACTTTATCTTCTAATGAGTTGTGCAAGTAACTCGATTTCATCTGAAAGGACAGAAGAAGCTTGGCTAGCACAGCCTGTGAGGATTTATTAGAGCCTAGATTGAAGCTTTGTATCTGGTGAAATGTTACACTTGATAACCATAGAAGTGAGTAAGTCTATCTGAAGGAATAATATTTGAATATTCATTTACTGTAAGTCTTCTGCAGTTTTGGACTAAAATGTGAATGTAGAAACTTGGTAGTCTCTGCAATGCCATCGACACAATGAGATGCCAATTACTGTTCTCAGTGGTTTCCACATCCTCCTGCTAAGAATCCTTCAGCTGTGTAAAAACATTGTTGGACATACTCAGTCTTGGTTATGAACCTGCATTTGCAGGCAGCCTCTAAACGATACCTGACTGCATTCTGCCAGTGAAGACTGGAGCAAACAGAACTGGAGGTGTGCAGAAATTGGAAATAAGAATGGGAGATAGAAGTGAAAAAGTTCAACAACATGGTAGAAAGGTTCATAAAGAGTAACTAACTTAATGCCTTATTAGAAAAAAATCTTTTTACTAGATGAAACTGTGTAAAGAACTGTCGTGTCAGTGCAGTTCACAGAATGAGCTTTAGGCTCTTTACAAATCTTGATATCTGAAACTTTGTCAATTTTTACTGAAAACGTGATTGCTCCATCTCAGGTGTATTTAATAATATGCATTATCTCCTGCAGGTGAGAACTTGCTTCTAATAAACTTCTTATAGACACTAGAAAAAATGATGGCCTAATGGAAACCAGGCTGATGTTTGTGGTCATCTAGCACAACTAACTTGCTAGAAATTCTTTTGTGTAGCTGGAAACCACTGAAGAACTAGCAAAGCTGTTCTCTCAACTCCATGATGCACCCGGTTAGCTTTTTGCTCTGTTTAAGCAGATGCAAGGAATTTTTCACTACATCTCTCATACTTTTCATTTTGATTTTTGAGTAAAATGCAATACTTTTATTTAAAACAAACCAAAAATGGTAGATGAGGCCTTAAAAAAAAAGAAACATCATTCAAGTAATTTGTATACTGACAAATTCCAAATGATGACGCCTCAGATGGGAGCACCTCTGCAGTGTGTGAGGCAAAATGCACTTGTAATGGCACAGCATGAGATTGCCTTAAAATAGAAGCCGTTTGTGATCTTTGTGTACTGACTTTGCAAATAAGTAACCTCTTGGGAAGCCCATGGAAGGCATCTGTTCGTGTTGTGTATGCAGTATTTTCTAAAAATTTGTGTTCCTCTGGAGGACTTGTCCGCTTACTTTTTCAGTGGCTGTGGTTGTACTAGAAGGATACATACGGGGGGACTTTTTAAAAATGAAAAAAATCGAAACATATCACTTGTCAAACTTAGTCCTCTGTTCATGGGTGCTGAAAGTACACCATGTCTAAATTATGGTACTGTAGTCACCCAGTCTCTCTGAGCCATTGGTACTTCAGCTGCACTCTGTAACAACTTTATTTTATATATTGTATATGTTGGAAGCGTGATGCTTGTAAGCATGGGGACTTCGGGTGGTGGGGAGAGCAAAAACCCCAAAAAATGGCATCTGCTCCTTCTGTTAGCTGCTTAGTTCTGATCTTCTGCAAGGGCATAATGAGGTAAGTTTATGCAACAAATGGAAGACTTAACTGGGTTTTTTATAGACAAAAGCAAATTGCATAGAATATTATAGTATGGTTTTGAGGTACCAGCTAGCTCTAGGAATGAGCTAGCCTGGGTATCAGAGGCAGTCTAGCTGCAGCATATAATTTAGTATGTTCTGCTCCCCTGTGATTTCCAATGTAGCCACATCCCCCAGGTGCTGCCACTGAACTCTTAGAGTCACCTCTTTGGAGCACAGTGATCATTTGTGACCCTCAACCCAACCCTTCCTAATAGTTTTTTCTGAGAATGGGAATTTTGAACTTGTCATACCCTTTTTTTTATTATATTTCTTAATTTTTAAACTATGAAACTTGCAGCAAAACAAGTGTGATCTGAGATATGCAATGTTAGATATGTAATGAGTTGCCAACACTTCATTATGTTTTGTTCTTAACATATCCTGTAGCTATTACTTTGAGTCTTGTAACTGAAACACTTTTACATGGCATATGGTTTTAGTTTTCAAAGAGCTTTGTCCTATATCCTGTGTGTTTTCCATGCACTTAGAAACTTGCTTCATCTTAAAAACTTGTTCCAATTCTGTCCTGGCACCTGTGAAACATTAAATTGTTGCTGTTTCAGACATTTGAAAGCTTCCTTAGTTTTGTGGAGATAGGCATACTTAGGTATAAATCTTCCCACAATATCATGCCCCAGAGTGTCTTTTATCTGTATCTACTTAGCTCTTAACAAAAACTGTAACTTCAGTATGTAAGCTGTGCACAGACACAGCACAAAATACTTTGCACTAATTTTCTTTCTCCCTAGTCACTGATGCTTGGGAATACCCACTTTTAAGATCACAGTGAGCTGAAGGGAATATGGAACTGAAATTTTCAGGGGAAGTGAGGTTGTTCTTGTGTCTTGGGATTGTTTTTGTGGTGGCTTTATTTCACTTTACTTTTCTCAGTCCCATTTTTAAAAGGGGAAATGTTTATGAGGGCAGTTTGTATGCCTGACTGCTCACTATGTAATGAAAGGCTTACACACAGGCTGGTCCACACTCATCATGAGTAATAAGAGACGAGGATTTCAGCAATACAGTGTTTTGGTGATTGGGAGGTTTCCTGAGGTTTTATTGTAAATGAATCTGTGAAGAAGAGAGAAACACGTCCCAGGCATAGAGTTATGAATGAAGGATTGACTGAATTTTCATCTGGTAATAGAGAAAAAGAGCGTTTCTGCTCATGCTTTTATTTTGGAAGGGGAAATTAAAACATTCAGAATACAAAATGAGTTTGTGATAAGTCAGGCTGTGACTCAGTTAAGGAAATACATCCTTTTCCTGTTCTGTTGCCACTGGAGATAATGTAAGTAATGGGAATAAGCTGTTTCAAGAACTTTGTAAAACAGATACCTGTAGGAATGCTAAAACTAAATATTCAGGTAAAACACTGTTCCACATCTTGGTTTCCTTTTCCTCCTAAGCCACCAATTAGTTCTCTGGCCCAGTTACAGATTGTGATGTGAAGAGCTTTGGAGAGCTGAAATGCCCTCGTGTCTGAGGGGAAGGAGGCTTTTGAATTCAGGTAATATTGTGGTCTGCTTAATAGCTGAGCACAGGAGGACAGTCAGAAAGAGACAAAGGCAAGTTCCTGTGGATTTTTAATACTGCAATCTTCCCATTTTCCTCTTAAAAACGAGTGTGTTTTGAAAGAGTCAGCACAGACACAGCCTCGTACCACAGCCTGACTTTTTTCATGGTGCTGATCCATCCCCTTGTTGAATTCCTGCCACTCCACACGTGCTCCTGGCACAGTGGCATTTACCCCACACACTCCTGTCACGCCCCCACTCTCCTGCAGTGCTGAGTGTGAGACCTTCAGCTGTTGAGATCTTGGCACTGCTCCTCCCAGGTGTTTCCAGCCCTGCCCAAGTGCAAGCAGATAATGTGGCAGACTATATAAAACCATCATCTTGCAGCCCACCCTCTGTACCAGTAATTCAATACTGGCTTTCTTCAGCAATTCAAAACCACAATTGAAGAAATGGAGGCCTGGACTTGCTGCCAAAACATGTATTAAAAATGACCTTGAAGAATGCCTGAAGTGAGGGTGGTGTGTAGCTGGTTTTTATTCTGCAGTAAAGAGGGAATGTGTGTGGAATAGCTACTTAGGAAAATCTGAGAAATAAAATCACTGATGATTCTAATTCTATTGAGACAGTTGTCAGTGATGCTATTATTTTATATTTTCATTCACAGCCCATAAGGAGAAGAAATCAAATCCCCTGAGAACTTAAATGCTGATAGTTACTATTTTGAAAGCCAGCACTTGTTGCCAATTATCATATGGTGTTATCTGAGAAGCAGTGCCACCCCTATATTTAGAAACTGTGGCAGCTGTTTGAAAATCTGGTAGTCATTTTTAATCACCAGTGGTTCACAGACGAGAGTTTTGTTACACCTAATAGAAAAGCATTACTTTCTCTTTTCTCCCAGCATCATTTGAAACTTGAGTCTCTCCCTAATCTTTCTTGTCCCCAAACCTTGCTAGAAGAGATTAAGAACTATACAATAGGAATAAATGTATTTCCTCCTGTCCCAAGCCCTTTGAAAAATAAGTAGATTTAGAAGTCTCAGAAATGTAAAGGTTGTCATCTTGTAGTTTCTTTGCATTATGGTTTGTACACAAACATACTAGGGCCTCACTGTAGCAGTCACTGAATAAAAAAAAATTATGTCCCACCCCTGTTGTCAGGACAGGGCTTTCCTATCCAAGAAATCAAGTCTGTTGCAGGTCATGATCCAGGAGCTAGACCTACTTCAGCAATTAGGAAAAGAACTCCAAGAGAGTTTCCTGAAGGCAGTGAACCAGCGGGCTGATGAACACTGCTGGAAAAATAATCCTCCTTTTGTCTTCCTCAGATAAAAACTGTGCTAATCACTACCACAGGCTGGACTGTGCAGTGACAGAGCTGAAAATCTAAGGCAATTAATGCCCTGTCAGGTAAGAAAATGTAACATCTGGGGTACTCTTAGAAAAAGGCAACCTTTATCAAAACCGTAACTTTTGTATTATTTGAAAGCATTAGAATACTACAATTGTATCATGAAATTGTGTCTAAGACCCCCTCCTGGACAAAGTACAGTAGAAGACTACAGTCTGGTTAAGATTGCTTTTGTTCCATCTCTTCTCAAAGAACCAAATTCCCTTTTAATTTGCTTTTGCATAACTTGAAGTACAGCACTCCAATTAATCTTCAATGTGTAGAGGAGCAACAGGATTAAAAATTGGTCTCTCCTTCTTTGATTGTATCTTACCAAAAGTGACTTCAAAATCTTTTTTAGTACCATTCAAGCTTTCTAGATTTCCACTCTTTATATCATATCCTAATGCAGAGAGCTTTTTAATTCGGTACTGAACAATTTGTGTTGTCAACTCCAGCACCATTGGTGTCTCTCTAATCTGTGCTATAGAAATTCCTTCCTTCAGTAGTCCTTCAAGTCTTTCTTCCAAAACTGGAACAGAATAGTAGAGAAGGGCTGGGCATTTCAGCACTAGTTGTTTTAGTTCCTGATCACTGCACTTAAAGATGTTTTTGGAAAAAAGCATGCTCTTCTGCATAGTAGTAGAATTAAGCTGAAAAATGAAGCCTTTAAGTTTGGACAGCAGCTGCAGAACTTCTTGGTCAGTGAAATCATTCTTTTGGAGAAATTCCAAGTTCTCCTGGATTGCAGTGGAAGTATTTAATAAAATAAATGGATTTTGGCTCAATAGCTTCAATATCCAGATCTTCATATTTGCTTCAGAACCCCCTAAATTTAAATAATTTCTTTGTAATGTCTCTATCACATTTTTGTTTTTTTCAACAGGATTATAGAAAATATTGGGTGCACTTGTCAAGAACCTCGTGATTATATTATTCTTAAGTCCCAGCTCTTGAAAAAACAGTATGTTTGCTTTCTGGTTCTGGTGATGCTCAGTAGTAAAAAAAGACTCTGGAAACTGCTCTATTAATTTAACCAGCTGTTTCTCATTCTGGCACACTAATTGCCATAAAGTTCTTTGAGAGTTTATCTCTTCTGGGGTGTGGAGAATTGCCTCAGGGCAGCGTTCTACAATGTTGGCCACAGTGGTCTCATCTGCTCCCATTTCTCGTAAGATACCAGCAAGTTCTTTAACATAGGCCTCATCCTGGAGAAGGACCCATTCCTTCAGTCGGCGTATCTTCGTGATGTCAACTGACAAACTGTAGAGACTCTCAAGGGTTTTTTTATTTTCCCCTCTTGACTTGGTATCGGTTGTGTAACTGGAATGTATTAGGAAGCTTCTGTTTGCTGCGTCAGGCCATACTGATGAAAACTTCAGTCCTGGGTTACAGCTCTGAGATCTTGTCAACAGAAGAGTGAATGTGTCTTTTGCACCGTGAGCGACTCCTCTCAACATCATGGAGGTCAGTCCTGTGGAGACACAACAACTGTAAGAAAACACATTTAAGGAAGAAGTTAATGGTCTGTTAATTGATGTTCAGATGGAGCTGGTGTAAGATATTACTCTCAAGAGTGGTTTTGGTATCAGTGCAAAATCCAGCTTTCACATGAAAGCAGGGGGAAAAGACTATTTTTGAAAGCTTAACATTCTGACAGATGTGTCACTGGAGCAGTTAACATGGATGATGTTACTGCCCCACAACAGACCTGATGTGGGGCAGTGCTCTGTCCATATCAGTGCCTGCAGTCGTACGAGCTCCAAACCGTCAGCCATTTCTTGCAGCTAACATCTTTATTACATTACAGATCACTCACACTGTACAAGAAAAATGATTCATGCAATTTCATTTGACAGCAATCCCACTAACTTAATAAAGGCAGCTTGAATATCTTTCTTAGTTCTTATGAATGTATTTGCTTTAACTTCTCAAGCATTATTTGGCATGTGAGTTGTTCCTTCATGTGTCAGAGACCCCACCACGCAGTGCTGCTTCAGCAGCAGTTTGTAGCATAACTTCATTTTGAAATCATACTTTATATAATTAAGTGAGAAAAAAATCACATGAACCTTTATGTAAGTGTTTTTCACTAGCTGAGTGTGTTAATTGAATTTGAATAAACACTCTGGTATTTTGGGGGAGGAAGCAACTATACAGAAACATTTCCAGGCCTTCACCTGCCTCTTCCAGCACGTACTCTGCTACAGCTGCCCCTTGCTCCAATGCCTTATTTCTGCCTCCAGGTCTTTTCTGTAGGCAGAGAGTCCCTGTGGAATAGGTGTGTGGCTGTGCTGGAGTCCACAGGGCCGAGCCCACAGCTCACCTTTGCTCAAACTGCTGCCCAGTTATCACCAAGAGCACATGTGCTGTCACCTGCTCCGCAGGGGCAAAGGAGCCGCAGCAGTCAAACAGAGATATCATCAAGTGTATCTTTAACTTCCCGGGGGTGTTTTCGTAACAACCCTTTGGAAGTACGGAGTGTGAAAGGGAGAACTGCTGATCTCTGCAATACTCCTGCAAATGGCTGCTGCTGGTAACATGCCTAGAACTGCTCAAACTGAAAATGAGAACATTTGGACGGTTGATTTCACCTCTCCCTAAGTACAGCACGCTTCAAAAAGTACCTACATAAGCATTGTTAAATTACTTTTGGTTCGGGGTTGTCTTGGTTCGTTGGTTGTTTTTTTTAGGAGAGGAAATACTGTTCTGATCATGCAGTATAATCTACATAACAGACCAAGATAACCTATTGCACAGCTGTACAAGATCCCTAGAATCTTCCTTAAAGCCCATCTTCTAAGAAAGTAACATGGTTTGCTTAGGGAACTTCAGTGGTAGATCCTCTTTCTAGCTGCCAGGTAAGGTTAAATATTTTCTAGAGGTAAACCTTTATCTCAAGAGAGTGTACTTTTGCTTTTAGGTTGCATTTTTTCTGCTTCTAAGCCGGACTCATGTTACTACATCATAAACTAACAGAATAAGACATCATTTCCTATATGCAACCTTATGCTATTAAGAGAAGCTGTTTATTGATAACTTGTTCTTTAGTATTATTCCACATCTCTAAGGCAAAGCCAACTGTCTAATGAGCTGCTTGTGTTGGAGCCCCAAGGCTGATGGTTTTGTCTTCATATACTTTGTGACTTGAGAAGTGCTGTCCCAAGCCCCACCACAAAACATGGGATTTTTTCCAGAAACCCTGAAAGCACTGGAAGTGTAGGTAAGTCACAGATGTTTTGTGTGCTGACCTTTCCATGTCCTGAAAAAGTGACTGCAAACTAAAGCCTCTCTTCACAGGAGTGACACCAACGCCTGTGTCTGAGCACTCTGAGTAGTTCAACTGACTTTAGAAGGTCTAATCAGAATGAGTAAATCTCTATAGGATCAGGGCTTTCTTCATTAATGCTTCAGCTCAGCTAGAAGCTGCCAGCAAAGCAAAGTATTGTTAAAATTGTTTGGGATGTCAGATAATATTTCCCAAGTACAAACTGCAAAAATAACCATGACTTACTTTTACTTCAATGCGCAATCCTGCTGTTAAAATTGGCTTGTGTAATGCAGTCCCTTAAAATACTGTAATTTTTACTATTACAGATTTATTTACTATTTTATTTACTATTTTTAATAAATCTGATATAGTAAATTGAGCTCTTTCAAAATCTGATATGGGAATGGTTGTTATATTCACTTTAAAAAAGCTTTACATTTTCTAAAAATGTCTGGCATCATAGTCAACTTTTCCCTGTTGTTAGTGAGGATCATCAGAAGCACAGAATACTGTAAAAGGAAAACTTTTATTTGCCAAAATTCATTTGACTGGGGTCTTCAGGAGCCCTTGTAAAAAAGTCCTATGCAAAATACAACATGCAAAATAACATGAATTAATTTGAATGTCATAGTGTTCTATAGAAACCAAGAAGATCTGAGTTATGATTTGAGGTATTTCCAAGTCCATAGAGGACAGTATCTCATTTCCAGGGTATGTAACTAATTTCAAGAATTCAGAGTTCTCTTAAAGCTCTTGTTGGATCTAAAGCATGTTCCAATGTGCAGGACCCCATTGTAACTTTTTACATACTTAGGGGATTGTAAAGCAATTGAGAGATTAAGAAAAAACCCAGCCAGCTCAGATAAGAGGTTTGCTCTCGCTGCCAGCAGCACCCTCTCACCACCAAGTGTCAGAACAGCAATAAGGAAGTGAGCTAATGTCTGAAGTTACCTGTGCTCCTGCTTGTTAGCACACTTGCAGAGAGCTGTATATGCAAAGCAAAGGGGTGTCATACATTTCATTATTTAATGAGACTTCTACATAGAACTTCTATAGGAAATGGATACAAGGATCAACTAGTTGATTTATCTATCCCTCATTTGAATTTCTGAGTGTGTGGTTTGAGACTCAAATCTCACTTTCTGAAAATTAGCAAACCCAAACTTTTACTCCTGTTGGATTGTTCACAAAATCTGTCAGTAAAGAGGGCAACAGTATGACTGCTGACCACTGCCATTCTCATTACAGGAAACTTAGTAGGCTGTAAAGAATTAAATTAAAGTACTGAGTGCCTAGATTGAACTTTGATTTAACCAGGAAGAACAGGTATCTACCTAGAAAAGAGTAGTGTAGACAGAGTTTGAATGGTTTGTGAAGGAATCCGGGGCAGTGAGAGGTAGCAGTTTTGTAGAATAATGCACAGTAAATGTTCACATTTCTGCACTTACAAAAAATTAATCGCTGCTTTGCATTAGTGGTGGAAATGAGGTAAAGGATTATTAAATATATGCTATACATACATAATACTTTCTAGAAAAAAATACAGAGGATCCTAGGCTAAACCAAATTTGAAGGGCTCAGAGTAAGGTCTGCAGGCTGCTTTGTCCAATCAGGTCTCTAAAAGCTCCACGGATGGAGCCCACCCCGCCTCTGCAGGTTACCTGTTCTACTGCTCAGCTGTCCTCCTGGGACAAAGCTTTTCCTTACAGCCAGGAAGGGAAAGGCATTTGAACAGTGCTTCAAGCCGCACCGCACTATTTAAAGCACCGGTCATTCCGTGGTGGTGCTTTCAGTACAGACCGAACGAGGGTCTCCATCACAGCCTGCTGCCCAGCCCGGCCACCCGGGCGGTCCCCTCCTCACCCTTGGCACTCCGCTTGGGGACGGGGAGGCAGCAGGCGGCTGTTTTCCTGCCGCCAGCACGGGAGGGGAGGCTGCAGGCCCATCCCGCCCCGAGCGTCCCCCGCAGCCGCTCCGTGCCGCTCCCGCCGGAGGCACCGGGCCCGGGGGTGCCAACCCGCGCACCGCTCGGAACCGCGCCGCTTCTCCCCCGCACGCCGCCCGCTCCACCCTCGGGAGGGTGGAGGGCAGGCCCACGGATCGCCAGCCGCCCCTCCGCCCCGGTGCCGGGCCGGG
>VZRL01004327.1:244000-275788 GCA_013397895.1 Origma solitaria | reverse complement strand
CGCCCGTCCGTGCTCGCCCGGCGGCGCCGGGCCATGAGCGGCCCCGCGGGCGGCGGCGGTTCCCGCTGAGCGCCCGCGCCCGGCATGGGGGTGAACGCCGTGCACTGGTTCCGCAAGGGGCTGCGGCTCCACGACAACCCGGCGCTACGGGAATGCATCCAGGGCGCCGACACGGTGCGCTGCGTCTACATCCTGGACCCCTGGTTCGCCGGTTCCTCCAACGTGGGCATCAACAGGTGGCGGTGAGTGCGGGGCGCTGCGGGGGCCCTAATCCCCGCGTTATGTATTCGGTCACGCTGCCTCCCCGCCATCCCCTCCCCTCCGCGCCCGATTGGGCCGCCGCCAGCGCCGGCTTCCCTCGGCCGCCCGCCCTCCCCGCGGGCCCGGCGGTGTTACATATCCAGCCCAGCGCCGGCCCGGCTGCGCTCCCGCGGCGCACGTGGGAGGGCCGGGGAAGAAGGAACCGGGAAGCCCCCGGCAGAGTGCGGGGCGGCGGGCCTGGGCTGCCCGGGGAGGGGGCGCCTTGTTGCCGCTTCCCAGGGCGGCGGTGCAGTGCCCGAGCGCTGCAGCTCGGAGCGGGGAAAGCCCCGTGGGGAGCAGCCCGCAGGGCTTGCACCATCTCGGGAGCTCGGGGCAGCCGGGAATCCCAGGGCGACTCCGTCCTGGAGAAACTGTGAAGCTGCTCGCTTAGTTCAAAAGTACCTTCTGAGAGTAGCGTTCCTGCAGGGAAGGTTATTACAGAATATTCTGAGTTGGAAGTGACCCACAAGGATCATGGAGTTCAACTCCGGGCCCTGCACAGAACAGCTCCAAGAGACCCACTATGTGCCTGAGAGTGCTGTCTAAGTGCTTCTTGAACTCTGGCTGGCTTGGTGTGCAGTGTCCCTTTCCAGAGCGTGCAGATTGGTTCCTACACCTTCAAGCCAGTTGTGATTCTCCTACCCAGTATAAAAATGAGCTTTACTGTGGAGCTGTGACTGACGCATGCTAAATGTGTGCCATAATAAGGCAGAGGTTAATAGGACTTCTGTGCATGCTTGTCATGTGAGATTAGTTAAAACATCACTAGGAATCTGAAAACTGTTACCCTTTTGAAAGGGTTGATAATGCAGTAGAGTTAGTGTATCTGTCCATCCAATGTCAGGAATTTGAAATGCTCCTGAATTTAGCCTGCCCAGACTGCAATGCTGAGAAGTTGCCTAATTACGGAACAAGCACAATGAAACTTGGCTTAACGCTACGTCATAGAAGAGTGACAAAGTTTAGATAACTTAAGGTTTCAGTTGAGTTCGCTTCAAGGATTATTCCTTTCTGATTTAATAATTTGTATCACAGCTCATTAACTACTTTACCAACCAGGTAACTTACCTTTGGAGGTTTTGATTTGGCTTTTTCCCCCAGGTTTTGAGTGGTTTTCCTTACAATCCCCTTGTTTTCAAGAGACCAAAATACTAAAAATGCTTTCTGTGAACTTTAACTTGGTGGTTATTTAATTTTCACTGACAAAAGTAACTTAAGAATAATTGTTATATACTTCCCTTATCTCAGATTCATGATGTACATTTCTTTTATTGAGACTTTTAAATTGTTTTTGTTTTGAGGGGGATAAGTTTTTCTGAATAACATTTTGACTTCAAAAAGAAGCTCAGAGGTCTTAATTTTGTGGGTGAAGCATGAACAGCTACTTAAGTTTTAAAAGAATGTGGACAATTGGCACAAGTCCAAGTGTTAAGGAAATCACATGTCTTAAGAATACTTCATAGGTCTCTAATGTACCCTGCAACTGAAATTCTAAACAGTTTTTGGTTGTATTCTCTGAGCTAGTGAATGATAGACAAATGTGAACTTTGATTCTAGCAGATGGAAGTTCATGTCTTCAGTGCTATTGCCCTGGTTCTTCAATGACTGTAATATGATCATTAGCTAATACAGTCCTTGAGTCCATTAGTGTGTGATAGATTTGCTGGTTTGCTACTTTAACAGTGTTTTCAGTGTTTTAGAAAGCAATTAGTCCCTCCACTGCATTTTGCATTTGAAGAAAACCGCCTGGTTTTAGTTGCTGGTTAGAGGGATTGAGTTTGGGGTGAATTACAAGTTTTCTATCCAAAGCACTTCAAGCAATCTCCTGGTACTCAAATACCCTCAAGGCACATGCTGCACATGGATTTGAGTAGAAAATGTTTCTGCCTGCATAGCCTGGTTTTGTGAGATCATCAGGGTTTTTTTGAAGTTTAAAAGTACAATAATTTTATAGAGTAACCAGCCTGTAAAGCTGTTTGTTTATTACAGTTCTTCTCAATAAATTTTTATTTAAATGAACAGTTATAGTTTGGTATGAATCCATTTTCGGTTCCAGTGGTTTTAATAAGAAGTTTTTAACTAGTGCAAACACATACATTCACAATAAGTATGCATAAGATCTATGATGCAGTTTTTTGGTTTGCCAGTCTCATTTGGCGCTTGTAATTAATGATGAAACATTTTATGTTCCTGCTCAGTTGATGACCATGAGCAAAATCATGGCTTACATACCTGTTGAGTAGGATGCTAAATTAGTCAAAAACATCTTATTCGAGACTAGGGGCAGAAGCCCTTCAGCATTAGGAACATGAGTCAAATTTAACTTCCTGGTGTGAATTTATGGTCATCCTTTCTTAATTTGAGTTGATTGGCACCAAGTGTTTGTGCCCTGGGCAAAATGCTTCTCTGTCAAACTGTGACTAACACAATCTATATGAGAAAAAATGGTGAAAGAATATAAGAAGCCAGGAGGTTTAGTATTGTCACTCTACAGAGTCACCAGTTACGGTTTGTTTTAACAAATGTGTGTTAAACCCGGCAAATAGTAACCTTTAATACATAGGTGCTTTCTAATTAACTTTTCTCTTTAAACAGTCATGTAACAATCGTGAACTAATATTTTTGTGTAATTGCACTATTGAGCAAGACTAATTACTAAGCAGTCACATGGTCTTACTGACCTCCTTTCTGCTGGCATTCAGCCTACCTGTTCTAAATTCGTGAATGCTACGTAACAAATGCCAGGACCTCCCTCAGCTCACTTCATTTTTTTCCTAGTTCTGTTCTGTTTCTTCTTATTGTTCCTTTTTTCCAAGCTGTCAAATAAATCATGTTCTTTCATTGAGACATGCTTTTTCTATGGGCTGAGTTCACAGTGTTGTTCACAGATCAACACTTGAGAGAGAGAAGTTACTTGGTGCAGTAAAAGGTGATGGAGAAATGATGGAGGGAGATGCTAAATGGAAAATCACACTAAGGCTGTCTTAAAGATTTGTCAGTTGCCCTTAAACATTTGGCACCAGAATTAGCTCACATCTAATTGTGTCAACAAAGCAGACAAAGAATGTAACTTGCATATTCCAAAAAGTAACCATTACCTACTTCTGAAAAAATGTGTTTGTATGCGCAGGCAGACTTTTCCATATTAAGGAGAATGGGATCTCATGTTTAGCAACATCACCTTGGGAGAGTTTCTTTTAGCCCTGGTTTTAGTACAGAGTGGCAATTGATCACAGTATCTGAAAAGAAATGCAAACATTCTGTTAGTTGCTGCATAAGGATTTACTTTGGGTAATAATTTACTTCTTTTAGTTTGTCTTTTTGAGTGTGTATGTCTCTCTCTGATATGCTAGTTAAAACACTGATGTGCAACAATTGATTTTATAAAGATGGATAGTCTAATCTTGTCAGTCCTCGTATTTCTTTTTTTAACCATTCCTGAAGAGAACAGATTTCACTTTTAAAATAAGAGTAATAGAATTTGTTTTGTATATCTCTTAGATTTTTGTAAGAATATTGATGTGTTCAACATCCTTCAAAGTTAGCTGCTGCTATTATGGCAGGTAGTGCTATTGATTTAGGACAAAGAAAAGGTGATTTTTTTTCTTTCCATAGTCATATTTCAAATAAAAAGTTAAAACCTGAGGAAAAAAAAAAGCTTAATTTCCAGGAAATCACTGCAATTCATGGAACTGGGAACTTGTTTTAAAAAATTAATACCTAGACATCTTTCTGTAGTATCTATTGAATTTTGCAATTATGTTAGTCTGTTTTTGAAAAGACATTTATAGTTTCAGCTTATGTAGGTATGATTTGTCCAATAGAGATGTGTTTGTTGGATGTGGGATTGGTGGAAAAAGTTTGTCAATAGAATTAATCTATGAGTGATTTGAGTTTCATATATGTAATTCAGATGGAAAAATTTGTGTATTATAGTTTGTTAATTTTGGTGACATGCTTAGTATGTAGAAGGGAATGCACAGAAATATTTATGACTTCTCTGACAAAAACATCCCTTTAAGTTTTTTTTTTAATTGTGTAGCGCTTAGAATGAAAATCTATTTAATTTATGAAATATTTAACATGAAGTCCACCAAAGGCACTCTATCACTCCCTTCAGACAGGGAATGGAAAATACAACAAAAAGCTTGTGGGTCAAGATAAGGACAATGAGAGGTCACTCAGCAGTTAACATCATGAGGGAACTGAATTTATTGCCAATCAAATCAGAAAAGGGTAACAAAAAAAAAAAATTCTTAAAGCACCTTCTTCTCACCCCTCCCTTCTTTCTGGGCTCAGCTTCACTCCTGTTTTCTCTACCTCCTGTCTCCCAGGAACACTGCGGGATGGGGAATGGAGGTTTTGGTCAATTTGTCAAACATTGTCTCTTGCCCCTTTTCTTCTTCAGGGGAAGGACTCCTCACGTTCTTCCTGTGCTCCAGCATGGGGTCCTACCCAGGGGAGAAAATCCTCCACAAAATTCTCCAATGTGGGTCCTTTCCCCTGACTGCAGTTCTTCATGAACTGCTGCAGTGCAGATCCCTTGCATGGGGTGCAGTCCTTCAGGACCAGACAGTTCCAGGGTTGGGGCCCTGCTAGGGTCACCAGTCCTGCCACAGAACCTACTCCAGGGTGGGCTTCTCTCCATGGCTCCACATGTCCTGCTAGGATCCTTTTCTGGCACTGACTTCCCACAGGGTCACAGCCTCCCTTGGGCATCGGCCTGCTCTGGCACGGGGTTCTCCATGGGGACTGCAAGTGGGTGTTTTCTCCACCGTGGTCCTTCACGGGCTGTAGGTGGACAGCCTTCCTCTCAGTGGTCTTCACCATGGGCTGCAGGGGAATCTCTGCTCTGGTGCCTGGAGTGTGTTCTCCCCCTCCTTCTCCCCTGACTTGGGACTCTGCAGAGCTGTTTCTCCCCCATATTCTCATTCCTCTCTGGCTTCAGTAGTTCCTGAGCAATAAGGTTTTCCTCCTATTGAATACGTTATCCCAGAGGCACTACCTTGGCCAGCAGCAGGTCTGTGTTGGAGCTGGCTGGCATTGGCCCTAAAGACATGGGGGAAGCTTCCAGCAGCCACTCAAANCCCCCTCCTTCTCCCCTGACTTGGGACTCTGCAGAGCTGTTTCTCCCCCATATTCTCATTCCTCTCTGGCTTCAGTAGTTCCTGAGCAATAAGGTTTTCCTCCTATTGAATACGTTATCCCAGAGGCACTACCTTGGCCAGCAGCAGGTCTGTGTTGGAGCTGGCTGGCATTGGCCCTAAAGACATGGGGGAAGCTTCCAGCAGCCACTCAAAGCCACCCTTGTAGCACCCCTGATGCCAAAACCTGGCCATGCACACCCAATGCAACCCAATGCCACCTTGTAGCACCCCTGATGCCAAAACCTGGCCATGCAAACCCAATGCCACCCTTGTAGCACCCCGGATTCCAAAACCTGGCCATGCAAACCCAATGCCACCCTTGTAGCACCCCGAATTCCAAAACCTGGCCATGGAAACCCAATGCAACCCAATGCCACCCTTGTAGCACCCCGAATTCCAAAACCTGGCCATGGAAACCCAATGCAACCCAATGCCACCCTTGTAGCATCCCCAATTCCAAAACCTGGCCATGCAAATCCAGTGCAACCCATCATACCCTCTAATGAGCGGCTTCAGCTCTAGGGCAGCATGTGCCTCTTGGAGCACTTCTATTCACCCAGCCCATTAAATTGAGGGTGATTAATCTGTAAAAGGTCCGTTGCTTGTTTCCAGAAGCTGCATCTTCAGATGGGAGTTCTGTGGTACCAGCAGTTAGATTGGAGAAACACCCCTGTGCCACACCCCTAGGCTGCTCACCTGTCTTCTTCCACAAAAACCCTTTTTTACCCCAAAAATGCCTGCACTTCAGCAGCTCCCTCTATAATTTGTGTTATATGATCTAGCCCTATGATTTACAAAGTACGTCACTGAAGCACACTGACGTATGTCCTCATGGGTTTAATCCTGCACTGTTGATGAAAGGTTTGGTTCCACCCTTTTATGATAGTACACTGCCCTGTGGTGAGCCAGTTTAGCTCATCAATCTGTCCAAAAGAGATTAATTACCAGTTTTGGTGGGATTAACTCTGTCGTAGATTGTGCCAGCAAAAAGGTCACCGTAGTAGTAGTGAAGAGGCAAAGAGTGGGAAGGGCAGGTACCATTTCTCTCAGTGGCAGTATGGATTTGAGTCAAATTACAATGGCCTGAATTGCTCATGTCTGCAGTAACCACCGGGTGGTTTTTGGAAAGGGATTATTGGTTTCTTCTGTGGCTTGCCATTTGTTGACACCCTTTGAAATGATACTGCTGAAAAGAAGTATTGGCCTTTTTACTGTGCAGGGAAAAGGTGCAATTTATTTTTTGTCAGTCTGTCAGAATGTGAGAAATAAGCCTGCTAGCTGAGAAATTACACTGTGCTTGTTTCCTTATTTTGGTGAATGATCTTGTATCACCAGATTCTGTAATGTAGCTATTATTCAATTGGACAAGAAGACTGCACTGGTTGGTCTGGAGGGAGCAGGTGGTATTGAATTGAACTGTGCTCAGTAAGTAGCTTTTTTCCAAGTAGCAGTTATTATAGGCCAGAAAAATTATACTAAGCATCTATACGGTCTGGGTTTTGACTCCAAGATGGATCTTGAAGGAATCTTAATTCCTCAGGTTAAGAAATTTTGAGGTTTTATACACCTGGTTTTACATCACTAATCTCCAGATTTCAGGATGTCCAGAGAAGATCTGGATCTTCTCTCTTACATACATTCTTGATATGTAGGAGCAGTATGTGGACTTTGAGTATTAAGGGGAAAATGTGGTTTTGAAACAACTCCATAGGATTTTTTTAAGTCTTCCTCCTCTTGGGACCAGTAATCTATTTTTGTTTTATTTTACATAAGTATCAATAGATCACATTCTTTATTTGAGATGCGGAAGGTAATTTGTCTGCACCTCACGGTGTTTCCTGCTCTGGTCACAAAGGGGGAGGGTGATAACCCCCAACAAGCACCATCTGTGATGACTGTGAAAGCAGCTTTTTTTAGGCAATCATGAATACAGAATTTTTTTCCTGAAATGATCAGTATGTGGCAGTGTCAACGAATTCTGCAACAGTTCTTTGAAGCAAGTTACTTTATATATGATTGTTCTCTTTTGGCCATTTTGATACAATAAGATATATTCTCCTCCAGTTTGAGAAAATGTCTTTATCCCAACCAATGGAAGCTAGTCCTTAAATAGATCATGCAAATATTGCAGAAAAGCTTGTTTATCACTGTGCCCTGCCTGAACTTTTTGGTTTCTAAGGGTTTATCTACAGCATGGAAGCCTTTATTTTCAGAAGTGGTTCTTTTCCATACTCTGTCTCAGTGCCTGGCAGGTTTTCAGGTTAGTTATATAACCTGTGATAGGAGGAAGGTCAAGCTGCCAGCAAAGTCGGCCATTTTTTCAGTGTAGAAGTCACACTAAAGTCTGTGTTGTTATTAATTTGCATCCTGAAAGAAACTCCTTGCTTTAGGGAGTTTTCTGACCTTCCCATAGAGACCTAAAAGGGCAAAAGTCAGCTTGAGCATGAGTCGGTTGTGTAAGTGGTGTGAGAGTATGTGGCTTTGTGTTCTATGGGCTTAGTAATTTGCATATCACATTTTAGCAGCTTTAATAGCCATACCTTTGGTTACCCCTAGGAAAGGACTGGATTTGATTAGTAGGGTAAGAACCTCATAGTATTTTGGTGCAATACAATTTCACTTGGATTTCTCAGAACCCTTCATTTAACATGGAGCAAGGTTAGTTTGTGTGCTTCTGTGTACTTCTGGCTTTCATGTTCTTTGCAATCTAGGTCAAGAGGTGAACTATAATTGCAGTGTTCTTCTAACCCTGAAGCCTCCATTTGTTTTTCAGGTCACCTTAAAGCATTTGCTTTCACTGCTTCAGAGTTTCGTGTGTGCAAATGTTTTTTTATAAGGGAATAAAGCTTTAGTGGAGGTGAAGGATAGACTGGAAAGGACAGGTCAGTATTACAGTGTTCTGTTTCAAGTGTGTAAGTGGAGATGGCTGTGGCAAAATCTCCATGTGTGTCTGTACTTTTGGAACAGCTACAAATCAGAGTGCATACCAGTTACCAGTGGAGATAATAAAAACCAACACATGAGTTTTGTTAGCATTAGTTTAGACAGTAGCTGAGAAATACACACTTATTTTTGTATATTCTGCACTTTGTTTTTAAAAATTATTTATTTGTAAATGGCATTAGTATTTGAGAGGTCTGAAATTCAACTTTGGTAAACCTGGGTAGGAAATAAGAATTTCATAATACTCAGGGTTTCAGAAGTAAATTGAGGTATCAAACTGTTGCTTATAATCTCTTTGAAAAGTGTTAATGCAACACCTTTCTTGCAGTGAGACAAAGCCTGTTCAGTTTGTCAGGGATGGAAGGAATTTCTCCCAGTTCAGCATTGGTTAGGATGTGTCCTGCATATCTAATTTCTGTATTGACAGTCATGTGGTGCACACCTGAGCTTTTGTGTTATGCATTGCTTCCTCCTGCAACTAAACTAGAGAAATTTTCTGGATGTGCTTTAGAAATTTACTTTATCTCGCTCTTTCTTAATTTGTAGGAAAGCGTTTCCCTCCCTGCTCACTCTCATGTATTTCTCCTCTAGCATCTGTATGTTTGTGGCTCTTTCACAGACATGAAAAGTAAAGGCTGTAAAATTCTTGCACTGAACGTTTGTAGCCTTTCAGAACACGAACTCTTATCCCTTCAAAATTAAAACTAGAAATGTTGAAAAAATTCTGTTTGAGCTCAAATGGGGAAGTTGTGAAGTATGAATATATGTAATTAATTCTTCAGTGATGAGGATGAAATATCTACAGTACAGGTTACTTAGGAACAATTCCTGCAAGGAAAACTTGGATTTTTCTGTCTGTTATCTCTCCAAAGTATGAAATCCATGATCTAGGAAATGCTTCATTTTTTATAGAAAGGATAGTAAGGAACCTGTGGAGTTCAGCGCTTACAGATTATTTTTTTTTTCCGGTTTCTCAATGCCAATGTTCTACTGACCTTGTCGGTGAAGGGTAGACTGTGCTGCAATTGAGAGAGAGAGAGAAAGTAGTGATTGAAAAAAACAGAAATAAGAGGGCAGTTTGCATCAGGGAAATAAATAAATAGGTAACCTGTTCATGTGGGCTGCTTGTTGCTTCATGTCCTGTTTAGTTCATAAAACATGATCATGGTCTGAACGGTTGCAATCTTTCAGTGCACTAAAGATACAGAACACCATGGCAAACTTTATCTCAATTTCACAATCCGTGCAGTTCTGAAGTACTGGGGGAGTGTACAGAGAATTGGGATACTGCATTTTATAGAGCAGTTGGCATTGAAAATAGTCTATGGTTTGATTTCTAATATATTGGATTAATTGAAACAGGGACTAAATGTTGTCTTCCCAATATTCACGATAGAGTTTCCTCTGAGTTGAAATTTTCTGTCTGTAAATCCTGTGGCATCAAGTGATTTTTTTTTTTTTTTTTTTAATTCTTTCTCCTTCATACTTTCTATTCTAGCAAATAAGCAAGCTCATTCTTTTTCTAGAAGTCTTAGAGCTGAAGAAAACATTATGGCTTTTAGCAGAGATTACCTAATATTTTTTCCCTTTTTCCTGTCTCATGGGAGAAGCATGACTACATCTGTAAAACTGAGACATGCATTTAAAAGAAAATATTATACACAGTAATTTTTGCCATCCAGGTTTCAGAAGGGTCTTTGGGGAGGAGGTTGCATTTCAGTTTTGTTCTTTGTAAATCTTGCTATTAGTGAACTCAAAAAATCGAAACCATCCAAGTAGTAATGAGAGTGATCAAGCCAAGGATGGCATCTGAATTATTTGTTTTATTTGTGTTGCCTAGGGATAATTCCTGTGACTTTCCATCATTACTTTTCAGTAGACGGCAGGCCTGGTGAGGTCTAGTTTACTGTGCTTTTTCCATGTTTCTTTTCAGACAGTGTAGCTGTTTGCTGCTATTGCACAGTGTGTCCCAAAGCCTGTGAATGCTTCCTTAAATGACTCTATGAGAGACTTTTAATTTCTTTTTCTCTAGTGTACTCTTTCACTTGTATGACCTGGAAGCATCTGCTAGGATGTAGTTTCTTCAGTTTATGATGAAGGAAAAAGTTGTAAATGGTTGTGATATTGACAGTTCTACTTTAATTGCTGTGTATTTCCCCCTTTCATTTCAAGGCTTTTGTAATCTGAGGAGACCTATGTTAAACTGGTTTTCATCATGTAGTTATGGTGTTTTTCAGTGAGTAGGTTTTTTTTACTTGATTGAAATTTCCTTTCTGGAAGCTAGTTGCCAATAAATTTACTGTTGAGAAGTATTTTATTTCAGCAGTAGTGTGTTTTCAAAAGCCATGAAAAAAATCATGCGCTTGTGGGGAATAATGTGGATCTTTCTATTTTTACATTTTAGAATTTGGCTTTCTACCTTCTTTTGAATATAATTCCACCAATCTTTTTCTTTTTGGTGCCAACAGTGAAACATTGTGCTAGTTTGTCAAAGCAATATTATTTGATGCTGCATTTGCTGAAAGTTTTACTTCAATTCTTTACTACTTCCATATGAGACAGCACAATGGAACTTGCATTTTTGGCACTGGAGGTCACACTTTCAAACTAAAAAGTGTTACTAGTAATTGTGTGTTGCTCTTTCAGCAGCAGCTTTTCCTATTTTTATTCATAATTCTGCACTTTTTCCTATTAGTCTGTGTTTATTGCAGAATAGTACCTTTGTGGTTGTTGCTCTATGGCTTGTCAAGTGCAGTGGTAAAGTAAAAATAATTTTTAGGCGTTTTGGGTGGTGTTTTTTTTTGTTATTCTGTTTGAAGAGTATGAGATTTTCAGGAGCAGTTATGTCATTATGAGTGGCTTGTTCCAAAGTGTGGGGGAAATTCCAAAAACTTTTCCACTTGCAGTACCATATTGTCACCAGTTGCAGTATTTTTCCTGCTGAACTTAAGACTTTTTAAGGACACTTAAGGTGAAGTAAGCTTTGGAGAGGTTTTTTGTATGTTCTTTGTTTTTCTGCTTTCATCATATGAGCTGTATCTGTCAGAAGCTTTCTGTTGAATGGAGTTTTAATTAGGATGTACTGTATGGTAATGCCTAGCTTGCCTTTTCTTGGAATGAGTTTTCTTTTGCTTGGAAATGTTTGTCTCTTGTGCTTGTCTCTTTAATTTTTACCTTGAAAGAAAGCTTTTGAACTTGGGACTGAATAAATTAATCAAAAAATACCTAAGTGCGAGTCAGTGTGATTGATGTTTGAAGTCTTGCAGTCTTATTTCTACAGAGGTAATTATTTCTTTCATTAGTTTAAGATATAGTTCAGTGAAAAGCTACATTGGTGATATTTTTTCCTTTCTCATAAGGAAAAATGCTTTTACTAGCAGCAAGAGTAAACAGGAAATTATGTAATTGTCGACATTTCTTCCTGGATTCGTGTGGTATCTTTGTATCTCCCCTCTCCATCACATGCAGGGTTAAGTAGGGTTTAAAACCACGTGAGCTTTACCTGCCGTTCACCAGGGCTTTTCTTTCATGCAGATTTAGTGTTTCTTAGAGCCGTAATAAAGGACAGCCCGTGTGCCTGTGCGGCGGCACAGGACAGGACAGGCTGTTGGTGCTGGCTCTGGTGGCGGCTGCAGCCTGCCAGGGCACACGCTGTTCGCTGTTCGCTGTTCGCGGGCGGCTGTCCCTTTCACACCTTCCATTCTCTATCCATATCTCTATCCTCCGCTTCTGAGCACCGCCGGGCTGCTCTGGGAGCTCCGAGCACATATCGGCTTTCACATAACCTTTAGCCACCAGCACTTGTGGATGTGGCACAGAGGAGCAGAACCGACCCGCTGCCTGTACCTGCTCAGTTCAGCCTTTCTCTGGCCCCGTTAGGAATAAAGTTCAGCCGCGGTACAGGAATCCTCCCGGAGCGGCTCCATAGGGAAGGAATATTCGGCTCTTACTACAGCGGTTACATATAACTGGAAAAGTAGGTCATTGTGGCAGGGAGTAGTCCAAACAGCCGCCCGGTTGCTGCAGCAACGACCTACTTTACGAAACTATTTTTGTTGATTCATATTGAAATGTTCTTCTTGAAAGTGCTATAAGGAAATGATCAGGTTGGGAGATACGTAACAATGAAAGCTGAAGGCTTTGTGGGCTCCTCCTGTCCGTCTCCTTCCCCTCTGCCCCCCACCCCCTTGTTCTTGCCCCCCCCATGTTGGATATAGGAGGATTAAAGCAAATGAGGTTTGTTTCTATTCAGTTTGACCTCTAGTGGGGAATATCCTTTTTTGCTTGGAAGCTCGGCATAACAATAACTCTTACCATTGATGATTATGTTTCCAGAGTTCAGGGCCTACAAATCTTGCCCTATCAATTTTGTCTACAGAAATAAGTGTAGAGTTAAAACAAACAAAAAAAAAACTACCTTGTTCTAGGAAAAGATAAAATCTTTCTTGCGCACTGGAACGGGTTCCCCAGGGAAGCAGTCACAGCACCAAGCCTGGCAGAGTTCAGGAAGTGTTTGGATAATGGTCTCAGGCTCATGGTGTGACTCCCGGGGTTGTCCTGGGCAGGACCAGGAGTTGGACTCGTTGGTCCTTGTGGGTCCCTTCCAACTCAGGATATTTTATGATTCTATGAGGATCACTTTTCTGGAATGCTAACAATTTCTCTTGATATTCAACTGCTCTTACACTAATAACCACTTGTCTCCAATGAAGTTTTATCCATATTCAGGAAGGTGGGCTTGGTGTCTGCCCCTTTTTGTTTGAATTGGCAGTGTTCTTGTCTGAGTCTTCTTTTGCTATTTATTCTAATACTCACACACGCAAACTGGAAAAAACTACTGTCATTCTGTATGGAAGTATGTTCTCCAGTTGTCTACATTTATTCTTTCAACAGAGTAATAAAAAAAGCTGTCACTGGTGTTTAGGAAGTGAATTTTAGAAATTCACTCTTGTCTTCTAAAAGGAATGGGTAGATGGGAAAATGTAAAAGTGCAGTTGTTATAGTAAAGGTTTCATTCTTCATAAAATAATTCTTTATCTAAACTACTGTGACTTCTGCAGAGATGACTGAGTATCACTCTTTAGTTATCAGAATCTTCTACTTAACTGTACTGTGTAACTTTTCAAGATCAATTTAGTTACTTCTAGTGATGTACTTGCTGTTGGTCCTGACCTTCAGTATTGCAGAGAGCTGCTGAAGTTGAGGCAAATGAAGACAGCACATTTATCTAGAGGTTATTTGGGTTTATTTAATCTATTGTGTCTTGAGCTACACTTCAGTTCTGTTTTCTAGGACTTACGTTATTGAGCTCTGTGCATCCCCTGCGTCAGCTCTGGGAGGCCTCTGCAGCATCAAGTGAGCACTTACCTCCATCAGTGTGCCCACATGCTGAGATAGTTGAGGACAAAGTGAAGGTTTTCAGATTTATGCAGCTTGATAAACAAAGCTGTCTTTCTGTTATTTGTTTGGGGGGGTTAAATGTTTTCTTTCTACATGGTTATTACTCAACCCCCTGAATACATCTTGGTGAAGTTTACCTTGTATTCAGCTGTAAATGACTAATTTCAACTTTGGAAGACCAATTCAGAAAATTTTGGCATTTTGAGTCGTGAGAGTGGCAATGGGAAGTTAAGACACTGCTGAATGTCAATTTTAATTTAGTTTTCCAAGAACAGCTTCAGGATATTTTTCTTCTGCTTTGCAAACTTTCTAGCAATTTCTATGCTTGCTAAAGGATTTCAGCTCTGTCCTTAATTCTGTTCAATTTAATAGATTTTTCAGATGTGGGAGGCCAGAGATGATGGAATTGTACCTCAAGGACTTGCAGTTTATCCAGTGTAGTTGAGAAATATATTTATTTAAGCCAGTGTTTTATTTCTGGGAAACATAAAACTGTGCAAAATTTTACTAGTATTAATTGTAACTTTAAAAAGGTCACTTTAATATAAGGAGAGGAAAAGGGTTTTATTAAAGTAAATGAAGGGAAGTGTAAAATCTGTTCTTCAGAATCAGATTGCAAGACTGTCTTATTGGAGTGCTCTTATTGTGCTTGCCCTTTTGAAATGAGCCTTAGCTGTTACTTTCTCATGGACAGCTTAGATTGCTGAAAATAACGTGGCTGAAATATTTTATAAAGCAGGCCAGCTCTCTTTTAATTATGTTAAGCCTTGAAAGCTGTTAATTTAAATACAAGAACTTGGGTACATGAGAATAAGGTGGTTTAAATTTATTTATGTATGAGCATGTCTGTACTCTCAAGTAACTTAGTTTTGTAATTTGCTTCTAGGTAATATTTCCCCAGCTCCAGTACAACTTGTTTGCTCTTGGGTTCTCCTTTATGGATCCAACTAGTTTCTCTCTGGAGAGAGCAGGCATAAAGAATTAAAGTCTAATAAAAACTTTGATTTATCAGATTGAAATTAGAGGATTAGAAAAAACCCGCAGAATATGTGCATTAAAGAATGGAGGATACTAGGAGAGAGAGATTTAGGAAACTGTGAGCCTTAATCTCCTATCACCAGCAGGCTGACCTTTGTAACATGAAGCAATTTGAGATGTTCGTTTCAAGTTATATAGGAATAGTTTAGTTGAGTAATGGGTGCCCTTTGAATGTGAAGTTAAGATCCAGACTTTATAGAAGCTAAAAACACTATTTGCTGTGATGTATGGCCCACAAATTAGGAACCAAATTCATATTGCTGTTTCATGGAATCATAGAAAGTTTGGGGTTTGAAGGGACCTTTGGAGATTGTTAAGTCCAAGCCCAACCCTGCAAAGGCAGGTTCATCCAGAGGAGGTTGCACAGGATGAGTTTTGAGTATCTCCAGGGAAGGAGACTTCAGCCTCTCTGGGCAGCCTGTTCCAGTGATCTGTCACCCTCACAATAAAGAAGTTTTTCTTCATATTCAGATGGAGCTTTGTGTGTTTCAGTTTTGCCCATCGTCCCTTATCCTGTCACTGGGCATTGCTGAAGAGACTGACCCTGTCCTCTTGTCACCGCCATTAGGATATTTGTATGTATTGATTAGGTTCCCTCTCAGTCCTCTCTTCTCCAGACTACACAGGCCCAGCTCTCTCAGCCCTTGCTCGTAAGAGAGATGCTCCAGTCCCCTCATCATTTCTGTAGCCCTCCCCTGGACCTTCTCCAGTGGTTCCTTGTCTTCCTTGACCTGGGCAGCTCAGCATACCCTGCCACAGCCCTGGACACATCACTCCCGATGTGACCTCACCAGTGCAGAGCAGAGTGGGAAGATCATCTCCCTTGATCTGCTAGCAGTGCTCTGCCTAATGCATCCCAGGGTACCATTGGCCTTCTTGGCCAGAAAGGCACTCCTCCACGTAGGTCCTTGAAGAAACCAAAGATAGCTCTCTAAAAGTCCCAGGGTTGTCATCCTACCTATTACTCTGCTTTCTTCATCTTTGGGAGATTATGAATCTCCTTTTGTCCTTTTGAATAGGACAAAAAAATTGTGTGTTTCCTTCCTTTGGGGAATGTTAACCTTGAAAAGGTAGTTCAGTTGAAAAGAAATTAATGAGGGGTGGTATGTAAAGAAATGCTAGCATTGTGCCCAGTGTGAGCTAACTTTGATTCAAATGAGTTTGTTGTTCCTAATAGAGCAGTATTGTTTGCTGTAGTTGATATTCTATTCCCCCTCCATATCTGAAATTGTCTTTACTCCTTAGTGTCAAAGAAGATGCACCCAAGAGGACTCAGCTTGGAGAGATTAAATTTTAAACATGGTTTTCTCTTGATTATTGTTCAGAGCCCTTTCTTTCATCTGTTTTCAAAGAATTGCTTCCCACGTCCCACCCCCGAGAACCTCTTTTACAGCTGTACATGGGCTTGGATGTATCTTACATTCTTCCTCCGTCACAGCTCTGCTTTGGCTTAAAGATTATAACTGTAGTAAATATTAGGGGAGAAAAAGCCAAGTGATGCACTTCATGGTCAGTGTTTGGTTTTGTTTTTGCAAGTGGATCACCTCTACTAAGTTATGAAAGATGCTGTAGTCCTGAATTGCTCTCTAAAGGAGCTGTTTTTTCTTCACTGACTGTAGAGCAGCCCTGCAGGAGATTAGTTAGCTCCCACAGCTACTTCACTTAAGTATCAAGAGTTGAATAACAGGAACTTTTTCCTGCTCTTGTGTATAAGCTCAAAGGATAATACCTTTATGAAATGTATTATTGTATACCCTTTTAGAATGTGGAAGTTGGATGTGGGATTTGTTGAAACAATGTGGTACAATAAGGGATGCCTCTGTGACCTTGATTTGGTAACAGGAAAATACTACTGTGGCTGGCTGCCAAAGGATGCTGTGGAGTGTACATAACACTTAAATCCTGTCTGAGCTTAATCTTCTTACAGTTTCGTAAGAATATACTGCTTGCTCTAAGACACATCGGTTGGTGACAATCAAACAGGGAAATACATTGGTAAAATATTAAATATTTGTATACAGGGACATCAAATTTGAGATACTTCTCAGTGTCTCATACTCTGCTTTGGTATTAGATTTGGCATTCCCATTGTGATTGCTGTTGAAATTAGTATGAGGTGTATATCTACCTGATACTGAGCTCTTCTAATAACCTAATCAAACATATGGCAAAGAAAAGTGCTCACTCTCTCTCTCTCTGAAGAGAAATAAATGGTGCATGATTTGTGTGATTAATACATTAGGGTCTAATGCTGTAAATTATACTGCCTCAAATAAAATGTGGTTGGTATTATACAGGGCATAATATTGTTTCTTTTTATTGAATCCAGCCCTACTAAACTCTGTAAGATGAAGGAGGAATATCTGATAGCAGTGTTGAAAAAAACAATTGAACAGGGTAATAAAGCTAGCAGATACTAGGCTGCCTAAGATAATTCTGATAGCCAAAGTCTGGGTGGCAGTCAAATATCCGTAACGACATGAATCTCTTGTGTGACAGAGCTTTTCTGTTTGCTGGAGAGATGGAAATCAGCAGCTTGGTGTGAGGACTAGTAGATAGATAGAAGGCATCTAAAAAGGCAGATTAAACACAAGCCTGTGTGGAATTTGCCAGAAGTTGAGCAGTCGTGGGTAAAAAGTATTAACCAAACTTCGGAACAGAACAAGTTTTCGCACTGTTCTTTTTCACTCCAATTCTTTAATTTCCTCTCAGGATGGGGAAACCTAGCTAAATTAATATATTTCATGTGTCTGTGCAGTCTAAGACTCCTGCTAATGGTTAAATTCAGAATCTGGATTAGTTCAGAAAAATTATTCTTAATGGTTTAGTGCTAGCATTTGCAGATGTGAATAGCACCTGCAAGAGAAGTCATTGCATTTTAAGTCCCCTCAATTCCCAGCAACTGTCCTCATTTCGTACTGGCAAGGATGGTTATATGTGATTACTGTTTCTGGGTGTTCATTACTCCTAAAAATAGCCCCAAACAAGACTTAAGGGTAGCCTTAAATAGTGTGTCTATAAGTATCCTTCGTGCTGGACTCCTCCCTAAATAAAAGTGTTACCTTTTCAACCGACTGCTCCTGACTTCTTCTCTGGATAAAGTCTTTAATCATGTTAATAGTGCAGAGCCAGGAACATTGCGTGATGTAGTGCTTGCTTTAGGTCATTTTGTTAATGGTTAACTGTGTTAACCATTATTTATTTAAGTTTTTGAATAGGTGCTTTGATGGTATCAGTTTATTTCAGTTCTATGGTAGGTAAAATTATGAGCTGTATGATGCAATTATTGCCAGTTTCTGGCAATTAGTTTGTATTTTAGACCCCAAGCATGCTTTGTATGATTGACAGCAGGGAAGATTGTGGAGTTTCTTGGAGTCAACTGCTGAGATTTTATGTGTGTGTCTTTTAAAGAATGTGGTCTTTAGCAGCTTTCATGAAAGTTCTGAACATCATAATTAGATGTCTCTGGCAAAATGTGTGTAATGCTCTCTAAGAACATTGCTTGCAGACAGGAATGCTTTGCATCAGCATCTTCTCCATGTTAAAATAAGTCTTTTCTGCCTGCCTTCATCGTGTCAGTTGTGCATGTACCTCACATCATTTGCTACTGTGAAATTAATAGTGAACATTTCCTTCTGGCTTGTCCAAGGGTTGTTTTAGACCAGATACAGAAAACTGGGCTGATGCTCTAATCTGATAAAAATTATCTGTGCATCTTTTTTGTGTCTTCTTAATGAAGTGCTGTAGCTCATGTAATTCATTCAAAGTGAAGAAGAAAGTGCTTTCCCATTGACTGTTAGGTTGAGGGGAAAAAAATTAGGTTAGATTGCAGACTCAGAAATGTGACCTGTTATTTTTAGGGAGAGATTTAAATATCTTCTCATTGCCACAGTCTGGTGTAAAGTGTAGTAGAGTTCAAGCCTAGTGGCTCTTACTTCACAGCTTCCATGAAGAAACTTTGCCTCTTGAGCTCATATACTGAAAAGAAATTCTTTTTATGAGATGGAGGTTTCATACTAATTTTCAATTCATAGACCATTCCTTTTCGGTTTTGTTATACTGTGAAAGCAACATGTTTGTGAGCATTTTGGTGTATCTCTTCAGAGAGAAAGGTCAAGTAATTTTGCATACAGTTAACCACATTAAAGATGCTGTGCTGCTTCTGCAAGTTTTAGGGGTACTCATGAGAAAAAGAGGAGGTGAAAACTTTGGTTATGACAAGTAGTTGATTTGATTATTTAGTTTCTTCTTAAGGGATGTGTTTAAAAGTGATTATTTAAGAAGGTTCATATTTAATGAAATCTCCTCTTTGCAGGGGAGCTTGAACTAGATGATCTTAAAAAGACCTTTCCAACTCAAACTATTTTGTGATTCTATACAGCTGTGTAAAGACTGCTATGTTAGACAACTTTTGTTAACACTTTAATGAGAAAATGTCTTTAGATGTGGTATAGCGTATAGTTGATGAAAACAAAATAGATTATTATTTACTTCACATTTTGCTAAAACACATTTGGTTCCACTGAAAGATTGAAATACGCTTGATAAATTGCATGCTTTTTCTGTGTAACTACTTGTGAACTGAGTCTGTGTTCTGAAAGTCAGAAGCAGTATTTTTTTGTGTTGATATTACTCTAGATTTTATCAGGTCACTAGGGTTTGATTTGGCCTGTTATTTTTGAACAATGTGCTTTCCATGACTCTTGCAACACAAGCTGTTGTTTGGCTGTTTTTAATCTGTTCTGGTTTTTGTTGAGGTAAGGGGGAGTGTGTGTGTGTTCCCTCCTGCTCTCTTCCTACATAGATTTAACAGTTTGAGTCTACACTGTTATTTTTGTTAAGTACCTAAAAGAGTTTTATGGAGATTGAAGTGCCTGAGTGTGGTGAGAGATAGTTAAGAGAGATAATAGAGGGGATTTGGGGAACCAATAAATAGAGATTAAACAGTATTAAGGGCAAGTTTAGGGATCTTGGATGTGAATTGGAGACTGGGTCAGTGCATATTATCTTCTTGAATAGGATTTTGTGCCAAGTCCCGACTAGGAATTATATATTGTGGTTAGTGAGGTAGGAGGAAAAGAGATAGAGAAAATAGAGGGAACTGAAATGCCAATAGAAAAGATCCAAAGTTTCCTGAAATACAGGAACGGTTATGAATATTTTATATCACCAGTTTCTCTTCATAGCCTTTCCCTCTACTCCGTGATATGAATTTAGACAACAAACAAACAAACCTGCGTAACAGCAACAAAACCTCATAAAACCAAACCACAAAAAACTCCCCTCTGAACTATTCAAAGGTATCCAGGACAGTATTGCAGTTCATCTTCCCAGTGGTTTGTGAAGTATTATGTGAATGCACATGCTCCTTGAAAGTGAGATTCACATGGATAAGACTGATGAATAATGTCTGTCATTCCAAGTTTAAAAAAATCACTATAAAATGAAACTGTATTTCAGAGTCCAAATGGAATTGACTTTGTCCTGGGAACATGGGGCCCAAGTTCTCTCCGATAGACACATATGCAGCTCTCGTCTGATTCTTAAAATGACTCCTGCATGGTTTCTAACTAAATGAATATATGGTAGTTTCTTTTTCTTTTCTAGCTACCCCAGAGTTTTTTCAAAACAAAACTTAGCAAAGTGAGAAAATTAGGCATTTTTGGTTTGTTCCAGTCGTTAAACATCTAAACATAGCTTGCCAGCCAAGAAGCCATTGTATCCTTGTGTGCTGGCTGCTGAGAGACTGGTTCTTATTCTCTCAGGAGGAGTGAGCCACACATTTTAGCCATTTAGTAGCAGCCAGGGGAGGTTTTTCCCAGCCTTTTATATATTATTTTTGGTAAGTTTTTTCCCCATGTAAAGTTGGAAGCAGCGTGTGTCAGGTAGGCATCACTTACATATTGCTAAATACTTAGAAAATGGATGTCAGCAGGTTTGCAACAATCCTGTATGCTAGATCCCTCCTAGAAGGTGTAGCATTTCCATTGTATCTGGTTACTTTTTAGGATTTGTCTTACAAATCTAGATGCTTAAGAACTCCTGATTTTAGTAAACCTGGTTGCCCATGCCTTTGTCTTCATCAGACTGTGGGCAGAGATGCTCGAGGCCTTCCATGGTAGCTGTGCCCCTTCTCGCAGGTGCAGAGCCTGCAGCTGTCGTAGCACTGCTTCCACTGCCTTGGGCTCGGGCCTTGCTCCGGAGGTGTTATCGCAGTGGCCCACCCTGTGGGAATTGCCTCTTTTCCCCTCCCCTTGGGTGTAGCTTGTGGTTTATGGCAGGGGATCCAATAATGTGTGAGCGCAGAAGTTAATGACCGGCGGGCGCTGACTCAGCAGTTGCCCTGATCAGTATGTGCTTTGCTGAGTGCCAGCAGCGCCGTAAGGAAGGGCTGAGAGGGCTTGAGCAGCTCCTGGTGCAATATGTATTGTTAGTACAGAATCATGGAATGGTTTGGGGTAGGAAGGGACCTCTGGAGATCACCTAGTCCGACTGTCCCTGCTGAAGCAGGCTCACCTGGAGCAGGTTGCACAGGATCGTGTCTAGGTGGTTTTGGAATATCTCCAGAGAAGGGGTCTCTGCAACCTCTCTGGGCAGCCTGTTTGAGCCCACTGTTACTCTCAGAGGAGTTTTTTCTTGCATTCAGATGGAACTTCCTGTTTCAGTTTGTGCCTGTTGCCCCTTGTCCTGTTGCTAAGCACCACTGAAGAGTCTGCCCCTGTCCCCTTGACTCTGCCCTTAAGATATTTGTATGTATTGATAAGGTCCCCCTCAGTTCTCTCTTCCCCAAACTACACAGGCCCAACTCTCTCAGCCCTTGCTCGTAAGAGAGATGCTCCAGTCCCCTCCTCATCTTTGTAGCCCTCCCCTGGACCTTTTCCAGTAGTTCCTTGTCTTTCTTGGGCTGGGGAGCTCAGAACTGGGCTCAAAACTCCAGCTGTCACCTCACCAGGGCAGAGCAAAGGGAGAGGATTGCCTCTCTCAACCTGCTGACCACACAAGAAAAATATCATGGAGGAGCCACTCGTTACAGTGGAGAGAGTCCAGGGGAAGGGCACTCATCTGGGGACTCCCAGCACCTCTCTTCCCAGCTGGCTGCAAGGTAGAGTTCTTCTTTTCCTCTTTCCTTTTGTTTTTATTTCTTCCCCAAACAACTTTCACCATTGGAGTTATTTTAGTTATTGTATCTACTAATAAATCTTTGCACACGTGAACCTCAACATTCTTTGTGCAACTACCTGTTTCTCTGGAGCACGTGCAGATTTGCAGCATCCTGTTCCCCCCTTTTCTTTGCCTGATGTGCTGATTTGCTCATTAAATAATACAGGTGATATTACAGCCAAGGTGCATATGTTCCATAGAGGGCTGCTTCTATAAATGACGGCCAAAGGGATAGTCATGACTGTGGACTCCTCTGGTGTGCTGTTTTTAGTAACAGTTCAGGCTCCTGTGTTATAAGAAGGGCTTGGATTAAGTTGAGTAGCAGTGTGCCAACAGCTGATTATCTCTTTGTTCATTGGGGTTTTCTTCTGTAGTGTGGGTTTGGTTTTTTTTTGTCTTCAGAATGACAAGATACTTGTAGTTTTAGTTAAGACTAAACTAAATGTTTTAGTCCATTCCAGATCTGAATGGCGTTGAGGGGAAATCTGAAATGATGATGCAGTTTGGTTTTATGAATTATGTATTGTGGAATATATTATATGGTGTTCTACCACTGTAAGCCAAGTGTAATTAGGATGTGAACACGCATGCATCACCAAAATATGCAGCAAGCACTGAAGGTGTGATAATTGTTGTTGATTATTCCTCTTAATTACCTTTTTCTGTTGTAAACTTTTCTGGTTTGCCTCAGAAAACGAATGTTTCTCTACAATTCTTGCAGATTCCTGCTCCAATGTCTTGAGGATCTTGATGCCAATCTACGGAAACTGAATTCACGTTTGTTTGTTATTCGAGGACAGCCAGCAGATGTTTTCCCCAGGCTCTTTAAGGTAAATGCCATCTTGCAGTTGTTGTTTCTATCCACAGCTATGAACAACAAACTTATTTCAACTAGGAATATTTCTTGTACTGTTTCCTTCACTGTAAATTATCCAGGCAAATACTGACCTATCCGTGTGGTTTCTCATTAAGGTTGTTTGCGTTAGTTTCGAATTTTTCCTCTCTAATGTACGTATCACCAACTGAGCTGAGTTGCTTTTAGGCAACTGTTTTTTGTTTCTTTCTTTCCAGAAATGAAAGTGATTTTAAATGGTTTGCTTAGTGTAGGTACGGTATATTGCTACATTTTCCTTTACAGATTCCCTTTGTAATACTGAAATATAATTTTGTGCACATGAATCTGTGTTCAAAGCCTGACCTGTAAAAGCAATGTTTTATTTAGGCCAAACATCTGCTGTGATTGCTTTTTGGCCATTACAGGTGATGTAATAAGCTTTTTTCCAGTAGTAAGATTGTTAAAAGCACAGTGTAACTAAACAGCAATTTCTAGTCAAAGAAATGTAAGGCTTTTGTGGGAAAGAGTCTTAATGAAAAAATTGAAGTTGAGTGGTTGTTACTGATAGTAATATGGTGTCCATGGATAATAGTGTATTTAAGGTAATAATACTGTAATAGTATAGTAAAAATGAACACTTTGCAAATTGATTGGAAGAGTTTTTTCAGAATTACTGAACTGAGATGAAACAGGCAAGTCTTAGAAAAGCAGGACAGCGGGGGGAAGGGGGGGATGCAGATACCCATTTTTCCAGAGGTTGTATGTTCAAGATACTTATTCCCAGGTCTTCCACACAAACCTGAAAACTCAAATAAAACTCACATTTCTGTCTTCATTATTGTGCATTTGTTGTGAAATGCTAACTGGATGATACATCGACTGGTCTTTCCTTGATTTCCCTCAGTGGAGAATTTCCTGGAGGAGTGCTGTGGCATTAAGCTGCTGCTTGCAGCCCCTCAGATATTCAAGCTTGTTGTATTTGTCTGCCAAACTTAGTTTGATTGCATTCAAGAAGGAGCAAAGTCCTTGCTGTTGTGTGTGCTGCTGTCTGGATTTGAGCAACCTGTGAAAAGTTTTTGTAATACTTTAATGGCTGCTTTGACAGCTCCTGTTTCAGATCTTGCTTCTCGGCTGATTTTTCTATGCCTAACAGCACTGCATTGCTACATTTTAAAAATATTAATTTTCGTGCTGAGGAGAAAATTAAAATAACTTGTAATATAGATGGCATACAGCAGTCAGAAAACGAACATTCACATCTGTCTGTGTCTTCTGGTCCAAATTATCAAAAGTGTATTTACCATGTATTGGTTCACTGAGGGGCTTTCCAGGACATCCTTTATGCTCAAACAAGTTATTGAAGCTCTTGAGGGCTTCTTCTCTTTTGGCTGAAGTCTATCTGGAACATGCATCTATCTCTTATAATTCTATCTCACAACTTCTCCTGCCAGAGCAGTAGCTGTACATCAGACACTTGCAGTGCAGTGAAGGGCTTATCACACTGAACAAAGCTTTTCAGATCATCTCTGTTAAATGTCTCAGAGGTGAGCAATGATCCTGACCCTGAAGAACGAACACACATGGAAAAGATGAGTTCATTAAAGTTTTGAAGAATAACTTTAGTTAAGTCATGGTAGGAGATGGTGGGACTTCTGTAGAGCCTGGTGTCTGGAGCCTATCACAGATGGCAGCATCTGTGGATTTCCTGGGGATCAATGTATCACAGCTGTTTCTTTCACAGACTGAAGGACAATTCCTTCAAAAGACAGAGCACTGATCTATCTTTATCCTTACAAAAGGCCTCAAATGCCTTCAGCTGTTTCATTTCTGTTAAGTTTTGATTCGTTCTTGCCTCATCCTCTTCAATTTGTCCTAGTCTGCTCTCTATCTTTAGCTCTTTGGGATTGAATCAATAAAGAGTATTGAATTGGAACAAGCACTAATTTTTTTAATGCCTTAATGTTGCTAAAAGCATCCAGCAGTATGAGCAAAGTGGTCTGTGTCCATGATTCCTCTGATTGCCTGGCTCATGCTTATGAGATCGGGCTGTATTCACATTACACAGCAGTTGTCTCAGAGTTCCTTGACTCCCTTAGGGACGTGACTCTGTCTTGGACATGTTTTTTTAATGGTCTTTGTAAAAAGGCAGAGGAAAGTAGGGTTGAGAAAAGCATCTGCTGCAACTTGTCAGACAGTGGTTTTACATTATGAAAGGGGAAATAAATGTTGTGTGATGGGGTAGGAGGTTGCCTGAGGATTCAAAGCCTGCTGGGTTAGTCTTGGCAGACTTAAGGATGGCTGGAGCCCAGCCTTGTTTCGAAGAGCAAGATTCCAAATTCTTGGAATCACCTATCCTCAGGGCTGGGCTTCATCTAGGAGAGAGCTGGAGTTCAGAAGTGAAATAGCACCCCAGGTGAATAGTGTTGGGTGCCCTTGTCTCTGATGTAAATCAAATTCTCTGAAATACTATGGCTGGTGTATTAAATCAAGTGATTAAATCTGAGGGATTAGAAAAGTGTTTCTTGAAGTTTGATTGGCATGGTGGCTTTCTAGGATCATCTTGTGCATACTTCGCCTTTCCAATGTCCTATGTTGCAGAAGGCTTAGCCATTACTGATCCTTTTGTTTGCTTCTTTTTCCTCACCTGTGACTGTTAGCCTTGGTAATAGCATCTGTGACATAAAGGTTATTAGATTTCAAGGCATAAGGCATTCTCTTTGTAGGAGGCAGCCATTTTTTATTTTTTCATTAAGAATTTGAAGGTTGTCTGAGTGAGGAGCAGGGATTTGGAAAAGGTAAAGGAAGTATGTGGTGTTTGGTGTGAGGGCGGGGCAGTATTTCCATCCCCCCGCCCATGAAACTTCAGTTCTGCTGTTAAAACTGACAGGTGAATATAAAAAGCTTTTCTGCAGAGCAAGGTTCTGCTGCTGATCCATGTTCAGAAGACAGCCTTTGTCATCTTCCCCTTCTGTTGTGTCTCTTAAGGTAAATGGATCCTAAAGTTAGAGATGAGTTTTCAAAATTTGCACAGAAGCTGTGCCATTACAGTGTGCACCCACAGTAATAGGACAGATGGAGGCTTTTTCATGCCCCGTAGCTACTTAGGTGCCAAAAAGTTGGACTTTATTTTTGTTTTTCTGGGTGCCTAATGTATTTTGGATCTTTCTGTATCTCTGATAACTATCCACAGGTAATTGCTAGTGTTCCATTCTGCCCCATCCTTCCAGTTCTCCTTTCCCTCACCCTCCATCATTTAGCTGAGTTGCTAAAGGACCACCTTTTTGTTTTGTGTTGTAGGAATGGAACATTGCAAAACTTTCTATTGAATATGATTCTGAACCCTTTGGGAAGGAAAGGGATGCAGCCATCAAGAAGCTGGCTAGTGAGGCTGGAGTGGAGGTCATTGTTCGGATTTCTCACACATTGTATGACCTGGACAAGTAAGTTACCATTGCCTCCCATTTTGAAAAGGGAAAAAAAAAGTATGTAGCATTTATTTAGATATTGTGTGCTACTTTCTACACAGAGCATTTTGTAGTAAGGAAAACTACAAATTTGTTTTATGTTTCCCTTTTATCCGTCCATCTGTCTGTATTTTATTACATACTGAGTAGAACTTTGAAACTCCAAAAATTATATGTAACTCTATCTGAAATTCAGTTTCAATTTGGAGTTCTTTTGAAAATAATGTTCATGTTAATTAGCTGTCATTTATAATTACGTTATACATGCCTGTAACTTCTCCCAATTAACATCTGGTTTTGTTTAGTTGTTTTGTTAAATTGTTTTGTCTTTATTTCACTTTTTGTACACAAGTTATGAGAAAGTCCTTTATGTTTTTTTAAGAGCAGTTTCCTACCAGTTATCTATTCAATAAGTAATTGGGGATTGTTTGCTATACCTGTATTGCCTTACTTAATGTCTTGTTTATATTTTTCCACAGACCTATTTAATGGATTAGTGTTAATTCCCTATTATAGTGTTGCCTTTTCGGCTAGTAGAAATATCATCAGGCATCAATAGAAACATAATCCATAAACTAGTCAGAAGTATGACTTGTCTTCTCTTAACATGGGGTGATTTATTGTGGCAGCTGCCCAGTTTATTCTGTTACAGGCCAATGTATAAGAGACAATTAGATGCATGGAAGGGCAGTGAGATGGAAGTATTTACTTTTTGAAATGAATAGCTAACTTTCTTTTAATCACAAATTGAAAATTCCTTTTTTCCCCCTCCCACCTGAACACTCCCATTAAATAAGCATTTGGTTCCATCTGTCACTTTGTAAATTTATCTTTGAAGTTTCCTTTTTCCAAGGCTTTAGACAGATTTAAAATGGCAGTGCAAAATATGAAACTGTTTTTACAGCAGTCCTTGTGTATAAGCTGTGTGTTAATTTCCCCCCATATTAAGACAGTTTTAATATTGGCTACAGTTCTCAATAGCAGAAGTGAAAAGTGGATTTTTTTGAATGCAAGTACCATGGTCTTGTAGGTGACTTGGATATTTCTGTATGTAGCTAGGATCTCTTATCTTCTTTCCTGATCAGTTCTTTTCTTTGCCTTGAACTGTCCGTGTTCATTGTATCCTTGTTCATGAGGGAGTTTCTGTAATCTAAGAATGAAGAAAATTTACTTGGCTATAAACAGTTAATTTATAGGTCTCCCTAGGGGGGAAAAAAGGATGGTAAAATTAAAATTCAAACTGTCTGGATTGCCATGTATATTTGGGATTCTATATAAGAGTGAGGGAGGTAAGATATTTCTGTGTGTGTATAGCAGTGTGAATTTTATAGGAAAAATGTTAAATACTATTGTCTGATGTGCTGTTTTTCTTTTTTTCTTCAATACAGAATAATAGAATTAAATGGAGGACAGCCTCCTCTTACTTACAAGCGATTTCAGACCCTGATCAGTAGAATGGAACCCCTGGAGATGCCTGTGGAGACTATAACCCCAGAAGTAATGAAAAAGTGCACAACTCCAGTTTCTGATGACCACGATGAGAAATACGGTGTGCCATCGCTTGAAGAGCTGGGTATGTTCTGAGATTGCTTTGACATTTTGAAACAAGTGAGATTTAATCTACCACTAAAAGCATAATACTTAAAACAATGAGAGTGCTTCTGCTAGTGGTTAATTGTTAACCTGATGCAATTATGGCATACAAAGGAACAAAAAAAGATAATCAACTCTGTAAATTTTGGTTGTTTTCTGGTAAATGAGAGGTCAGGTCAAACTATGCTAAGTACTGTTTGACTTCTTGTGATACAGCATAGCCATTTTCCCAGGGTACCAAATAATCATTGAGCTACTAATTAAGTCTTTGATGCTTCATTTTGTATTAAATACACTTTGTGTCTTTGTGCTTCAGGCCATTAATCTGTCATTTTACAAACTAGTTTTAAAAAAAAGAAACCTCTTTTCCTGATATACCAAAAGATAGTGTTAAGACTGTTAATTTAGAAGGTTCTGGGGGAAAAAATCTTACGTTTCTGTAAATGTAATTTTAAGGAATAGTATCAGCTGTTGTCCTGTGAATCTCCTGGTCTCTTTCCTTGGTGGAAAAAGTTTTTAGACATTCTGTAAATGACAATAGCAATTGTTGCTTCCTAGTAGTAATTTAAAAAAGAAAAAGTTGTGGGTTTAGGGTAACCTGCATATTGCAGAGCTGAGAACTTGAAAATAATTTGGAAAATGATAGAGAGGTCACTTTATGCAAATAAAAACTCCAAATCAGCAGAAGAAATGGGACTGAAGTAAGACCATTTAGCATGTAAAATTTTTAATGTGTATTAATGTAAAAGGAAAAATTTGAGTTTTGCTGCAAGTTAGAGGTATTGGATGTGCTTTGAGAAGACTTGATTGCATACTGTTTTAAAACACACACCTTCTCATGTGTCCAGCTTAGAGTTTTTCTCAGGATGCAGTAGAATATCGTCAAGTATCAATAGGCTGTAATTTTGTTGCCCTACAGTATAAGCAAACAAGGCATTTTCTTGTTTCAATTTGTCTTTCAGGTTTTGACACAGATGGTCTGCCTTCTGCAGTATGGCCAGGGGGAGAAACAGAAGCTCTCACACGATTGGAAAGACATTTAGAAAGAAAGGTTTGTCTAAGATAACTGCAAGTTTGACATATCTGGGAAACATAGTTACTCTTTGCTATGAAATATAAAGGGATTTGGGCAAGTTGTTTTAAAAAAAAAAATGAAACCACGAACTTGAACTCACAGCCTCAATATAATTATATAAATCAATAGTTTGTTTCTAAGTTTTAAAAGATAGCAGGTTATCTTTGATATGAGTTTTAAAGAAAGTCTGTTTTACTCCTCTGTATTAAAAAACATTACATTTGTTTTTGAAGTAATTTTATTTGAAGCATACTTTTTATAACTTTGACGGTAAATTCCTCTGACAGCTCACGTATTGCTAGTTGTCTAGGCTTGCAATGTACTTGAAGAAAAGGCACAGATAGTTCTGGAAGGCAATCCCTGCCTTCTGCATTGAGCTGAATTACCATTTAGAGGTTCTGCAGGTTCAAAAGGAATACCTGGGGATCGTAGGTGACCTCACCATGTGCCACCTGTTTGGGTTCAGTTACAGGCAGTGTGGGATTTCTCCCTTTATACTTTGCTGTGTAACCTCTAGTCTGATATTGCCGTTGGGTTTTGTTTTGTTTTCTTAAGGCTTGGGTAGCAAACTTTGAAAGACCACGAATGAATGCAAATTCCCTTCTGGCAAGCCCTACAGGGCTCAGTCCCTACCTCCGCTTTGGCTGTTTGTCCTGTCGGCTCTTTTATTTCAAGTTAACGGATCTGTACAAAAAGGTAGGATTTCTGTGTAGTCAGCTACATGTTGTTGGATGCCATGGTTTTCCCCTACTTCTCCTAATAAATGGTTTTTCTTTAATGATGATCTTCAGGTAAAAAAGAACAGCTCCCCTCCCCTCTCCCTCTATGGCCAGCTGTTATGGCGTGAATTTTTCTACACAGCGGCGACTAACAATCCACGGTTTGATAAAATGGAGGGGAATCCTATCTGTGTTCAAATTCCATGGGATAAGAATCCTGAGGCTTTGGCCAAATGGGCAGAAGGCAGGACAGGTTTTCCTTGGATTGATGCAATTATGACACAACTTCGTCAAGAAGGTTGGATTCACCATTTAGCCCGGCATGCTGTAGCATGCTTTTTGACTCGAGGCGACCTCTGGATTAGCTGGGAAGAAGGAATGAAGGTATTGTTTCTTATTCTTGAATTTCTTCAAGTGCCTATTAAAGTTGCAGATAGTCTTTCTAGAACTGTTACTGCACAGTGTAAGTTGAATTTTAAACCTTAAATTGTGGGCAAAGCTAAATCTGTTCTGATAAGACCAGCTGTGCTGAAGTTTTGTCTCTTGAATGTCCCCTTTATTGGAATGTTAGAGTGTTTCTTGCAGTAAGAATAGGCCTGAAATACTTCTAAATTTGAGATTTCTCCCTAAATCTTGGCAAATAAACATGGATAACTATTGTAATTGAGATTTTTTTTTTTTTTTTCCCCCCCAGTCATTCTGTGTGAACAATTTCTGTTCATATCTTGCATGTTTCCCTGTAAAGGGGAAGTACTATGGGAATTAAAGGGAGAAAACTAAAAACTGAGATTGTCCTTTCAGTGATTTTTGTCCCTTTCCCCAGCATTAGAAATGTGAGTAAAGGCAACATGATTTGGCTGAAGGCTCAGTGCAATTAATTCTATGCGAGTATCCAAGAGATGCTGAAGTTCAAATTTAAAATGTTTTGAAGAAAACAATAGAATAATTTAATCTCACTAAATTAAGCCTTTGAATCAGTTTTTCATTTTTAGGACAGTAGCATGACTTTTACTGAGCAATAATAATCTATGAAAAATTGAGTATCAGACAATTTTATTTTTGAAATCTAAAAAATTCACTTGGCATTGGGATTGTGACCCCATATTTCTATATGTATATAATCATAGGAAATTTTCTTTCTTAACAAATCAATTGTAAGCACATGTTTCATTTTTAAAAAATTGGTTACTTTTGCAGTTCCATAAATACAAACACTGAAAATGCACATACATAGGTAGCTCAGTATATTACAGATAAATTACCCTGTATATTACAGATAAATGGCAGCTTGTTCCTGCTTTTGCAATTATACAGATACATGGAGGGCCCAGATTTGTGCAGTGGAAAGATGTTCAGCTCATGTGTCCATAGCTAGCAGAAGTTACTCTGGCCTTCCACGTGGTGTTATTTCCAAAGCCTTACTACATGGCAGCATCTAGTGGAACAACTGTGTGCTAACACACTTCATGTCTAAAGATCTTGTTGCGTTATGAGTCACCATCTATTTGAAGCAGTTTTTGAAAGTGTTTTATGATAAATCCTATTTTCTCAAAACAAACTTTTTTCTCAAGTAGCTGCAGATGTTTAGACAAAGATACTTTTGTAGCACTTATTCAGTGTATACTGTGGAATGAATACCTTACTGAGGATATGGAGAGATCGAGAGAGCATTGTTTTGTGGTATTGCTTTATTTAGACATTGTATAGGAATAGTATTAGTTGAAGTTGGGTAGCATTACTAAGATGTTGAATTTTTAGTGTCCTAGCATGAAGAAGGATGGTGGTTGCTTTGGAACATTTTGAAATTATTCAAGTTTGAAAGGAAAAGCAGAATTTGCAAAAATATGTATTAAATAAGTATCTGTTCCTAAAGCTACTTCTAGGTGCACTCTTTTTATAAAAGATCCTTGAGTGTTGTCCTTCACAGAATAAGGCTTCACTCTGTTTTTTTTAGCGTGCATTGCTAGTGATTTGACTGAGCAGATAAACTTCTTTTTATACAAGCTAGTATTGTCTGTGTTGAAGATGAAAGAACGATCAGTGCTGGAAGCTTGAATGACTCGCAGCCACTGAGCTCCAGATTTAAAGTAAAACCCTCATAAATCTTCAACTT
>VZRL01004327.1:181260-239880 GCA_013397895.1 Origma solitaria | reverse complement strand
TTTTTTTTTTTTTCATAAGAACTCTTCTGAATTGAGGATGGTTTCTGGCACAATTTTTCTTGATGATGGAAAATAAATCAATTGGCTCCTTTTTGTTGTTGTAAAGAACATAATTTTACACTTGCTTGCGGCTCTAAATTTTATGTAGTATAATAAATATCTACTGTGTCTGAACAGGTTACTGTCAAGCAAGTAGTATCTTACACTATGCTCATGGAGACAATCAGCAATCACACTTATTGCAAGCAGGTAATTTAAACAACAACAAAAAAAACCCCAGAACACTTTTCCTGAATATGTAAGGGTGCAATAGAGTCTTAATGTAAATACTGATTTTAAATTATCAGGAAGAACGGCCCTTGGTACTGGCATTAGTGCAGGGAAACGCCCAAATCCAGAAGAAGAAACTCAGAGCGTTGGACCAAAAGTCCAGCGACAGAGCACAAATTAAACTGGTAAGATCTGAGGCACCTTAAAGTTATCCAATTTCTGTGCAAATTTTGTGTCTGTGATTGTATTCATGTCACTGCAATGCAAAGGATCCTAAATTATTGCTGTAAATACTTCTTTTCCGGGGACTGAACAGGCAGTACAAAATCCTGGCTGTAAGAGTTTATGAAGTATGAGATAGGAAGTAGCTGCAAAAATAAAGCCAGACTGAAGATTACCAGACACAGATCCAGGTGTTAATGAAAGGGAGATGGATAAGCTGTGGTTTTAATACATTAGCAGAGCTGCTTAAGTAGCTTCAGTTACTCCCTGCTCCCACGTCTCACCTTAAGTTGTGCCAGTAGCATTGTTTGCATGAATGTATGAGGACCTGAATCAGGAGACTAACACAACTTCAAAGGAAAAGCCGAGGGCTTGGATTAGTTTAGACATGAAAGTGGACTAAGCAGAACATGTTTCAGAGAGAGACTGCCAAAAACCTGCAAAATGCTGATGTGGTTATTGACTGTGAAGATGTAGGGACAAATAAGATTTGAAGACGTGAGCCTTTGTCATTGGTCTGTAATTGAAGCAGGTTACTCAGACTGCCTAAGTTTGTCAAGTTGTGGTGAAAAGGACTTGAGTTTGGAGAAGGAGGAACTGTAGATACATAACACACAAAGAGGTGTGAAAATGTGTAGAGAGAAGCAGTAAATTGGAGGAGATTTATGTGTGTAAAATCATCGACATAGAGAAGATAAATCGATTTTGGTTTTTGGATAAAATTGGGAACAGGATAGAGGAAAGAAAAGGCCAGAATTGTAATACCTCTTCCCTCAGTAAGCTTGATTTGAGACGAACAAAGAAGATGACCTGAAAAGATTAAGTTAAAGAGTAATTACTGAGGAGGAAAGGCAAAGAATGGAGGACTGTCTGAAACAAGAGGGAACAGGATTTCAAGACTAGGAGTGCAGCTGCAAAGATGAAAGGTGATTGAGGTGTTTAAAAAAAACAACTGGAGCGTTGGTCATTTTGGAGTTTGAAGAGTAAGTAAGAATAGCACAACAGGCAAGGTGATAGCCCATGGAGAGACTTTGTTGGAACTGGAAAACAGGGATTCCATACAGCAAGTACAGGAGATACATTCATCATCTCTAGAGATAAAAAGGGAAATTCAGTCTACTTCGTTTGGATTTGACAGCAAGATCTAATTTTGCTTGTTATGCAGTAGCAGCACTTTGTCGAAGTTACTGCGGTGCATTATGAACAATTGTGTTGTACTGACTTGATTCAGTGCAGAACCACAGCATTGTTTTCATAATGCTGTTGACTGAGGAAGAGAGCTGAGACCTTAGTGAGTGATCCATCTGCTATGTTCTCACATACTGGAAGCCCTGTAAACTGCTGTGTTCTCAAACTGATTTCTGTTACTTGGATGGGCCTGAGTGGAACATAATTCCAAGAGAGTCTGTGTTTCAGTGGCTGTCTAATCCTTAGTATGTGTAGATTCACTCAGCATCCATGTTTTGTATTGCAGAATTCCTTAGGTGCTCGTGTCTGTGTAGAAGAAGTACCTGCAGAGCGAACGTCTGGTTCCTGTCTAAGCTCTTTTTCAATTGAAAGACAGGTTGGAGGGGTTTCTAGTTTGGCAGAGAAGACTGATTTTGTTAGGGGTGTTCAAAGCATGCTGCAAAAACATAGTCAATGCAAACATCAGCCAAGATGATACTCAAAAACACTGCTGGCAAAAGGATGTGCACTTCTGAGTAGCACTAAAATACGGAGTACAGAGGCTTTTGTTGGGTATCTCTTATTTTTCTTTCCTTCCCTTTTTATCCTCTAAGGTGAGAAATATGAATTCGGAGTATTTGGCCCAGTACAAATGGGGACAGGGCTTCCTGCACTGTGAAGGGGGGAAACAGTATTGGTCCCATGAATTACTTCAGTCTTCTTCAAAGACTCACACCAAACTGCTTAAGAATTTTTTTTTTCTTTTTTTCTTGCAGCTTTATTGGAGGAGACGTTTGCCACTCAAAGAACACATGGGAAAAAATTCCTGCTACTCTGTATTGGAGCTAAAGTGTTGTGAGAGTTCATGTTCTAAAATTACATACTATTTCATAAATTATTTTCAATTGTTCTCAGTTGTTGTAAACAAGTCCAATTTTTGGAATGCATTATTTCTAACTGGCATTTCTATGGTTTTTAACTTTTTAATGACTCTTTCACAAAGGGCAAATTGAGTTTTGTATATAAAGTATTTGGTGAAGAATTTGCTAACTTATTGTAAATATAAATATTCATGATTAGCGATAGACCCATCAATATATTTTTGATAATCTTTCATGTATATGGTAGTAGGAAAAGCTATAGTGCTGTTCTGAAAAACAGATGAACATAGAAAGTTTGGAAGTTTTTAAATTGTTATTATTTTTAGATTCCATACTTGAGCTCTGTATGATCAACTTCGTATTTTCATAATGTAAGTGCTTAGGACTGTGTTTAATCAAATATAGTAGAGTTGTAACCGTAATTAATCACATCTGTATATAAAACATATGCCAATTTTAGTCAAGTTGTAAAATTTTCATGTATATGTCCAGTCCTTGTATTTCCCAGTTGCCTTGTTCAGTAATGACATACCTTGTTAATAAAAGGAAATTGTATATATAGATACATAAGTTTGTCTTTTGTATACTCTTTTGCGTCTGTACATATTTTCAAACAAAACTCCTTCAGGAAAAAAGAAGGGAAATAACTCCTTTTAGACATAATCTAAAAGGCACAAACAATGAACTATATTACCTTTCACTTCAAGTTTCATGATACTGAGGCAAAACAATATTCAAATTTTCCAGTCCTTTTTATTGCAGCTGCACGTGTGTATTCTGATCATGAAATGTTTTTTGCCAATGTATTTATTAAGTGTTTCTTCACAATCCAGGTGTTTGGTTTTTTTCCCCCTGCTATAATTACAATTTGCTTGATAGCCAGGAAGTCTTTCCTGCAATGCTGTTAATTTGCTGCTCTTCGAGGATGTTGATTTCAGACTTGCTGAATGCTCAGTCAATACGGTCTGAAATGTTTAGAGAACTTGAATCTAAATGTTTTCTCGGACCATTAAGATCTCTGAAGAAGCAGTAAGAATTTGCATATGCCCAGGTTAGTTTCCTACTTGAACGGCTGCCCAAATTAGAATCCTAGAATATCCTGAGTTGTAAGGGACCCAGAGGAAGCATCACAGAGTCCAACTTCTGGCCCCACACAGCACTATCGCCAAAAATCTCAGGCACCAGGTGATTCTTCACCGAGAGCATTGTCCAAATGCTTCCTGAGCTCTGTCAGGCTCGTGCTGTTCCCACTGCCCTGGGGCACCTGTTCAGTGCCCAGCCTCCCTCTGGGTGAAATGCCTTTTCCTGATTTCCAATCTAAACCTGCCCTGACACAGCTTCAGGCCATTCCCTCAGGTGCTATCACTGGTCATGAGAGTGAAGAGATCAGTGCCTGCCCCTCTTCCCTCTCCAGGAGCTGTCGCTGCCATGGCTCCCCTCAGTCTCCTCCAGCTGAACACACCGAGTGCCCTCAGCCGCTCCTCACAGCTTTCCCTCCAGGCCCTTCACCATCCTCGTGCCCTCCTTGGCACACTCTCTCATGGCTTTATGTCTTTCTGATATTGTGGCACCAAAGCTTCCCCAATATTTGGGGTGAGGCCACCCCAGCCCAGGGCAGAGCGGGACAATCCCTCCCTGGCCATGCTGGGCCTGGTGGCCCCAGGACAGGGCTGTCCCTCGTGGCTCAGGGCACTGCTGCCTCATGTCCAGCTGGCCATGGCCCAGCACCCCCAGGGCCCTGTCCCTGGCACAGCTTTCCAGCCTCTCCTCCCCTGCTCTGTCTGTGCAGCCAGGACTGCCCATCCCAGGGCAGAATCCAGGACTTGTCTTTGTGAAACTTCATATGGTTGATATTAATTATTAATTAATTCTAAAGTGAGAGGAGTTAATTATCTTGTTCTTAGTATTACGTTGGTGACTTCTAGACAGGGGGCACTTCTGTGTGTTGGTTTAAAATTCAGATTAAATTTTTGTGTTACAATATGTGCAGCAGGGCTCTTGTGGCAGAATAAATTACCACGGTACTAGATTTTAGATTATAATTGTTAGTGGAAATATCTCTGCATACTGATTTGTATACAATGGCAAAATCAAAAGCACTACTAAGAAAATAGAGGCATGCCTACTGTCTTGAGGCAGAGAATGTTTGAAATTGAAGGAAACAAACTCTCAATGGTGAGAATAGAGAAGCCGATGCTAAGTATTTTCCATAGATCAGTCCAAGTAAAATGGAGGTGTTCCCTAGGGACAGACATAATAAGCAGAGTAAACAATTCTTTTGTTCATTTAAGTAGTCTGAAAAAGAGAAAAAATAACAAACACCTACACTGCCTGATCTATCAAGATCATACTGATTTTTTCTGTGAGCTTATATTAAAAAAGCCATGCCATCTAAATTAAATATTCCACCCAGATTTTCTGAATTACTAGGCTATGAAACTCCCACAGAGAATCTTCATCAAGGTAAGAACATCTGCTTAAATATTACTTTCCCCCCAACCAGTCTGGAAGTTCAATAGGTGAAAGAAGAAATTTCCCAAGGAGTTTATTTCTGTGGTAAGTTAATTCCCCCCTTCTTAAATGCTGAAAGGAGTATTCGTCTTCTTGGCGTTGGTAAGCCCTTGGATTAGCAAAGGAGAATCTGTGGAGATGCTGTTTCACTCGTGTGCTGTCTTGAAGGAGTTTTAGTGTCAGGACTGCAGTGGAAGAAATGGTCTGTGATTAGTTCAGTGTGAGAGAGGGGAGAAGTTGCCTTTAGAGTAGCAATAGCTTCATAAAAGCCCTTTGCCTCATATTCTTCCCCTCCAACCTAGTAAGTGCTGTGACCACAAAAATAAGTGGGAAAAGGTGAAGGCTTTGGCTGCCTTCATTTAAAAATTATTAAAACCATTGTAACATGGGGTTTTTCTCCCCACACCCCCACTATGCCCTTGTGCCTTTTCAAGGAGTTGGATGTGTGCTATAAATCCAGTATTGGTAAGGGCGAGGATATTGTTGCTTATTAGATCTCTCCTCCAGAAATGGAGCTTAAAATATTCCTCAAAAAAGTTCTGTTCCCAAGGGATTTAGCTGGCCCTTTGCTGGGCTGGTAGGAGATGGGGAGAGTTGCAGACTTGTGGATTTTGGAAACCAACCCGGGAAAATGTACCCTGGAAGCATGCAGGAACAACTTTAGGGGATATTTGTACTGAAAAAAAATAGCTTTTAAGCGTCTTCAAGCATTCAGAACCCAAGTGTTTGCAAAGGAACTTTGTGTGACCTGTCTTGTTGTGGTGCTATCCGCTTACAGCGGTTTTTGAAAGGAGGGGGAACAAAAGGAGTTAAAGCAGCCATCCCTTGGCGTTGCCGGTGTGTGTCTGTGCCGGTGCTGAGTTAATTTACCTTTCTAAAGGGCGCAGTTAATTAATCTTTGGCGCGGAGCTGTGTCGGAGCGGCGCTGAGGGCGGCGCTGGGCCGAGCTGGGCCGCTCCCGGCCGGCAGGGGGCGCTGCGGGCGCGGCCCTGAGGGNCCGAGGGAGCGGGAGCGGCTCCTCGCCATCCGAAATATTCTGTGACAAAGCGCTCCGGAGAAGGGACAATACGTGGAAATTACAGAATGGCCGCATAATAGCTACCCTGTGCTTCCCAGGCAGAAACCAAACCTCTCCCGTTACTCTCAAAGTTGCTTTTCAGGAACTCTGCCGTGCGTGCTTGCCTGCACAGACATCATACACTCCCTTTCTCAAAAGCGCTTTGCCTAGAGATTATTTCCAAAAGCCAGTTTTTAAGTTTTTACCTCTTCGAAATATTTACGGGGCTGTTGCTGGCCCCAGGGAGCCTTTTTGGACACCTGAGTTCCGGGTTCTTGTGTCTGCTCCATCCCAGAGCTGCTCGACAGCCTCAGGTAAAGCTCTCCCCATTCCCAAAGCCTTCGTGCACAGGCTCTTGCTGGCAGTCGTGTTCTGCTTTAACATAGATTAGATTACATTAGGCTAGATTAGATTAATTAGATTAGATTAGAAGAAGCAGGCTACAAGAAGAACTTCCTTTCTCTTCTTTGTGCTCCTTATTTCCAACAGAAATGTGTTCTTCGGGCAAGAATTCCCGCCCTTAAAGGACTAAGCGAATGAAATTCTCACACTTCACTTGCCACCTCAGCTTTCAACTCGAATGTTTATTGCAGTTCTTTTTCCCCAGAAATCTGAAGTTTCAAAAGTGGTGAAAATTTCTGGATAGAGGGAAAATTTGCATTGGTCCAAAAAGCACAGGGAAATCTTAAGCAGACATATAGAAATAATTTTAATGTTGATTTCAAGGGATCTAAACTCCTGGTTTTGAACAGTGTGCACCTCAAATGCAGAATTAATTCAATATTAAACTAAAAAATGCAAATAGATTTGATTTCAATATTTTTTTACAAAATCGCCTGCAGAACAGAAAGACGGAAGAGACATAAAAGAAATGGAAAAGAGGCCCAAAAGGAGATTCTTTCTTTGGGCTGCTGTTGGTTTGCTTGCTTGCAAGAGGTCTTAGTGCAAATTTCACAATCCAAACTCTTAAAGAAAAGCTGCAAAATGCCAAAGTGCAGCCAATGTGCAGGGTTGCATCCAAGAATCTGTGCTTGTGCACCTAAAGCAAGGTAAATTATACTTTTTCTGCTTTTCTTACCCCTGCTAATTACACAAAACACAAGAAGATAATCTTATTAACTGTGATTATTCTGACTGGGAGTAACCAATAAGCATATTAGCTAATAATAAGAGCAATTTATAAGCAGAAATTACAGAGAGGAAAATTTTCTTCAGGTCTGTTTGGCTTTCTAGAGTTTCAGACCATGTGGTCATCACAAAGTCTTTAATTATCTGGACCATGTTTTTTTCTCAAGTGCCTTTTGCCCTGGCAACCTAGGAATATTTGTAAGTGAAGTCATCTTTACCTGATAGTGATGGAAACTCATCCCTGTCCTGAGGAATGGCTTGCACCAACAAACATCAATAATGTTGCATTCAGATTTCAGGGTGGCTGCTACACACCCAGGAGGAGGAGATTTCAAGAAAGCTTGGCAAATGGATGGAAGGAACATGATGGAAGTAGGGAAGGATTTTTGCAGAAGCCTTAGAGAGGGGGAAAAAGGAAAATTAAAGGGATGACAGAAGGCAAGTTGCCTGCTGAAGGAAAGAAGAAAAAAAACAGCTAAGAAATGAAAGTCCATTGGTAAATAAGGCTTTATGGATGCATTTAGCATGCATTGTGTCTTTGCTAACTGGATAATTGTTCTGTTATAACTTAAGCCTTTATTAAGAGGGTGAAGAAGGGGAGGAAATTATCCTTGCAAGTATTTTAGGTGTTACATGTTGCTATTTTCTGAAATAGGTGCATCACATAGGGTTTGGTTTCCAAGTGGTTGTGGATTTTGGTGGATTTGGTCCCAGTTCTACTGCCAGGCCCTCCAGGGAAGAGTTCTGAGGTAGCACACCCAGCTTCTCTCCCTCCTGCAGGGCAACTGCCTTGGGTGCTTCAGCGTTCCCCTTGTACACTCAGCAAAGCGTGGCTGGGGCTTAAGGAGCTGTCTTGCCTCGTGCAAAGTGTTTGCATATGTGTATTTTTTTGTAATTAGCGCAGTCAGGCCTTGATTTTGTTTGTGACCTCAAATGCTACTAATTACAGCACTTACTGATGAGGGGTCCCCTCCTCTGCTGTGGCTCCTGTTGCTAGGCTTCCGCCTGAGAAGCTGGAGCTCATCAGCGGCCTTTTCTCCATGCCACATGTGTGTTGAGGGTGAAAAAGCTGTGATTTTAGATGCTCATAGAGTCTGTAGTGTTGTATGGTTTTGGCAAAGTTCAGGAGCTGTCTCATCCATCTCTGTTTCTGGGTAGCAAGGGGAGCACTGAGTGCAACAGAAGCCACTTGACCTGCGGTCTCTCAGAGTAACCTGGCCTGCCCTGCTGTGGCCCAGGTCACCATAGGAAGAATTAAGAACCGTTCCTTAGTTTCTTGTAGCTGCCTGGTCTTGAGCAAACAGCAGTTTGCTGGGAGACACCTCCCATTAACAGGGTTCTCACTGGGCTCCAGACAAGACTTAGAAGCCTGTAAATGGTCCCACTTTGGAAATCACTGGCTTAATCCTCTGGTTCAAGGCTAAAAGTGTTACATAAACATATAAGAAAGCCAAATCAACTCACAACTGCTAATGGCAAAATCATCTTAGTGCAAGTTTGAAGGTACTATCTGAAATATTTATTACCGTTTTATGCGCCATACCATAAAATACCACCCAAAGTAATGAAGCCTGTAGATAGAAGAAAAATTATTGAAATGTTATCTTTATGAATGTGTCACATTTGCACTGCAAGGCTTTTTGTCATGTACTTACAGCCCTAATCAGACCTGTGTTTGTGGATCCAGATAAAGAATAATGCAATTTTGAAACCCCTGAAAACAGCACTGCTTGATGAGCTCTCATTTAATTCACAGTTTACAAATGCCAACAGAAAATCCTGGGCTGGTTCTCAGGCTACATGCACATGTCCCTTGGCATTGGTGGGCTGGGAGAGTGTGCACTGGCAAAAGAAGTCACTCTCCTCTTACTGCTGTCATTAATAGATGTGGAAAATCCTGACAGAAGTGAAGCCATGGGAGATGAGAATATGCCAAGACTTTCAAATTTGAATATCTGACCTCAGGATCTAAATCAGATTTAGATGATTTCTAAATAATTGATGACAGCCAAATGTAGTCAGAGTCTCAGTTTTGAGCTAACTGTTTCTCATCTGACACTGATAGGCACATAGGTGCTTTTACACAGGTAGCATGGGCGTGTAGCTCCTGCCCAAATTCAATCTAGTACTCTTTGTCTGGGCCTCAGCTGACACACTGAGCACTTACAATCTCCCCATACGCAGGGTAGCAATAAAATACACAGGACTGTGAGTTGTCTGTGTCCCAGGTTTATGTCTTCCTCCGCATGATGTGAGCAGAGCCTGGAGTCTCTCCTCTGGCTGCCCTAGCAAAAGCTTCAAGTTCAGACACAGTTCTCTGCATGCAGAGCCAAGTCTCAATCTGTAGCCATTTTGCATTGCTTGGTGGGTGCTGTTATGAGTTAGTGTGATTTGTGTTTTACTATCGCTCCTGCGAGAGCTGGCATCATTGTATGGAGCATGTTTACAATGGAAAGAGATTCCTGTGGCTTCACTGAGGTGGTGATGGATTCCATTCCCCATGTGTCCTAACTATTTTTATCACATGATCTGGGATGGGTTTCTGTCTTTACAGCAATCATGCCATGATGCATTTTAATGTGGTAAATATTAAGATCCATAAGTTTCTTTCAGCATCCAGTGCATCTTAAGGAAACCTAGGCCCACCCCCACCCAAGGAAATCTTTCTTGTTTGCAAGAGCACACATTTTCAAGCCAATCTCTTCTCCCAGGACAAGTATAAATGAATGGGTTCTTTTTTCTCTGATGCTAACTGCAGTCTGACAGTTGTGGCGTCTCCACTGGATGCTGGAGGCAGGCAGGAGTGGGATCTCTTCCCGCCGGAATCCCTGCCACGCTGTATCTTATGATGAGAACTTGCTGGCAGAGTTTCCCTCCACTCTCCCTCGCTAATTTCAATCTGTAGTTCTTGTGCCCATGTACACACAGCAGAGTAGACTGTACTGCTTCTAATTAAGAAGGTAATTTTAAAATATCACTTGAACCCTTGACCTTCAGAATTCCCTCAGACAGCATCCCTCTGATCTAGGGAGAGCTCCCTCATGGGTTGCCACTCTTCATGTGAAAATATGTAGGGTGTAATTTGCAAATATTTATAAAGTTCTGTTCTGGGTAATTGAAACTACTGTTAATTGCTCGTGATTTCAATCCAGACAGCTGGTTTGTTTTTCTGCACCACTCCCACAGGAGAAGTTGAATTTCTCCCTGCCTCAAACCCCCAAAGGCCTGATGGTTTGCATAGCATATTGTCTCTCTACTGTGTTCTCAGTAACACTTGACTGAGGAGTAAAGGCGACCACGGCTTGTTCCAGGCATTGAGACAGAGCAGAGACAATATATAAAGTTTTTTGGCTTTGCAACTTTGGGAATGACTGCACTGAGAGCTGAGTGCACATGAAGAGGAGAGGAAGCAGAGCTGTCTGCTGGGGCTCTGAGCAACATGGTAGACCTTGTTAGGATGGTAGATGTTATAAAGCTTCTTAAATTGTAATCTGAGGTTAGTAAGAATTCACCTTTGTCTCAAACTAACTCTCCAAATCTCAGAATGGATATACTGCACTGCTGCAGAGCGCATTTCACCAGAAAATTATGCATGAGGAGATAGATCCCACTGGACAGCTAGCAAGCAGGAATGGCACAGAAAGGAAATAACAGGAGAGATGGTTAATACTTTTCCTGAGAGACGTGTAAGAGAGACTGTTAGGGGCAATAATAAATCAGTAAGGTAATCAAAGACCAGGTAATTACAAGAATGTTGCAAACAACTTAAACACAGCAAAGAACAAAAGGACAGATGGAAAGTAATCTTTTCTATACACACATATATATGAATGTGTGTGTATGGCCTTGTAAATAAAAGGAATAGAGGATCAGTAAAAGCTGCAGTGCTCTTGAAAGGAAAGATTGATGAGCTGGATATTGCTGTGGAACTGAATGTCTCATTACAGATAGTGAATGAAAAATGGTGTCTGAACATGGGAAAAAAAATTAGAAGGAACTGAACTAAAATCCAGGCAGCAAGAAAGTCACCTACATATATGTGAAGAAACTACTCCAGCTGCATCTGTGGGACCACAGCACTCAGCAGTGGCATCCCCCAGCTGCATGACCCTCACTGAGGGAGCAGCCTCTCCCACACAGCTGAGGCTTGGGCCCAGGTGGAATGTCTGGATTGGGCTGCAATACAGGTGAACATGGGCTGTGGCATTCAACGTGCAGGGTCTAGAAACCACAGAGCAGCTGCCTCTATTGCTTTGCAGGGGTTTCACTCCCAGCCCTTTGTTGCATCTTAAGATAGGCAGGATGAAGCTGGAGGCAGTGTGTGATTGACTCTTCCAAATGGTAATCAGTCATGCCTGGGGGACCTGATGGCTTCTTTATGTTAGGATATCATTTGCAGGCAGGGTGAGCCAGGAGGCTCAGTCTCCCCACTTCACACCAGGGCTTTACCAGCCCTGCCTGGCCAGCAAGCCTGGCAGCTCCCAGCCCTCAGCTGTGTCTGAGGAAAAAGGGAATAATTTGTGCATGAGGAATAATTCAAAGCAAGCAAAACCTAAGTATTCTACAGCAGGAGCCAGCAGTGTGGTACCTTTCAGTCAGTTTGAGTGAAGGAATGTGCATAGGTCAGACCCAAAGTCCCTGCAGCAAGAGGAGATGCCCAGTGGTTTGGGCTTTTGGCTACACACTCATGGCCACACAAACTTCAGTGCGTTGTGGTCTCTTAGGCACGTGCTAAATGTGACATAAATTATTTAAGCTATTTTTTGTTTCTCTTGGGACTGCTAATTTCATGCTGCATTTAGGAGAAACACAGTAGGTTAAACTGGAAAAAAAAGTCTATCCCAGAAGGAGGGCTATGTCTAAAGGACGCTGGGAAAAAGCAGACAGATCAACAGTAATGTTGGTGAGTTTTAATTGTAACACACTGAAAAAAATTGAATGAAAATGCTTTAGCTAGAAAAAGAGTTCATTTGGATAATTCTTACTAATATTCACCCTATGCTTGTTTTTATTTGATATATTATACAAGGTGAAATGTCCTCATTTAATTTTTAAAAAATGGCTTCATGCACCTTAATTGTACCATCCACCCATTTTTTTTAAATAGAAAAAGACTTTTGTAGCTAGTGGTTGTATTAATTAGGGAAAGATGGTGGGAGTCAGGGGAAGAGGCAAATATGTACATCTGCTCTTTATGAAAATCATTGTGTTGTCCATTCCTTATTTATTGCCATCTCACTGTCTTTAGTGGCAAAAGCTAATGACTGCACAACTACAGAAAATACTGAGACAGAGTACACCCAGTAAGACCCTCCAGCCAAACTGAAACTCCCCATAAGATCTCCATTAATTAAAATCTCTACAGATGGGTTCCCTTAATTGTAGGAAATGGCATACAATCCCTATAATTAACTCTCCACTCAAAGGCTTTTTCCCCCCCCTCAGCATCTGGAAAGAGCAGCAGTGATTGTTTGGCACCTCGTTGCTGGAGGGCACGGCTGACTGTGCAGAGGGCCCCACTGCCCAGGGCCCCACACCAAACGCCGCCTCATCTCTTCACCCAGCCTCCTCCACAACCCACCCCGCTGCACTGAGAGGTTTGTGCCTTTGCATGGGGCACAAAACCAGTATCCACTAGTACAATGTCCATTTCTGCTTGCCTTGGAGGGAAATGTCGGTTCTCCTCTAAAGTCTTTTCTGCCCTGGAGGGCTGGAGGGTGAGCAGCTCTTCTGTGCTGCAGTGCAGGGAGAGATATCAAGATGTGGAGAAAGTGGTATTGAGGGATTACCAAAGAAAGCTTGCTGTTGCCCTTGGAGCAGCAGGTGGTCTTGGGGCAGACCGTGCACTATGACAGGTTTGTGTTGTACCAGCAGTAGACAAGGAATGTCAGTCAATCCTGTGACAATTTCTACCTCTGTTTCCTGAGGTTATTTTTTCCTCCAGCGCAGCTCTGATGTCTTGCATTTTCTCTCTGCTTTGTAATTAAAAGCCTTTGTCCAAATCTTCAGATTTCTGTCCTGGTTAGTACCTCTTTCTCCTCTTCCATCCCACTATCCTCTAGTTATCACCCTCCTTTGCACACTCCATGTCCTATAATCATCTCAGTCTTCTTATTCAGAGAGTTTTTTTCCCTCCATCAGCTAATCCACTATCCAGCACTGAATCCCATCTGCTGTTCTGCCTTTCTTCTTCCATCTCCTTGAGTCAGCATGCCAAAGCAGGGTACAAAATGCCTTCTCACTGTGGCAGCTGTAAAACTGTGGGTCTTGTTTTCCTCTTTTCCTTTCTGCTGCAGTGTGAGGGTCTGGCACAATGAAGAAAACTTCCCAAGAAGCGTAAGGTGTTGCCAGGCAAACTGAAAATTGTGTGCTCTGGCTTCAGGCTGCCCTGCATCCCTGGACTTCTGGGACACCTTGTGTGCACTGGCGGTGGTAACACAAACCAAGGCATTGGGTGTGGACAGGTCCCTAAGAGAATGGTAGCTATTACCGGGAGCAGCTGCTGCTCTGTGCACTTGCCCACATGCCTTTAGCTAAGGGTTGAATCATCATCACTGGTGTTAAATGTCCTTGGGCTTTGCCGTAGGTGAACCACACATGCTGAAGAAGCAGTGGCACCTGGCATGTGGTGGTTTTCAGCACCAAAGAAATGTATTTCTGGCCATGTATCAATTCACCTGTGCTACTTTTGGGGAGAGCTGGAGAGAGGTAACATGGTAGGGGACCTGTGGGCCTGCAAGTAAAGTAAATACGTGAGATCACTATGCAGGTTTCAGCCCTTCCTAATATCGCTGTGGAATTTGGAGGATCTACAGCGCTTCTGAATACAGGGCAGTTCTTTAGAGCTATTTTCTGTGTGCTATGACTAGCATGGGTTCTGGTGTCTTGTCTTGGAGGAGCTTCCACATAGATCTTTGTTCTTGGGGCTCACAGGTGTGTCAAAGCTGGAGCCAGGGAGCTGTGGGAGCATGGGACCAGTGGCAAAGCTGATGTGCATGGTGGCTGCAAAGGCTTCCCCAAGAAGTTGCTGCTCCTTCACAAGAGGAAGAGTGTGGAGTGCGCAGGGCTGCCTTCCTCCCTGTTAAAATTACCAAGATGAATGTCACTGCTGGAAGTTCAGAGCACATCTAGCTCACAACTGTTGCAGACAAACAATCCAAGAGAAGACATGGTCCTGCATGAGACTGAGGCAGGAGCTGTGAAACAACCTGGTGTCTTGCCCATGGATTTGACTAGGGAAATGTATGTCATGTAACATGGGCTCTCCAAGCCAGCCCTGGGCAGGAGCAGCATATTCAAAATGGAAAAATACGTACACAGAAGAAGGGTAATATGAAAAAAGCCATCAGATTTCCCTTTCTGCTACTCAGTATTTATTTTACTGTAGTGTGTGAGTACTCAGTACAAATCACTGCAGGCTTGTGCTGAAGGCAATTCCATGTTGTGCAGCACAGCATTGTATAAGGCAGATGTTTTACTGCTCCTCCCCATGCAAGAAAGCCAATCACTGAAATACTGACAGTTTAATGTTCATACGCCTTTGCTTTGGTCTGCAGCAGCATTGTCAGAGTTTTCTATCTATGGCAGTTGTTTTTTTCCCTGATCTTTGGAATGAGTTAGTTTTAGGAACCCAAGTCTGTTTTTAATCACTGTTTTATAAAACAGAATTTTTTCCCTTGGAAATAAGTCAAGCACTGGTATCCCTGAAGTTGCTTGCTCCCTGAGATGAGCTGTCAGCTGCTGTGAAACACTAGGGTCTGATGACTACTCTGCAGACAGTTTCAGGCGTTAAAGAATTACACATTTTGTTCTTTGTAGACAAGCCAGACATCCTTCAAATGGCAAAGATTCACCTTTAGGGTGGGCAGCACTTTTCTGAATATGAAGCAGGATCCCTGTGCTTGTGCCTGCATAAGGCTCTAACCTGCATCTCAGGGGCCTGCGTCCAGTTCTCTACATTCACATATTCAAGAGCAGTTCAGTTCGGAAAATGAAATTTTCAAAAATGGTGGAGTCCTCAGACTACATCCTCAGAAATTACATAGCTACTGTAAAAGGCTTTCACTGCAAGTCAATTTTGAAAATGGGACATGCCTGAGAAAATAAGAAAAGGTAAACACATTTGTGCCTTGTAAAGCCATTGGACATCATGCAGTGCTGCCATACAGGGCCCCAAGATACTCCTTTGTCACACTCCTTGGAGATGGTGTACCTCCCCTTTTGCTCTCGTGCACAGTATTTGCTTTCTGCTATGCTCTCATCTCTGGGCTCTCAGCTCCAGGTCCTTCTCTCTGAGAGCCCATAGGAAGAGCAGTCCAGTCTAAACCATTGCTTCTGACTGCAGTGTTTTAACAAAATGAGTTCATTCACCTGGCAAAGGGATTTGTAGGAAAGTGTGGAACAGCATGTGGGGCGCAGCAGAAGAGGTGTACAATTTGCTAGAGACAAATCTAAGCATGTGTTTAAGGATGGTATTGGGTTGCTGCTGTAACGCCTCAGTCACCAGCAGACATGCAGCTAGATAATTTAACACCAGTCTTAACTCTACATAATATAGGATAAACAAGACAAAAACCCCTTGGTTTTTGCCCACTAACACTGAGTTGGCTGTAAGCTGTGTCCCACATTGTTTCCTGAAGTCTGCAGGAGCTCAAGGGTGCCACAGCCTCCTCTACCCTGCATCGAGCCAGAAGTGGTGTAGAAGCACAGGTTACCTCTCTCCAGAGGGCAAACCCTGCTGTCACTGGAGGGTCTGTTCTCTGAAGGGCTTGAACTGCTCAAAGGGCAGGACTTGGGTCAGACTTGCTTCTCGCTGTCCTGAACAGCGCTTCTGCACATGCTTAAATTTGGGGATGTGGCTAGGGAGGATTTTTCTTCATTCATTGCTTGCAAGAAGACTGATTAAAATTTTTGAAATGCTTCTCTTTCTACCAAGTCTATTTAATCTGCAGGGATATACTCATCAAGTGATTTTTCTTTATAGAGTTTTGCTAGCTATTTCAAGAGAGTGCTTCATGAAAATTGCCATCTCAGTGAATGTAGCTTGTAAACCTTTCTGATGACCTAATTAATTTTTCTAAAATGTCTTTAGTAGAAGCATTTCCTACATATAGGCAAGGTACCCACTGTCACCCAATGAATTTTTAAATGCCTCTGTTTTTTGGGGTTTTTTTCATTTTTCTTAAATGATCTTTGCTGTTGAGCCATCAGATATGATTGGAATACAAACTTTTCAATCCCCTGCACATGTAAGAGTGTAAAACTGAAAGTATTGATTCAATTGTACACTCAGCTTGTGAGAGGCTGTCTAGTAGCCACTGCTTTTCTACTGCTTACTGAGTGAAAAGCAATTCTGCTTAGTTCTTCCTGCAGAAGGCATCCTGCTGGCTTTTCACACCACAGGCTTATTCCCAGGACTCCAGAGTCACAGGAGTTTCATTGCTGATTTAATTAATTTTTTTAACTCTTTATTTTGTAAGGTAGGTTATAGGCAGTAAGGTGATATCAAGTCTAATCCTGTCTGTACTAAAGTCAGTATAAAATCCTAATGGATTTTGATGTCATTGGATTAACTCATTAGTTGTAACTGTAATTACAGGGTGGTGAGGACTGTGAAACACACCTGTCATACCTGCCCTGGCATAGACATAGACACAGATTCTAGTCTGAAATCCTTATCCACAATCACGTGGGAAATCACTAGACAGTGACTTACCAACTCCATGAAACCAAAGCACTGCCTGGCAGCTCTAATATCAGTCATTCGAGGAGTGACCTGTGCAGCCCAGGCATCTCCACCCAGAATAATTTCTTAGGTGTAAAACAGAAGGCTAAAATCATCCAGCATAAAAGAAAACATGGTGTGTCAAAACATGATAATCTTTGGACTTACTTACCAGTTATTGGGATGGATACCTGTCCTTTCCACTGATCTCTCCAGGGAATGGAAACTATTGCTTTTTTTCTTCAGCTTTGTCCCATGCAATGCTATAGTCAAACGTAAATGTAAGTGATCTAAATGTATTCAATTCTCATTTGAGAAATGTCAACTTTAACTGTTTTTCATATACCAAACTAATTTTATATATTTAACCCTGCTTTCTGTTCTGCTTTTTACCATTGATGTGTTGCAGTAGGCATGAGTCTGACATAGAAATACAAGGAAAAAGAGCCTCCCTTTGAGGCTGGTGATTCTGGCTAGCTTGATTTGTTGATGTCATTCATCATCCTGATGTGCTCTCCCTCTGACAGTACCCAGTGTCTCTCATATGAGACTTCTTGCTCTTTGTAGTCCTGCTAGGGAGAATTGTGTGCAATGGCATTTTTTAGGAGGGCATTTTTATAAATGTTTATGTACACTAAATGAGCCATTCTCAAGCACAGGCCATTTGGTCTGAGAATTTAAATTTGGGAAGAACAATGGGACTAGAAACATTGGAGAACAGCAGTACTTGCCACTAGCTAAATGTAGCTGGAAAGATAAAATGATTTTGTGGAAATAACTCCACTCTACTTAAGTTTTTTCAAAACTTCTGGGGCCAAATCTGACCCATTAATATTTTTAATTTTGTGAACTTCCAGTAGAAATATTGATGCACAGGAAGGCACAGACTGACAGTCAATGACTCATCAGTCCTATTTTATAGATTGCCTCTGCCTCTTGGCTCTTCTAATCAAATATTCATTGCCTGGAAATGCCCTCCCAGTGTATCCTTGCTGGTTAATTATAATCCCCTCACCTTGACTCTGAAACCTCTCATGCAGATTGAATGGAGCAGACTTCTGCTTCTTACCCAAGAAAATCTTCCAGCAGCTCCCCGGGGTTGTGCAGGGTGACGTTGAGCCTGAGATGCTGCTCAGACGCAATGCTGTCAGCCACAGGGAAGGCACAGCAGCTCCTGCTTGGAGAAAACCCTCTGTCTTCATCAGTGCTCAGTCTCAACCTGCAAACTCAGTGAAAGCTGTTGTTGAAATTGGAAGAGGACTAGTCTCCTGTTGAACTGGAGCAATGGCAGTTGATTAAAAAACAAACAAGCAAACACACATCAGCAAGCCACAAACAAAAAACAGCCCACATGTCTTCTCCAGCTCCCCTGATAACTTTCCATGTGGGCCTAAGTCAAATGTAAGCAGTTCAAAGATCAGACCTACCACTTTTCCCTGGTGAAGACAAGCACCTATCCAAACAAGTTTAGTCTAATGTGATCTGTCTTTCCTAAAATCACTTTGTCTTTTTTTCTCCTTTTGTTTCTGCATCTTGATTATTATTTTCTCCAGTATCTGTTTGAAAAAGTTGTACATGATAGAGGTCAGGCTAATGAACTGTGCTTTTAAAACTATTTCTTTTCTCAGCTCAAGATCTGTACCCAAATCTTAATTTTTTTGTCCCATCATTTAAGTGCCTGCACAATTTCCACTACTTTTTGTATGTTAACATACATTGCAGTACTTATGGAAGATAGGCATAACCTTGTACTGTCAGTGTACAAAGGTTTTCTGGCTGTTCAACATCAAATTAAGTTTTCACAAAATTGAATCAGATGCAGTTTAAAACTTTCTCTGTCACTATTCTTACATTTGTACATATGACTGCCTCTGCTCAGTACTGCCATTTTATCAACAGTTAACAAACATCGGCAAAAATTTTAATCTGTTTCATTTATTTGAGTCTTTCAGATCAATAGAAAGAGTGTCTTTGGGATTTTTTTCTTTCCTATGCAAGAATGTCATCTATTATTAATCAAAGCAGACTAGATTTCATTGAAGATCTGACTTCTTGCAGCATGATACAGTATACTTAAAGGTGAATTCTTTCTTAAAATGCTGCATGCTAGAGTAGCTTTTAATTGCAATATGAAATGGATCCCTTGGTAAAGCCTAAATGAGTGTAAGTGTGAAATGTGGGCTGCAGTGTTTTCACATGCAAAGAGCTTTAGCGTAAGTACTGAAACTGTGCAGAACAGGCTACACAAATGGTCCTGTGGGACTTCAGCAGAAAGCCTGAAGGATTGTCCTGCTCCTCTGGGGGTGGGGCATGGCAGGGACGTTCATCCCTGTGCAAAGGGCAAATAGGCCCTAAGTCCAGATCGGCTTTGGAAGAAGAAGTGGGGGGATGACAAAAGCTGAATTTCAAGGCTGGGTGTTTCTTTCCCGCAGACATTTCTGGTGACCCTCACCCTGGCTAACAAAGAATCCTCAGCCTGCCAGGCTGTGCCAGGACTGGGGTTACTGAGGGAAGTGGGGATGTTTGCCAGACTGGGACTCAGACCTTGCATCAGTGTTGAGCAAGCAGCTTCCAGTATTCATTTTAAAGCTCTGTTGGCTCAGTTGAAGCCATGCCTGTCATGATAATTATGTTCAAATGCAAGCTGAAATGACTTAAAGACACATTTAGAAGGACTGTGAACCCTGTCAGAATCGATAACTGAGGCCTCACTTCCTTTATTATTTTCACATGCTCAGTTTATTGAATATGTACAGAGAATGAATTGAAAACCAAGTGCTGTATTTGTAAGACATTTAAATTATGTATTAGTAGCTCGAGACACTGTGGTTAGCCATTAAATAAATAATCATCAACAGACCAATTCAGAATGATCTATTTCTATATTTACATTTGTGGCCTAAGAGAGGAAATGGATGCTTTTCATGGAGGGGAAAAAAATCCATCCATCATGGGATCCTCCAACTAAGGTATCCAGTGCTAGTAAAAATGGTATTTTAAACGTAGTATCAAATGGGTTTCTAGCATCTCCTTGGAGTGGAAGGCAGCCAAGTTTCTTTGTATTACTTTTTTGTTTTGTATATGATGTATACATTCATTTTGAGAGAACTGTAGAACAGTTTGTTGTCTGGGCTTTAGGTTTTTTTTTTCCTCTTTAAGAAAATTGTTTTCTGTTAATTAAATTGGAATTCATCCCACTGAAACTCACCTGCCACAGAGCTCAGCAGGCAGGAAAAGGCAGTCCTGCTGGCCTTGGAAAACAGTAGCAATGCTCCAATTAATTGCAGTTGGACCAGAAAAAATGGCACTTCTCACAATGACCTCATGGTTTCAATGTGTGCACTCAATTGTTTGTGCATTTTTTTTTACAGCTGCAGCTTGTGGTGTCATGAGAGTCCTGCTGCATTTCAGTTGTCCTTGTCAGAAAGAAAAGAGGGCAGAAGTTTCTTCCTCTAATTGTGGATGAGAATGAAAAAGAGGACCCTTAGAACTCATGCATGAGAAGGTACATGAAGGTGTCTCAGGTTGGCATGGTAAACTTACCCACAAATGCCTTTTTTGAGTCCTTGCCTCATAAATTTTAGAGACCAGAGGTTGGTAGTGCTGCGGCCAAATGAGGCCCTGTGGTTTAGAGCTGCAAGTTCAGTTATGCAGGTGACTTTCACAGCTGATGAGAAGTTAAATGCACACCTGGAATGTATAATCTTCAAGCACGTGACTGACAGGAGACCTAACTTCCTTGAAGTATCCTACCTACCCCAGGGTCTGCTTGGGCAAACTATCCTGTCTGTCAGAACACATTAATGTAAGTAAAATGTAAGTTAGCAAAGATGAGGCAATTTTTTTGGGTTCTGCTCTGTGTTTTGATAATTGTATTATTTATCTAATTTACATCTCAGTTTGGTTGAGAAAAGTGAAATTCATGTGTTTTTGTTTTTTTTTTTCCCCCCCAGTCTTCTGGTTAATTTAAGGCTTCCATTCTTAACCCTTAGGACAGTGCTGTAATACCAGCAGTAGGTGTTCTAAGGGAGTCCTTGGCTTTGGGGTTACCTTTCTAGGGGAATATGTACAAAGAAGGAGCATTTTTATTGTTTAGAGATAAGGATCTTAACCTGCTAACTTCCATCCAATTTTATGTGCTGACCTCACTGGGTTACATCAGCTGAGATCTGAACCCATGTGGGAAACCTGAGAAGCTGTATCCAAGTGTCAGGAATAGGACCTCCTATATTAATACCTTGTAAATAGGGGAACAAGCTGTTCTTTGGAAGGAAGAAAAATTGCACAGCTCTGTATGTGAATGACGGATCTGTTAGACTTGCACAATTTCACTAAAAATTCTCCTGGCAAGAAAAATGCTCTGGGAAAGCATCCCTAAAAAATCCAACACTGCCAATAGTGTCAGCCATGCAAATACCACCTCTGTGTATGTCATCGTATGTAAATCCTGCATAAATGTTTAACTGAGATAAATGTTTAACTGAATATTTCTGCTATTTTCCTCTCACCCTGAGAGCTGTTTGCATTAGTAAACAAATTCTAATGTTTATGTACACAGTCACCCACTCTGTCTCGCTCCATCATTTAGCTTTTTTTCTGGAGAATTATTCTCTCCGGTAATGAGAGGCTGCAAGGCTGCTGTAATAATTCCACTGAGGGATCCTGCCTCCCGAAGGAGAGCTGTACCAGTGGGGTCAGATGATAAAAACTGGGTCAGTGCACTTTAATGCATACCTAAAGTTCTTTTAATCAAAAGCAAAAGGCACTGCCATGGTCTGCCTATGACTGGAAGAGATATAGACAAGGATAGAAAACAGGTCCCTCACTTTCTCAAAAGTTAATCCAGGTAGAACAAGACTTGCCTTTACAAAAGAGGAAAGAAATTCTGCAATTAGGCACTTGGCATCCATGCAGTCCTGGTGAGGATTTCACAGTGGTTCATGCAGGTGGGTACTGTGTTTGTTCCTGTAGGAAAAGCCATGGTATGGAGATGAGAGGTTTCTGCAAGGCTAGAGAGATTCTGGAGCAGAAACAAGGAGAAAAAGAATATTTTGTGATGCCACACTTGCTGCTCTGTCCCCTGGAGCCCTGCACACTGTCAGAGGAAGATGTGAGATGCTGATTGAAGCTTTAACAATTTTCTCCCCTCTCTGGCTGGTGAGTACTGTTGTTAAAATAGTCTCTTTCCAGCTGTCCTCCTCATTGCTCCTACAAACCACAATAGTAAAAGTGGCAGGCATTGCCTTCTTCTGCCTGTGAGTTACTAGCAAACATTATCTGTTCCCTTAATTACTGTCCAGTCTTTTGTTGCCTATAAGTTATTTTCCTTGACATCAAAGGAGAACACTGCACCATGTCTAGTCTTGTGCTCAGATGTTGTAGTGATGGGCCGTATTTTAAAACTTGGTGGATAGAAGAAGCAGGCTACATAAATACGTTAGAAAACCTGCAGAGTATGTTTGTTGTTCCTAGCTGAGCTAGGGCTGTTTGCAAGGGAGTGCTTCCCTGCTGTGAGATGTTGTACTTTGTGCTGAAGGACATGGAACATGGAGGGTGGGGAGCTGGTGTTCATCAGATTTTGCTAGGAAAGACTCAGCTTGGTGTGGTTGTGGATGATGAACCTGCCACAGAGACCTTCATGCAGCTGTCAGCAGGCAAGCTGTGAAGAGGAAAAGGCAGTCCCTGGAGGTTGCTGCCTGACGTTGGTATGTGTCCACTCAGCCTTCAGCTGGGCTCCCTCCAGGCTGGTTTTGGGGGCTGGCACAGGTGATAGAAACCAGCCCAATGGCAGCTCAGGCTGTGGCAAGAGCAGTCTCATCCCTAGGTGAGAAAACCCACCAAGGCACAGCCCCTGTGAGCACAGGCATAGCTAATTTTATATGGCAGGGGCCCCATGGGGTGGCGAGGTGCTGGGGAAGTCAGCAAAGTGGCCGTGTGTGCCTGGCAGTGGGGAAGCAAGCTCTGTTGGAGAGAGTTTTGCCACTGATTCAGCAGAGCTGGGATTTCGGCATGGGTGGTACCACACAAAGAAGAACACTACCATCCTACACAAGCTCAGCTGGTCTGAGAGACGGGTGTCCTACTCCAGTTTGGAGTAAAAGTTTGGGGACTGGAGATAGCAGACAAAGCACAGAGCCATGGTGAAACAGAGCTCTGTTCTTCCATCTTTATACAAACAAAAGTCCCATTGAAAGCTGTAAGACATTGAGTCCTCTGATTGAAATATATATATATAAATACATGTAAAAATTTGATGTATTACTGTTTCAGCTCTACATTTTCCCTTGATTTTAATTTTCTCTGTGGAGTTCAAATACAGAGTGTTCCTTCACAGCTTATTTTCAAAGCCTTTTTTTGACTTTCATATTTAAACTTATTTAAGGCCCTTAGATTTTTCTCCCAGCTGTGGAAGGCAAAGACAGGAAGAGATACAAAAGTCAAAGACTCTTTTACAGTCCTGGAACCTTTAAAGAACATCCTTAAAATATAGAAAAAAACCCCACAATAAATAATGCTTCAATTTTTTAAAAGGAAGTTATTTTTTTGAATATAGCCTTTTCCCGTTTTAAGAGTATGAAATAATTAAAGCGTGTATATGCATAGTTATGCTTTGTCTCTATACCTACAAGTGCTGGGGGAGGGGGGGATGGTTCTCACTTTTGGTCTTGTTTTCTCTCTCTTATGTTACCAACCTGCTTCCCAAGCAGGTGCCCTTGGAAAGGAGAAATGCCTGAGCTTATGCCAGAATCATTGTCCTTGTTCTCCAGCAATACCAGGTTTGTGACATGTGCCACTTGCAGCACATGTCCTTCCCAGGCAGGTGACTATCTCAGGGATTTCGTTCAGCAAGGATGGGTGTTGCTGTCTGAGGTTTTCTTTCATCCTTCCCTGTAGCTGATATGAATGCTTCAAATTTTCTTTGCTTCTTGTGGGAAGAAAACAGCCAGGTTTTGCATTCAAGCAGATTTGTGCAGAAACAAGTGTGTGTGTCCAGGTGCCTCTCGGACAGCTGAGCATCCCTGGGTGACTGAAGCACTCATTAATGGGGCTGCAGCCTTGGTCTGGCCCCTTTGCAAGTCTTAGGAGCCCAAGGTGCCTGGACCAGCTTGTCAAGTGCAGCTGGCAGAGGCAGCTGGCAGCTGGCAGATGCAGCAGCTTGTGCAGCAGTTTTTGGGCTCTAAATCTGAGACTGCACAGGGGGAGGCTCTGGGAAGCCCTTTGAGGACTGTGAGATGAGGGGACCACGACCACTAGAGAGCTCTGATAGCCTAGAGTTCATATGCCCTCTGCAACCTATATTGCTGTAAGATGCCAATTCACTGAAACGCTTTGAAGACATTTGCCTGTTTTGGTAACCATTTGCTTGAGTGACCAGTGGTGAGAGCACTCAGCCCTGACCTATGTTGTGCAGACTATGATTTCACCCTCCAGACCTATGCCCAGGTAACGCATTTGCTTGCTCTCCCAAATACCTCAAGAATTTTGATGTGCCTGTCTGAAACTACACCTTTCTTTTTCCCTCTCAGACAGCAAAGTTTTACTTCCTTATCTGCCAAAAATTCTGAGAATTTTTGTATGGCAAAACTTGATTCATTGTGTCACATTTCTCCTGTACTGTTCTTCCTCCTCCAAAAGCCTCTTTCTCTATAGTTCTTCAGACAACTCATTATATTAATATCTGTCTGTACAACATTTGGAAGCTCAGTAGCTAGAGAAGAAGTCAGGGAAAGAGGCCATGTTCCCCCAGGACAGACATAAAGCAGGTTGATGCTGAAGCCACTCAGTCTTATAAAGTGGGTTCTCTCCTGAATTGCTTTTCAAATGCTGGCAGCTTCGTGCTCCAGTGGGAAAAGTTTGGTTTGCTTTTTCAAGAGTAAATTATTAACAACCCTAGGGGGTGTCTCTTAAATATTGAGGAACAGGGTTGTCATTCAGACAACCTAGGGAGTGTGGAGGGTTGCTCCAAGGCCAGTTGCTCATAGACCCTTCTCACCCTGGATAAGAGGGAGATTTTCTTCCCATGGACGAAGGTCCTCTAGCTAAAGCTGAGCAGGACAGCTTTCCACTTAGAAAGTTTGGAGCATCACAAGGTGCTGCCTGATGCTTGCTGTCAGCAGCTATGTAGCCTCCAGGTCATACACAGGTAACTTTATTGGGTGTCTCTCCTGAAGGTTGGGGGCATTGCCAGGGATGCTGTGTTTGTAAAATACCCTGGTAATACAGCTGGGAAGGGTGATGAGTTAATTCCTTCCTCCTTTATTTTCTCTGGATCAAGCATTTATTTGTGCAGTGTAATTAGTGGGGGTTTGTGCAGGTGTCTGCCACCTGGAGCACACCCAATTAAATCAGGAGACTCAAAACCAGGCTGTGAGACTCACAGAGAACATGAGAGGGATGGGCATACTGACTGGGAATAGCACCCCAAGGAAGATTCCCACTGCCACCCTGCTCACAGCTTGCCCTGAGTCCTCCTTGCCTGCCAGAAACACGTGGCTGCAATAGCAGCATAACCAACTGCATGAGGAGGGGTAGTAGGAGATGAAGGGATGTGGGCACCATGGAGGAGTGGAGGACTTTGCTGCTCACTCATGGAATGGACACCATTTCCAGCCCCCAGTGTCAGGATAGTGACTCTTAGCTGTTTGTCGCTACCATTAAATTTTGATCCCACTGGCCAAATCCATCAGAGTTTCAGAGAAATTTAGAAGTCTCAAAGTTAATTATATGTTCTCAGCAGATCTATGAAGAAACTCAGTAAATCAAGGAGTTGGGCCCAGCCAGGGATATCCACCAGGGGCGTCCATGCTCATAGCTCAGTCTGTCTGAAGCTGACCGAACATTTTGCCCATCCAAATGTCAGTGGAAGCAGAGGGTAGGAGCTGATTATTGCTGGGATGGTGAGAATCGTTGGGGAACAGAAAATCTAAACCCGTGGAAACACAGGGTCTGTTAATTTCACTGCTTTTTAAATGAGGGTGGGGGAGAAGGAGGAAGTGCAATCATTTCTAGGATGCTTGTGATTATTAGGACAAATCCTTTAGAGCCATGAAATTAATATTATTAAATGTGTTAAGTCTCTGGATGTTTTTATTCATAAGTCACCTTTTTTTTCTCTCAGATTTTTTGCTATATTGTTAAAAAATAATTAGAGGCCCAGTTAGAGCTCAGGGTGGCCAACCACGTGAATAGGACTGTACATGAGCAGAGGCTCATCAGCTAAAAGCTGAAGTAGAAGGAAAATTCCAGACAGGTCTAAGGAATGTGTTTCCAGAGCCCAGGAAGGGAAGAGAAGCTGAATATTCTGCCTGTATATGAAATACATCTCTCCAGTTAGATCTTTCAGAGAGATTACCCTGAAGGAGCTGTTGTGACTTTATTTCTTAAGTGTGTCAGAGAGAAACTTCTAAGATAGTACATGTATTTCCACTCCCTTTTGTGACAGTTGCAGATTCTCAGCAATGCTTGTTATGAAGTCTTGTTCTCAAGTGCCTTTAAAAAAAAGCTGTAGAGCCACACTTATCCCAATTTCTATGGGGACTTGATAGATTTTCTGCATGTTATACGACTCTCAGCATCTCATGAACAACTCAAGTATTTTCTATTTAAAAATGGTACAAACCCACTTCCCAAATCAGGGATTGACACGTGACATTGAAATAGTCAATAAAATGTTTGTTCTGTATATTTTAAAAACAAGTAAACCCATTCTGCTCCTGCAAATGCAGGTCATTCGGGTCTGGCTAGACTATAGGCTGCAGGATAGGACTTAGAACCCATTTGTCTCTTTAAGATGGATGTCAGGGTCTTTTTCCACATCACTTTAAGTTGGGATCATTCATTATAGCTTGTGTAGCAGCACATGGGGGCTCCATTTGAAATTGGTTTTCCTTGGAAGCACTATCAGGCAGCCCCATACAAAAGGCACTGTCTGCCTTGAGGATCTTCTCCCATAGATACATAAGGTGATGGATGGTGGGGTAAGGAAGGGCCCATCATGTTTCTGGTGAACCTGGGTAGTGGAAGCAGGGACAACAGCAGGGATTTCCTTGGTCCCAGCCTGACATCTCTGCTAGAGCTGCCCTCCTGCAGAGCCCCCATCTCACTGTGGCTCAGCCAGTGGTGCCGGGCACGGGAGCTCCTGCTCAGCCTCTCGCTGGTAGAAAGTTGCTCTTTCTGCAGAGCTTTGGTGCTCAGGCAGAAGGGGTGACTTGCTAATTGGAGAGCATTGTGTCTGCTGAAGGACATGCCTGGGGAGCTGCTCAGCTGGTAGCACATGCTCAGCTTAGTCAATCTGAAGCGATGTAAAACACTGTGCCAAACTGTGCCAAAACACTGCACATCTGCCAGGCATTATAATTAGAAATAATCAGGCACTGGAGGGTTTTGCTGCAGAAGGCACTGGTATCCATCCAGGCCAGCTCCACATTTGGGGCGCTGCTTCACTGTCAGTGAAGTTAACCCCTAAGCATGATGTTGTCCAGGCAGCGACATTGCCATGTGGCTGCTCAGGCTGGGCAAGGAGGCACTGAATCCAGTCGGTTGTGTAGGTGCTGTCCAGGATGCACTGGATCTGATATCTTGTCGTAATGTCTTTATGGCGTGATTTGGTGGGTGAAAGTAATGGGTGTAGGAAGCATCACATTCAACCCCAAAAGATTGAAAGCAGCAGCCCATGTAGGCCAGCACAAACCTGTCATGTTGTCCAGAGCTGCTTTGATGTAAGACACTTTGGTGCCTCTGGTTCCATATGCAGCAAGCCTGCTGTTCTGATCTCTTGTTTGCTGGATGAGCACGAGCTGGCTTTGGTACATGGCACCATTGTGACTGCGGGGAGAGCTCTCATTCACTTTGCTAAATGATGTATTGAAACATGACTGCCATTTGTCTATATGCTGTCACAGTACAGAGGTGTTATTTTCAATTCTTGGGCAACTTTCTGTATCCATACAGGAAAAAAAATCAGGGAGCTCATTGTCCACAACTCGTGAAACAAATCAGAAGTCTTCCTCCTGTGCAAAATTCCCACAGTAAAAGTGCTGTAAGATAGAATTCAGAATCCCTTGGGCCTTACTTGGCACATGGTAAGCTAGAGAAATCCCTGAGTCATTTACTGGTTTTTGGAATAGGAAGAGGGATTTAAATGGGACTCATGAAAATGTTTCCTTTGGGCTTTAATTTTCAAGCTGATGCTCCTTGTCATCTCAACCTCCTTACTGATTTGTCCCTTCTTTCCTTCATACCCTATCTCTGAAATTGTTTGGACGATTAGCTGTTTCTTGTCACCTTTGGTCCTTTTTCTTAAAATTGGGAATGTTAGATATCTGGAAGTACTCAAGCATACCTCCTTCTCATCTTTTCCTTGCTCTGACATCATTTCTTAGGTCTATCTCACCCTCAGATTCATTGGCTTTGTAATACTGGAATACAGCTAATAAGCAGTATAATTTTTATCCAGATTAGTGTAAGTCATTATTATTTATTTTTCCCACAAAGGTGACATGATTTTGGGAGCAGGGATGCTGGCCTTGCTGTGGCCAGAAAGGGAAAGGATCTCTGCTGTAAGCAGTGCTAGAAGCACAGAGCACTGGCCTTCTCTTCCCTGCCTTGTCTTTAGTGGCTGTGTGAACTCATTCAAATTGTTTTCCCGGTTAAACTGAACACTAAGAATTAATAATAATCTAGAAGAATTGTAATTACTTCTCCTGCTCCTCCTGGAAATTAGGAGTCTTTCTAGCCATGTTTACCTCAAAGCATTCAGATTTTTTTTTGTTCCTCAGTAAAAGTGCACAGACAACCACGTCTCTGTTCTGGCGTGACAACGGAATTAGAAAATTGTATCTTTAAATACCAACTTAATCTAATCTGGGACAAAAACAATAAAAGGCTTTAATCATAATTGCATGGTGCCTGCAGGCTGTCACCAGAGGGCAGAGACAAGGTTGTTCATTGCCACGTGTGGATAGTTTAGAAATTAAATCCCCTTTTCACAAAGGCAATAAATTCTGTTCTCACTTGTGTCCTTTCCAAATATTTCAGCTCTGTAACCAGATAGCTCATTTCATTGACATCTGTCAGAGACTTTCTCTTGTTTCTGTCAAGCTATGTACAAAGGGGCAAGGAGAAATGTCTTTATAAAACTACACACACTTGACTTTGTAACATCACAGCTTACATGAAATACTAGCTCTAAATATAAACAGGGTACTAACTTTTCCTTCACAGGGATTTTTCCACTGTTTTGTATTTATAGTGCACACACTCTGAGGATTCATCCCACCCTGGGTACCCACAGCAGCTATTGGAGGGGGCGGGGGGGAATTTACTGGGAATGCGTCTTTGATCAAGAATTGCTGTCACACAGTACACATAGAAAACTAGTATGGTTTCAAATGAGAATAATTAGGCTTTTAAATCCCAAACCAGTAAGGTACAATTTGTACATTGCCTACCCTGAGTAGGAAAGGCAGATTCTCAGAACTTCTCCATTTTCCACTACCTAAGTTGGAAAGACAGTGAGGGGTTTGAGAGCATTAGTGGCAGCCTATGAATTAATTTCTGTTCTGGTGAATACTGTGAGGGTTTTGGCACCAGGAAACCAGCTCAGTCTTAGACACTGAAGCAAGGAACATCAAGGCACACCCCGCCTTGGCAAAATTCTTGGCAGCAATGGGTAGTCATTGACTTGAAATAGCTCTGTCAGTGTTTCCACTGGAGGACTGGCACATGTCTAGTACAGAGGGAACGGTCAGAAGTGCCATGGGCTGACTGTTTTAAGGAGAAATGTCTTCCATCAAGGAACAGGCACTCTGGAGTAAGAGGCAGAAGCAGGAGACTTGGAATACTTGGGTTTCCTGCAAATATCAGGGATCTGATGGCAGAATAGGTGCCTGGTGGGAGGGAGATGTGCTCAGTGCTCTGCTTTTCCACCACTGCACACCTCCTTGTAATTTATAAGCAACTTGGTTTTGTTTAGGAAGAGGCTTTTAAAAGTCCTTGCAATTCTCCCTGGTTGTTTACTGGATAGCTAAATTGAAAATGAACATCTAAGGACTCTGCACCTTGGGGAGGCTGAAGCTCCTGGATCCAATGGTGCCAGCCAGGAAACATGTATGAGACTAGGATTGCATACAGCATCTGAGTGCTGCTCATAGGCTTGGAAGGAACAAGGCAGGCTGGCCCTAAGGACAGCATGGGAGTAAAACGGAATTCATGAATTCTAGAGCACAGATGAAGTAAATATAATCCAATGTACTTTTTGTTTTAGCGTATAATAAAACACTCAACTCTGTATGTATTCCTCTCTGAAGAGTGAAAAAGATTGGAAGAATCCATAGCTTGGAAAGGATTTCTCCCATATCTGAACTCCAGTGATGTAGAAATATGCTGGGTGCTATTCACAGTATTCCCCAATCTTAAAATCCACCACTTTGCACAATGAAAACAAGGAAATTAAGCTGAAATAGGACAATGTCCTAAATATGACACAGAGGTTTTGTAGAAGGCTAAGTGGGTATGTGACAAGCAGATTCAGCATCATCAATGTTGACCATGTTGGTACAGCTGTGATCAGCTTTTTTTGCCATTGAGTTCCCTCTTGCTCCCATCTCCTGCAGGTCTGCTGATGAGCAAAGGCATCAGCGTGTGCAGATGCTCAGCACACACGGGAGTTTGGCAAGAAGGCAGAGCAGCAAAAAGAGCAAGGGAGGGGTTGTTCTTTCAGCATGTCTGGTTTTAAGGAGCTACTGGTGCAGGATGCACTTGAGAACTTGAGAGGCAACACTTGCAATTCAGGTAGTGATGTTTCCCTCTCCTTCCTCTCCCCACACTGCTGCTGGCCATGGCACTGATGCCATCTCCAGGGGATGTGCTTTTCCATTAACATCTCTTTGCTAGCACCTTCCAGACAACTCCATAGAGAGGAGTTGCTCCTCAAGTAAGAGGCAGATGCTCAGTCCTGCTCTCTCCTTTTCATCCATTGTGTTGCTTAGATAGCTAATATTGTGAGAGATCAGATACTTATGTATTTCTGAAATTATATTTGTGATCAAGAATAGAATAAAATATATAGGAAAGCAGACTTGCTCTTTCACCCATCCCCTTTTCCTGATCTCCTAATGACTTAATCAGAATCCAGTTTTTCCCCACCTTACACCAGGATATTTTATTTTTTAATTAGGAAAATATTTGTACACTAGCTTAGGCAAAAGAACAAGGGAAGGGGGAAAAGTCTTGTCAAAGCATGTTACAAATACATTGTAGGGTAATGTTATTTTATCCTGCCAGCTAATGTTTGGGCTCTGCATTTATTTATTTTTACATCTTTAAACCTTAATTTTTTGTAAAATAATCAGACTATAACTCTGATCATACTTACCTGCCCACAGTTTTCGATTAGTTTCACAGTTGTGATACCAAACCTCCTCAAAACAGAGGCAAGATAGTTTGAGTGCAGTAACTACTTATTTCAGTGCTCAGCCAGGCTTGTGTTCTTTCTCAGTGCATTTTTCATGCTGAACATCTAATGCTTAGATTTTGGATTATTGCAGTGTCTGTAGCTTTTTACCCCAAAATGCTATTTTGAACCATCTCCCTTCAGCTATACCTTAGTACAGCTTTGCTTTGGGAGAAGTTTTGTTACACAGAGAATGCTTCCAGGCTACATGATGAACTGCAAGAAGACTGAAGAATGCTGCTCATTTTGGTTTTGCTTATTTTAGTAGAACTGAGCCCAGTTTTTCACCTCATGATTATGGAGACTGAATTTCTGACCCAGCTTGCTGCTCCCACACTCTTGGGACAGCCACTGCTTCCAGAAAATTGCTGTGTTCTGAGGTTGATCCAGAGAGGTAGGCAGCAGATGGCTGCTGCCAGTGAAGTTGGTTTGTGCCAAGTACCACTAAACAACCAGATTTGGAATCTATAAATGATCTCTTGGGTCTGCTGTTCATCACTTCAGTGCAAGGGCTTAACTGGAGTTAAGCCTTCACTCAGCAAGTGTGGAAACACTTTTAATCAGAAGCAGGAATCGCTGGATCAGCTTGCCAAATCAGATTAGAAGCAGTTTATATGACCACTGTAAGTATCATAAAGTGCCTGGACATGGGAAACATCAATATATAAACAAGATACCCCTTGATTTTTTTATTATTTTGGCCTGCAGTGAAAAGCATTTGAAAGGCCAGATCCTTTGTAGTGCTGAATATCCTCAACTCCAGCTGCACTCCTTGAAAACCAATGTGCTCAGTGACTCCCCGGGAGGCCCATCTGGTAACAGCCCCACACTGCTCTCCCTGCCAGGGAGCAGCCACTACCACCCCAAGAATGGAAATTAAAAGAGCAACCTGACTCCAACAAGAACCGCAAGACATTCCTTGTATGTGAAATTACTTCATATTCAAGATTTCTGCATGGCTGTGCTGCCACTTACAGAAACATGTTTTCACAGCTTAAATGCATTCACTCCTACTGAACCTCAGATCTCTGTTTAGGATTTGACATGTCTTCAGGAGATCTTCAGGACCCACACAGGAATAAATGTGAACTAAGCAGTGACAGGAAGAAAAAAAGCCACTCCTGGAAATTAAAAAATAACTGAATTTAGATCAAACACATGGAAAGTCTGGCTTTTGCCCTAGAAGGTTAATCACTATTTGGAATTTTTTGCCGTGGGAGATTCTTTGTGTAATTGTTGAAAGGCGAGATCAAAACCCAACATCATCTTTTGAGTGCCAGTGTCACGCCTGGATAAAAACAAGCTGGATCAGCCCTAACAATATTTGCTTCCAGACATGCTGCAGAAGCTCTGTGTTTGGGATAGGAAGGAATTTCCTCATGTAGTGAGCTGGCAAAACCTTGGGGTTTGTCTTGTTCTTGTGCATTGCTCAAGGACCATTTTTTGGAGTCTTGTTTCACATTCTCTGACTTACTGCAACCTTGTGAGCAGAGCTGAATATTTGGCTTTTGCCACCACTGGGCCCTGCTTTGTTTCTTCTGCTTTACCAAACAGGTATGGATGGATCTCATTTTTCTGCATTACTAAGATACTCCAGCAGTGGCAAAAATAATCTACATTATTGCTTACCTGGAAATAAGATACTGGGAAAGGAAAAGGGCAAAGGGAATAATAATAATATGCACAGTCAGCTACAACCTTCAACTTCGTTCTCTGGAAAACAAATGAATTGCACGATGCTCTAGTGTGCATAAGTATGGGCAAGGTACCCACTGTGTTGGGGCAGCACTATATGTAAGGAACAACCTCTCTGCTTTCATGTGTGACTAAATCATTGTCAGGCCTAGTAAGAAACAAAGGAAATATTTGCTAAACCTCACAGTTAACGATAAAATTCCTTTATTATTCTCTTGCTGTTATGTGTATCAAAATTGTCTGCAGGTCTGATAGATACTTACAGCACACTTGATTACTCTTGTTATTTTAGGCATGTTAGTTCCAGATCTTTATGAGCAACCCCAGTCCTTTCTTTTGGTGTTCTTAGCAGCCTGCATGTGCTTGAGCCTTGCTTGAAGCCAATGTGAGGCTTTGTACTGGATTTGCTGAGGGCAACCTTTGGCTTGGGTCGAGTAGGGCCAGCAGCTTGATCCAACAACAATTACTTGAGCCCATGTTTCTCTAGCTGCTTTTTGCTGTTCTGCAAAAGTAACCTTGTTTTAAATTGTCATCCCTGACTTGTTATGCACCTCTCTCACAAACCCCTGTGGCTTGAAACCTACCAAAATCAGACAGCTCTGTAAATCTTGTCTTGTGAGCATGTGAGAAAAGTGAAAATTGGAGCACAAAGAGAAGAGTAAATTGAATCATTCCTCCCAAAGCAATATTAACTTCAGAATGTTGTAATAGTAAGCAATGTTTACATTAGTTCAATACCTAATTCCATTAGCTACAGTTTACAGTGATCTATTCTGAGGGGTGCTGGGGGACTTCTCCCAGATAGAGCACTGCTGTCATCCTTTCCCCCTAGTGCCTTGGCAGGGCATGTTTGAGTTTAATATCAACTCTGCTGTTCATGGGCTGCCCCATGGATCACTGGCTAAGGAGGATGCTGGTGCAGGACAGTAGCCCCCACACACATCCGACAGGCATGACCACAACTATGCGACCAACAAAGTGCTCATTGCTGCTGTTGGCTCCAGCATCACCCAGCATGCAAAGCTTAAAGGGCTCTTTGACAGGCCACAGATCATACTGAAATCCTTTCACTTAGCTCTGCTTTGCCCTTGTCCTGCTACTGCTGAAGTCGAGAGCACAAATGCTCTGCCCTCAGTTGTACAGGAGTATGTGTCCTACTTGGTCAAAAAAAGGAAAATAAGCTGTGATGGTGCATAAAAGGCAAGTGGAGAGGCAGAAGCTAATGCTCTTTTCATTGTTTTATTATTGTTCATCATTTATGATAATTGTTGCTTCACTGTTAGTTGCTGTTCATCTGAGGAATGTGCATGGAACATGTTTCCTATTTGGAACTGACAGAGAGGGAGCATCTTAAAATATCCCTGAGGATTTCTGAGATCACAAACCCTAGAAAGATAACAAAATTAGCACGCATAATTCCCCTTGATTTTCTTTATGCCTGCAGACAAGGTTAGCAGCAACCCTTGTTTCTAAGAGTTTATTTTGTCTCCTCAACCAAAAAATCTGGAATGGTAAGTGTTAGGTCTGATTTATTATTGTATATCTTGTTTTCCTTATGGAAAAGGTGGAAAAGTTAGAAACAAATTTCATGAAAGCATCATAAATTACAAAAGCTGAGTACCGAGAGAAATAAATAAAAAAACAATTTTTTTTGTTTCCTTCATCATTATTTATAAGTGAGACCTGAAGACTGTCCCTAACTGACTCCTTTTTAATACACCTCCCCTCTAACTTGAATTGGGGGGAGGGTTTAAGCAGTCCAAGCTTGGTGAAACTGCACAGTGTGGCCTCTGAGTGTGGTCTGCAATAGAGCCATCTGTCCTCAGAGAGTTCCTCTTGAGTTACAGTTACTCAAACAGTTATGACTGTCTCCTAGATGCCAGCTCTCATCTATTCCTGGAATTAAATTCTAGACTAATAGCACACATTTTAATAGAAAAACATCTATTCCATCTCCAATTTTTTCAGTCTCATAAAGAAATGCTTATTTCTCTAATTTCTGTTGATTTTTCCCCACTCACCCCCTGCCTCACCTGCATGTTGCAACTTGTCACAGAGGTGCTTATGTGATGCAAGAAAGTAGGACCTGCTCATGGGAAGAGGCAGGCATGATCTGGATGCTTCAGAGGATCATCTTGTAAGTAGCTTGTCTTTATTGTCTCAAGGTATGAAGATGAGTCCCTGTCTTTGTTAATCTGGTAGGAATGGGGTGCAATGGTATCAGTGAGTTATCCCTAGGGCTGAAGAATGAGTCTACCCAGTACTTATATTTGAAAATCTCAGTTACTTATGTTCTCAGCAAAAGCTCCTAATTTTCTCAGCTCTTTCTGTATACTCAGCATAAAAGGATTGCATAATGGGCACAGCGACTCCCACAACTATTGTTTACATCTGTCAGCTAATCCTTTCTGTGAGTCAGGCGGTGCCTACTGGGTTGGGCACTTGATTGGGATTAGAAACTCATTATTATGATGATACATATTGCAGTGCTGCCTGGAGGCCTCAGCAGGATTATGGCCACACTGTGCTAGGCAGGATGCAGACCTAGAGCTTGTAACCTATTGTTAGAGCACCCTCACTCTAATTCTGGATTAGACCCCATTTCTCCTCGTGGCCCTTGAGGTAAAACATCGAATCCTGTTCTGTTTCCATATCTTTTCAGGGGAGATGATAACTTATTTCCTACCATCAGTCAATGTCTGTAACCACCTGCTTTTGGAGGAGAATGCCAGGATGATGTCACCCAAAGGCCTCATGTAAATGCTGCAGCACAAATGGGAAACAGCATTTCCCCTGTTTGAGTGCCTCTGCTATTCAGTGGAATGGTTTTTCAGTGGGAATTTGTGCCTTTTCCAGCAGTGCTGCTGCACCCGAAGAATATGCAAGGTGAAAACCACAGCAAGTCTTGAGCTGCGCTAAGGCTATTTGCAGCCGTGAGTTGCTCGCTGAGCCGAGGGCTCAGTAAGTCTTCCTTCTCCCCTCTCAGGGCTGCACATGTCTCCATCCTAGTGAGTGGCCCTTGTCGGGTAGCAGGCAGACTTTTCTCCTCCCCGTCCTTTCAGGCTCTAGGTGTTCCTGCTGCTGCTGATCCAGGTGCCAGCACACTCTGTTTGCACTCCATCTGTGCACTGCCACAGCCACGTACCTGGGACTGCAGTTAAGCCTGAGCCTGGTCTGTGCCTGTTCTTCACTCATTGGCACCTACTGCACTACAATGTTGTCAGGTATGAGCCTTGACAGGGATAAGCTGTACTTAGAGTTTCTGACTGACCTTGTAGTTTCAGATCAGGGTGAACTTGACTGGATTTTATCACCCTGTAGAAGCTTCTTCTTGTCTGTCCTGGGTGCTTTGCTGAGGTGGCCATATAAATAGCTTGGAAAAACAGAGCTGAGTTGTTTGAACCCTTTTTGAGTGTTGTCTGCTACCCCATTTCCCCTGCTGGGAATACTGCTGGTCAGCGGGGCCACTCTGAAAGATTCTCCTAAGGAAGAACAAAGTTTTCTGAGACATCTTTCAGAGACAGGAGCAAGGCTGGTGCTTGCTGTGGAATTTTTGAGCAGCTTCAGCTTCATCTCCCTCTTTTTTAAGCCCAGAGTCCGTCTCTATAAGCTATAACAATGTGCTGGCATTGTTACAGCTAGCACAGGCTGGAGCTGGGCACACAGGGAATTATCCAGTTGTAAACTTTTTTGCCTTATGGGAAATTTGAGACTTAAACACTCACTTGGTCTGCACCTCCTTATTTGAGATGGACCAGTCTGAATCACTTTTGATAAACTATCAGTAGGAATCTCAACCATAGTTAAATTCCTATCAGTTTAATTAAAGATCATCACTGGGTAGAGAACCCCTGTGAAATGCTCCCACAGTGTAGAAAGCTACACTGTGAGTGCTCCCCTGAGTAATCACCAGAGGCTGCTATCAGCAATGTAATCAGAAATGACTGAAGAGCTTAACTTGAAACCTAGACATCAACACATGGCAAAGAAAAGATGAGACAACAGTGATTGAGGACTAACAGCATCCATTGTACCATAAGAGTCACAGAAAAGTAAATAGAGAAGGCGCCATAAGATGGTCTGAGACACAGGTCTGTAGGAAGCTGGGCTTCATTAGGTTTTTTTGTACAGTATGGTCAAGGTTTTTCCATGCTACTCCTGTGCTATTATAGGCACAGGGTCAGTCAGTAAAAACCTTGTTAACCAAAGCAAAGTTATATTTAAAGACTTCCTTCACCTATTGCATTCTAGGTCTTTCCTTCAGTAGCTTTTGAGGATGTGGTACTATGTGAATGAGGCTGGATATGAGAGGCTGGAAAGAGACAGCAGGGAGAAGAAAGCATTTAGGGTCAGCATGGAGTTTACTTCTTGTTTGTTCTTCACTGGTGAATTAATGATACTGGCCACAGTGGTATGGACTATGCCAGGTTACCTCTGGGGACCAAAATGCATTTGATAGATGTATCTTCTATAGTTTTTGTTTTGTCTTCACAGATTAGTGTTTATAGAAATTAACCAGAGATTAGATTAGTGCATGGCTCCCATGGGATGCAGACTATAGGGTTTAGGCAATGTTCTATGGCTAACGAGAGCCAACAAGTTACACCTGAGTCATTCTCCTGGGTGAAACATGCCCTGGATTGACGATGACGGGAGCCAGCTGAGCATCCTCACACGACATGACAAGTGTTGACACAAGGGCAGTCATCTCCCATTGTGTCTAACCAAGCAGAACTTGCCAAGTGGAAGAGCCACTGAGGTGACTGATCTTAACATTTATCCTAGTGGTGGTATCAGGCTGCCAATGAGATTAGAAGGATGACACTTAATGTGTAGTCTTTTGGTAGTGGGGCAAGACTTATATTCTTAGCATAAGCTGCTTAGGAAAAGCTTCTTTTACTTAGCATTTATCACTTCTTACTGATGTTTTATTACGTTGATAGCCATCCCCAAAAAATATTTTAATGTCCTTACCTGTTTCATGCACAGACATATTCCCTTCAACACTGAACACAATTTGGGAGAACAGGACTGGAGACAAACTGAGTTAGACTTGCTTACTCATGCTGACATAAATTTAGTGAGGCTTCCTTTTTGACCAACAAAACAGGGCCTGATGTGCTTTCTGAGTGGCTGTGTTTCTTCCTTCTGGAAGCTGTATCCAGCATATGGTGACAACAGATCTGTGGACCTTCCTCGGGAGCCTAGCAGGATCAGCTCACACTGAGCCTAGCAGGATCTCTGGCTGGAGCAAGAAATGCCAAATTTCATCATGTAGGGTAAAACACACTGCATTTCCTCAAACATGTCTTTGGTCCACTCCCTTCCCTCCCGGATAACCCAAGCCAGATGCATTCCTTTTAGCTGAAATACTCCTTTTTTTCCTTTTTTCCCCCACAAGCTTCTCAGCTGGACAAAAGGATAATGTAGTGTACAGCATTGTCACCTAACGGGGGGAATAGTGTGCACTGTGCAGAAGAGTCTCAGGGTGTTGTACAATGAAATTCTGCAATAATCTTAGTAACGAATGGCAATTAAGAGCAGCAGTTAACCTATATTTTTCTACCCTACTTTAGGTGTCAGCTTACACACAGGATTTCAAATACTAGTTGGAAGTGCATCACATTGTCCAGAGGCATAATTACAGAGAGCTGTAGTTGTCTTTATCACAAAGTTTTAATTAGCAGGACACATTAAATAACCAGCTGATACAGATCCTAATGAATCATTTATAGGCCTACATCTAAGATAATTATATACGTAGCTGGTCGCACATCATCATTCATGTACTTCTGGGCTTATGTAAAATGGAATATGCATCGTCCTCATGTGAGGTGAAGGTGAAAGGGACAGGACAAAACTGGAGCAACAGCCTACTTTACCCAACCAGCTTCTGCCTGGACCATTGTTGACAAGACTGGAGAGGAAATATGAATAGCTGGCTTCGAAAGAAATCCACCTTGATTCAGCTCTAGGTTCCTGAGTTGTTGATTGGTTTGGGTTTTGTGTTTTTAAATCAAGGTGGTTGTCCCACATGGACACTTTATGTGATGCTGCTCAGGAATGAGGACAGATGCACACCAAGCCAAGAACAGGGTTTCTGGGGCAAGCTGAGACTCAGGTGTCTGCAAGCCATGTCATGCCACTCTTGCTGTGGCTCCCTGGCAGCCTAGCCTGCCCTAGATGTGTCCTTTTTCTCCAGCACTGCCTGCCCAGAAGCATGGAGAAGCTCCTTCAGAGCAATCACTGCAGACACCCAGCAGCCAGATCTTTGCTCAGCCAGGGATGCTCCTAGCTTTTTGTTTGTACCAGCTTTCTTGATGCTTAGTATGTCTAGATGAAAAAGTGGGAAACACGCCCAAACATCCAATTGCTCTGGGGCTGATTTTTGCTCTGAGCACTGTTTCAGGGCCAGGTGTTCATGGCATTTGTTGGTGACTGCTTCTTGATAATTAAAAAGCAGTATATGTTGTCTGTTTGGCCAAGTGAAGGGGCATGAGAGCAGCTGGCTGTGAAAGCACATTTATTGTCACTGCTGATTCCTGCAGAGCTCAGTCAGCGTACGCACACGGCATGGTGGAAGACACGGAAACAAAGGATTTGTGGTGTAAACGGTGTAACACATGCCTCTTCCTCCCCTTGGCCTGCAAGATGCAGCTGGACATAGGCAGGCTGCTCTCCTTAATCAGCCTCGGTAGCACAATGATCCGACTGACGGAGCGTTGCTTGTGAAACTTGTTTTTAGGGGAAGTCTGCCAGGCTCTGGGATGCATATATTGGGCATGGTGCCAGTCCTGGATATTTTGGAAGGTTTATGCCTCCCATCCACTGTGCTGAGTTCTCTTGTGAACTTGCTTCTGCCTCTCCCTGCCCCATGGGCTGTCTTTGTATCTGCCTCAGGTCCTTGTACAATTTTGCGCTGTTTGTTTCTTCTCCTGTTTTTTTTTTTTTTTTTTAACAAGAATGTATGTAATACAATAAGCCCAAAACCACCCCCCAAAAAAACCCCAAACTTCCTGCATCAAGTAGACATATTTGTCCATGGTCTTTCTTGCCATGTCTGACTTGGCTTACTCTGCTTAGTTGGAGCTCAGCCTGTGTTTATCTGATTGCAAGGCAAAACCTAGTAATAAACAAACCACTGTAAATGTTTACTTGAAAAGATTAGGAGAAAAGTATTACCAACCCATGCACTATTGTAATCCAAAGTACTTTAAAAGTAGCACTGAATAATTTTCTCAATTATCCATAGAGTCTGCTGTTAACAGGTTTCCCTGGTTCCCTAGCATCAGAGGAACTCTGCTGATCTCTGCAAGATTTCTTTCAGTTTAAGTACAGAGTTCTCATTAAAATTAGAGGGCTTTTAAGAGTTAATATGTTAATCTCCTGATGCACCACAGCAGGCATCTGGAATAGATCTTACTAGACTGTTTACACTGTGCTTCCTTTCAGGGTGGTTGGAAGCAAGGGAGCACTTGTGGCAAGAACTGATGTGGTGTAGGGTTTGACAGCATCTTTCCACACCTAGTTGTTGCTTTTGTGGAGGAGGGAGGAGCAGAGGCTTCCAGTATGGCTCTCAGTATGGCTTCACAGCTTCTTCCCATCAGGGGAGGAGACTGCTGCAGAGCAGGGTGTGAACCCATGCTCAGTTTTCCCCAGCATGTCCAAGGTGACAGAGGTTTCTTTTGCTGTCTTCTCCTGGCAGAAACCTGATGAAAGAGGTTTACTTTCTTCCTCTGAGGCGGAGTATAGTTAGTATGAGGTCGAGCCCTCTGAGCCCGGGGCACCTATAGCAGAGAAGCATGCCACGTGCTCCATCCAACAGGGCAGCTGCTGGGAATGCTCTCAGCAGCATGTCTGAGGGCAGCCTACGTGCTGAAGCTGACAGTCACTCTGGAGGGATGGCTGTAATAACTTCGTGCTTCGTGGCTGTTGCTGGTTTTATCCTCGCAATTCCCCCGGGAGGTAGGGAAGTGCTGTTAGTCATTTTATGAGGAGAAATTGAGCCATGGTGTGATGAGGCCACACAAGGAGTCAGCAGCAGAGACACTGCACTTGACCATCCTCTCCTTCTTTATCAGCTCTGCCTGATCCATGTGCACAAGTAAGATTTGTGGAAATGGTTCCTGAGTGACTGTGAAGAATGGGAAGGAGGCAGGGAAATGGGAAGAGTGGTGCCTGCTTCCGACACCAAAACTTGCCTGCCTGAAAACCCTCAGTACACTGAAAAATGACAGGTTTGCTCCAGTGCCATGTTTTCAGTAGAGCAGATTTTTTGCCAGGGCTCGTTAGATTTTCAGTATTGGTTTTCCAGCCACCGCCAACTCTGTCTGGGCACAGGTCCATGTTTACTCGAGCTCCACAGCCAGAAATATGGTGAGCTCTGGTTCATGCTAGTGTGTGGTTGTGCTGAATGCATCAAAATGCATCATCAAGATTCACCAGCTACATAAAGTATGAGCCATGGCAGGGAAATCAGAGAGTATATAACACAACATTGAGGAGAATAACAGCACTAGAAGCCAGAAATTCACTTAAAACACTCTGAATTTTAAAAGCACTTTATCAGAAGGCCAGTTCTTAAAGTAAAATGCCTTTTCTTTTGTTTTAAGTGCCATGTTTTGATTTCTGAGCTAGATCAGAAGCACACTTTATTTTACAAGAGCCAATGGTACCAATTACAGCCTGAAACTTTCAAAGCAGCACACGGGACTCAACTACACATCTTCCATTAATTATCTCTTGGCCAAGTTAACTCTGCACAAGCAATATGTCACAAGCTCATTTTCTGTCATTAAATTCAGCAGATATGACCTTGATTCTTTCTGGGAGCACATCTTCTCAGTAAGAAGATGCTGTTTTATTGCAGGCACTTTTTGAAGAATGCCATTTAATGTCAGATTATGCTGAAGAAGAGCCCAGCTCCTGCTTTTTCGTACCTCCTGAAGCAGGAAAGAACTAACAGCCTGCATTAGACCTCTTATCAGTGCAGAGCCTGGACTAAATGTGTCTTTGCTGACCTTCTCCTCCTTTTGGTACAACAAAGAAATTACCTTCATTTCAAAAAAGCTGACACGTAGGTACAGATGGTAGATATTAACACTTCAATTGTATATTGCTGGAATGCAAATAATTTGGCAGCTGTGATTCTACTTGCTTGACTCCATGTATGTGCTTAAAAAGTTCTGAGAGCAAATACTCTGGATTCCAAATCCAACATTTTGGCTTCCATGGTGAGGCAGCTTCGCCCTGGGAAAGGGAGTCCTCTGCCCTTACAGCCATGGTCTGGGATCAGAGTATTGAACCAGGGCTTGCCACTGTTTTCTGCCTTCAGAAACTGTTTCAGGTTTTTATGCTCCTATTCCCTCTCCCATCGTTCCATATAAAGTTCAGGGCCCAAAAGGCACCGATTTCCAGTACTCACCTCCATGCATTAAAACCCAGCAATGCAATAACTGCCAGCAGTGACAATGTATGCAGCAGCTTGCTCTGCCACTGTTTTTTTCTAGACAGAAAAAATTAAAAAAGCTCAGTTTGGAATAAACCCATAACATACATGGGGTTGCCATTTTAAAAAGAAAAGGTGGAAAAAGCCAGCCATTGGTGTTAGCCATATCCTTGTCTTACCCTTCAGCAAAAGCAGTGCTGACAGAGCACAGTGTTGAATAGGCGAGTACAGCGCTCAGTCCATCTGGCTGTCCGGTGCCTCTGAAGAAAACAGCTGGCCTGAAAATGGGAAGGAGGTAACCTGCTGAGTGAAGGTGTCCAGATAATAAATTAGCCCCCAAAAAACTGAGAAAAAGAAAAATCACTGTCCAAAAATGTAAGGTAAAGGGTTGAGGATTATGCCATATTAAGCAGCCTCTTCTGTGGGCAATTATCACTAGGCATCAGCAGCAACACAGCAGGTTTTCTACCAGCTCCTGGAGGTTCTCCATTAGGATGGACATAGAGATTGTGAGGCACTGAGAAGCACCTGAGCCTCAGCATTTTAGAGGTGATTGTACCTGTGTGGGTTTGTCCTGCAGACAGACCAGCTGGTGCCAAGTGGCTCAGATGGGATCTGTAATCCTGTTTGGGATGCTCTGCTAATTCTGGCAATATTAATGGAAGACGGCAGTTAGAACTTCTTTATGTGAATATCAGTGGGTTTATTGTGGGGTTTTATTATGATTATTACTGTTATTATTGTTGTTATTATTAGAGTTGTCACTGCTTGTGAAGCATCTGCTTTTTCTTTTACAGCAGCTATTTTGAGACTAGGGAAAATTGACATGGAAGACTTGCTCCTGTTGCTGTGCAGGTACTGACCCAAGAAGAGCTTGATGCAGACAGAGCCCAGCAGAAGCCAGAGCTGCTGTAAGTGTGGAGTTTGTTCCTCTCCTAGAGTCACAGTAAGATCAGAGGTGGGATTGTGTGCCAGTGCCTGCAACCTAATTTCAACTGCTTTGTTATAAATATGCACTGGACTGTTGTGTGTATCCATGTGGCACAGGGGTCCGAAAGCACCCCTCTGAATTGCGGTCATGGCATGGAGGATCTCTATACCCACATTCATCCACAGCTACAGGCACAGAAAAACCATCAATCTCTTGGTCTGACAAAGCTGCAGAAGTTAAAAGCTTCTGTTTCAGGGCTATCAAGGTTGCATATTGCACTTTGCTTCCTACGCATCCTAGAGAGCCTTTCCTAGAAGGGCTCTGTGATGTGCTGCAAGCAGGGCTCTGGGCCTGCTTTCCCACAGGCATAAATGTGAGTGCAGGTGAACAAAGATTGATAGTATCTTAACCAAACCCATGGGTGAAGAAATAGCTACTTGGCAGGAATGTCTTAAAGTGAAATACACTAAATATTCTGATGAGCAGTACTGGGAACTGTATACATTTGCAATGAGCTGTATCCAGTGAGAATTACAAGAAAGTGAAGATTTTGGGAATAAGAGGAAACTTTTTTAAAACTGATTTTTAATAAAATAAGGCTTACACAGTAATATTACTTCTTTCTCTGCCTGCTTATAACCTCCCTCTTCTCTACAGTAACTTCTGTCTCCATTAGGGTCACTGTTCACTTTCAGAGACAGCAATGATCCTACGAAGTCTGTAAATGCCAGCAGTGCGTCTGGGGAGAGATTTGGGGAGATGCTGCCTGTGGACAGTCAGCACTCACACGGTTCCAAGCTCTGCTAGAGCCAGTGGCCATGGCCAACCTCCTTTCAGCTAACCTAGCTGCTGGCTGATGTAAGCTTCCAGTGATGGTTTTCAACCTTTTCCCAGGGGAATAACTTCTGGTTTTCTCTGCTTCCTTGTGAATAAGAGAATAATCTTCAAAGTCTAAGATATGGGTTGGCTTCACAGATGACTTCCAGGCTTATCTTAGTGTCTGTTTAAAGCCAGGAGAAATATTGGTAGAGTCTGAGGCTGGCATGGTCTTTCCTGGCTCTCATGCTCTCAGGAAACCAGTTATCAGACAGAATTTTAATGGCTCTTATGGGTCATATGAAAGACCAGAGATTATCAGACAGAATTCTTAAACAGACTTGTTTCGAGCTTTACACAATGTTTTTTGCCTGCAGTAGAAATGTAAGCCCTTGCATGCTGCAAAACAGTTTAGCTGATGGATTCTCTGGGAAGATGGTGCTGGGAAAAGCTGTCTCTGTTGCTGGTTCTTTCCGAGGATGGGTTTGCATTTGCTGCCTATGAAGACAACCTGGTTCAAGGGTTGTGCTCCTGTCCGGTGAAAGACAGGGCTGCACATCACACTGTCCCTTGTCCTTCTGGACATCTCTGGATTCGTGCCTTAAAAGCTGAGTGCTCGCAAGGGGACAGAGGAAAGTCAGTGATCATTGAAGGGATAAGTAAGACAGTAGCTTAAGGTAAAGCTTCAGAGAGCTCACAGTTAGCATTAGGAGGGACAAGCAGTGATGTCTTATTGGCATATCTAATTAGAAATTGCTGGGAGCTACTGGACTGGACAGTCTCTTCAAACGCCACCAACCCTGGGGGAGCTGGATGTAAATGTTGTAATTGATAAAAGGATGGAAGCTGCTCCACTACAAAGTGACATTTCAGATATTGTGGGAATGGATGATCTGAAACATCCTCAATGAGATCTGTTTCCCTCAACTCTTTTGACTCCTGTCAGAGGTGCATGTTCGAGCTTTTCTCTGGGCAGATGGCTTCTGCAAATAGAACTGGCTTTGAAATATAAAGTTTTGCTGAATTCATTATATGCCTTCTGACTTCAAAGCTTTGTACTTTCCTCTTTAGTTTTAAATAGAGTCACTTGGCTGCTTTCAGGCCTGTTACACTGGAGGCAGGTGCTGCAGTGCTGGTGAGGCCCAGCAGCGCTGCTTATTTAGGGTGCACTGAGCAGCTGTGTGCCTGCCTCACCTCTGCCTACATCCAGCCAGGAGGTACGTGATTCCTACAGTTACATGGCTTTTCGGGAGCTCTCCCTGTCAGGGACTTTCCTGGTTTTCCCATTCCTCAAGGAGAGGGGTGGCTGAACTAGCCTGGCCCTGCACCTCCTGCTCTCCCAGGGTGCAGGGAGCTGTGCAAGGAGGAGGCTGAGATGGAGTGGGGATGGTGTTTGCAACAGGGATTGTTCTACCTATCTAGGCATAAGTTCTCTTCATTGAGGACTTCACAAGAAGCTTCTTTCCTCTAGAAGGTAGGATTTTTATGAATTAATCTTTATAGAACCTTTTACTGAACTGACCTTCTGGAGCATGATGGTTTTCCACATCAGCTCAGGAAGTGGATACCAGTAGTCAGAAATTACTGTCAAAGCAGTCATCGTGACTTTGCTTTCACTATATGTACTTCAACTGAAGTGATGAGGTTTGGGTGTCACATCTCACTGAGGCTTTTTAGGAGTATTGGAGCCACTTAAAGGGATACAAGTGGGACAGCTTTCTGTTTGTATCTTCTTGCTGCACAGAGATGACATTTTGATGGCCAAAGGTTCTCTGGGGAAAAATGTTACTTTGGAGGCTGAAATGTCATCTTAGTCAAGTTGTTCATATGCACAAAATGGAGGGAGGAACAAGCACCCAAACTTCAAAGCAGCCAGACCATTCCTTTCAACATCTTCTGACTTGCCACAACTTTATATAAAAATTCTTCAGGTTCAGTTTGAAAGTTTTAAATGCTCAAAGTCAGAATGTTCAGACAATACAAAGTGTTTGCTTCATCCTCAAACTACCTTTTTCATCAATTTTTTTTCCTTTTTTTTATTCTCTTTTTGGAACTAGCATCAAGCTGAAAATCTATTATTAACCCTGCTCTGGCTGCCTACAGCATCTGGGTAAGTAGTAGACAAACTTTCTAAACTTAAAAGTGTTTAAGCAGAAAAATTAGGTTCTTCATCAGAACCTCCTCTCTCAGCAGCTGGATCCTTTATGGATGATCTAAAAGAGCAGTGTATTACAGCTTTCAGCATTCCTCCATATACTCTTGAACTGAGAAGCTTTTGTGGCATTTTTGTCTTATCACCAGTACATTATAAAAGATATCAACTCTTTCCAAACCTTTATTGTTTCATTGGATAGATTTTTCTTAATTTCAGCCCTGGAGTCAGTTTATGTGTGGTTTGATCTTCTGTTCCTCCTTTCATACAGATGCTATCAGCATGGATAGCAGAGCAGCCCTGTCACACAGGATTAATGGCAGAGTGTGGTGTTGCTTCTGGAACAGTAATGTCGTACCATATGAATAAACACCGAAATTGGGATAATTTTTCTAAATGTTTCAGCATCCTAAGTACAAAGTAATAACCCTGTCAGGAACAATATTCACTGCTGTCTCATCTGGCTGTGCTGGAATTAGTGGCAGTCTCCTGGGAAGAACACAGGTATGTCAGTGTTGGAAGCACAGCATGTGGTTATATTAGAGCAAAAAGCAAACAAATCCCTTGGTCACAGTACAGGGAGAGAAACTTAATACTGCTTGGAAAATCACCACTGCTTTGAATATAGCATTTGTTTTGGTTTCCTCATGAGAAAGGTAATGCAAAAATGGAAAAGATATATATATATGTATGTATTTCTATATCAGACAAAATGTGTTGTAGAATTCAGCAGAAGATGAAAACCAGAGTCTGTAAAATCTAGAATTAGGGCAGGAACAAACAGTGGACAGTGAGAAAAGTCTTACTGAGTACTCCCTGCCTTTTAATAAAAAATCAAGGAGGAGCAAAGCCTTGATGAAGGATGAGACTTAAAAACATTCCAGTTCATCTCAGGGGTACGGGGAGGTTGCTCAGCCATTTTTCTAATTTGTTAAACTATTTGCCTCTAGGTTTGCATGTGCATTCATTTTTAGCGGCGCCAGCCAAAAGATGTTTGATGCTGAGAAAATTGTCAAAATCTAGTTCTTCCTAGCTGCCCCAAGGTCACTGCTTAAAGCGTTTAAATTTTGGAAATGTCAGGTCAAGACACTTGCATAGAAAAAATAAATGCACAATTACACTGTTTATCCTATCTACTCAAAAACATGTTGAGCTCTAGTCATCTTTGAAATAAAATCTTCCCCCACAACATATTGCTGCCCAGTAGCATGTGTTACAGAGCATATTTAAGACTTCTTTGGAAGAAGCCAAAATCAGACACTGCCAGAAATCAGATATTCAATTAAATGGTCTCATGCTTCAAGCCAGTATGACAAGGGTAGCTCATAATGAAAAAAAAATTGCTGCTGTGGCAACAGCTGGGAATAAATGATTATGGAGAGAGAATTGTTACATTAGCAATGTGGTCACTTGCATGGATGTAATGGTAGGATTGAGAAGTGCAGTGAATGTGTGCAGCGTTTCCCTTGAACACTGTTCAGCCTCCAAACATGGTCTAGCCTGACCTGGGAAAATCAGAGGAGAGACAAAAAGTGGCTGTGTTGAGATGACAGCTTTGCAAAAAGAGGTTGTGTTCTACCTATAGCTTTACAAGAAGTGGCTGTGCTGGGGCTTTGAGCATTGTTTTGGACAACAGTGCAGGTTTGTGCACTCCTGCTCCCCCTTGTCCTCATCTGGCTGTATCCACCTATAAGGATGACCCACCACTGAACCCTATCACGGAGTGGAGCTCATGCCCTCCCCCTTTTGCTTTCTCCACGCTCTTTTTCCCACCAGTTCAGCTTCCTGCTGCCATTTGTGGTGCAACCAGTGTCCCCAGTGTGGCTAGGAATTACTGTGCTGGGGCAGGGATGTACTCCAGGGAACAGAAGATTTTCTGTGCCTGTGGGTGGGTATGTGAAGCACTGGTTATTTTATTTGCCTTTGGATCTAACTTCCTTGGTTTAGCTATTGTCAAACAACTGAAAGGACTGACATTAGCTGCCTGGTTCCCATTAGCAAAGGCACTTCAAAATCCTGTCGCAATCACTTTGTTTTCTAACATGTAACTAAAGGCCTTTTTACCACTTCTTTACATGACTTTCTGCAATTGGAACCATGCAAAGAGAAATCAGGCATATGTATCTTGCTGATACTGGTATTTTGAAACCCTTTCCAAATACTTTTGCCAGTGACTGCAGAAAAGCTTTTATACCAGTAAGAATGTGTATATTGGGCTTTCTTCCAGAAGCTGTGAGAGGGACACAATAAGTGCTGCTGGGATTATTTTACCAACTGAATAAATGTCATCTCTTTTCCAAATAAGAAACTTGGTCTATGGCAGGAAAATTAGTTCAGTGTTTAAATGCATTCTACACCTCCTGAGCAGGAACTTGGTGCCTTCAATGGGGCAGGGATGCTCAGATATGTCCAGACAAAACACCCTCGTATTTCTTAATGTGGTGAGTTTTAACTGTCCAATACTGTACCTGCTTTTTCCTTGGATGAATTATCTTTTTAAAAGCACGGCTGAGACCAAGGGGAATATGTGAGGCTTTTACAAAATCTTAGGCTGGACCTCAGATTGTAGGCCACATGATTGAAGATCTGAATCCTGGGCTTTTATCCCCACGTCCCCCATTGTTCTGGAGGATCACTGGGCTATATGCTGTTTTGTTTAATGTGATGGGTTATTGCAACCAAAAGCACCACTGAGACACATGGGCCTTCTATCTGCTGGTATGTCACTGGGGCATTTTTCCTTCACAGAATGAGAATGCACCAGGAGCAACAAGTCTCCCCAAGAAATACATCATGAGGCTTAAAGCATAGAATACAAGGAAGAAAGGTATCACATTAAAATAAAGGCTTCTGCTTGTAATTGGGAGATTCGTTAAGTGCTGTGCTCTGCAGCTCTGGAAATGCCATAGGTAGCAGCTGAAATGCCCTGGGAAGGACTAATAACCACCTTGGCACTTAGGAACCAGCCTGTGTCAAGCTGTGAGTGTTCCCTGAAGTGCAATGTCGTGTGGACCCCGATGAGCTTGTCCTTCAAGACAGCAACCATGCCAGCCTTGCTGTGCCTGGTGAGGGTACCACAGATGTGCTGTACAGATGGTGACCCCAGGGAGTCCAGCTCCTACATGCTGATCTGGATGCCTGAGCCAATGGGGCTGTGCAGTGAGCGCAGCATCCTCTGTCTGCAGAGGCTGTGCAGCAAGCTTCTCCACCAGTTCTTTATAGAAGAAAATATTCATATAAACATATTCCTCTTCTTCCTCACTGTAGGACTTTGGAAAAGATGGAGTAGTGTGTACCATCCCTGCAGGGACAGGAGCTGGGCAGTGCGGGGTCATCGCAGTTGCTGGAACTCACAGGAGACACTGTACCACCACTTGGGCAAGCCTGGGACCCACAACTGTTCTCTGCCCACCAGTGGGTGGAGCACATCTGTCACACACCCTTGTTAAAATGCGAGACTTGGGACATTTAAGAATGAAAGCAATGCACTTCTCTGAGTACAGTAAGTATCTTTTGCTTTTGCGGGTAGCTCCTCCAAAGCTTTAATGCGTGTTGAGTGGTGATGACTGCAGTATGTAGAGGGAGAGTTGGAAGCAGACAGTTCCCCAACCACAAAGTAGCAAGTGGATATGGACTGGCTTTTAGCACAGCGTAGAATTGGGCTGGTTTCTTCTGAAGCTTTCCTAGAAAAACCTTGAATTCATTCTCCAGTTTGCCTCTGTGCTCGATGGAGTACAGAAGATGCGCTTTTGAGCTTGCATGGAGTTTGGGACTTTTCTTTCCCATTGTCAGCAAATGGGACAGTGCTTTTTTTTCCCCGACAATTTTTTTTTAATTTTTAAAGCTGATGAGTGCCTCACTTTGACAGAATTTTAAACATTTAAATGTACCTTCTTCATATCAAACTCAGATGGCTCATCTGCAAAAGTAATCCCCAAAACAAACTGAAAACAATTCTCTTCATATGCAGAAAACTTGGCCAAAATAACTTTTCTCCTTCTGTGATCAAAGCAGAAACTATGTAGTTTGGTTAATGCAATGGGGTTAGATATTTTTTTCCTCCCTGTAACATAGCTTCACTCAGTTGTCAGCCAAGAGATATGTTTGGATTTTTCATCCCCATGTGGATTTGTGGGAACACACACTAGGAGACCAGATCAACACTGTAATAGTGCCTGCATTGATCTAATACAGTGTTTATATGGACTCCAGCCATCATTCATTTCTTCTCCAGCATCCAGAGGCCATAATGGATTATTTTGTACAATAATCATGATAGTACTTAGATGTTGTCTAGCATTTGCAAGGCATTTTATGAAGAAGGTCAATACAATTATCTCCATTTTGCAGCTGGAAAGTAAAGGCACAGAGACATGAAGTGATTTGTCCAGGTCCATGAGCACCACGAGGTGTGAGCATTCAGACACTTCCTAAAACTAAGCTGAAATTAAGATGTGAGTGCACATGTAGGCAGTGGGCTGTCACCGTCACCACAGAGCTTCTATGCTTGGGGTAACAAACTTCAGGCCTTGCAAGTCTGTGGAGAGTTTATCTCACTGCCTTAAACTCAGCTGAAGAAAATCACAGGATTAGTCTTTAATCGGGCCTTAAACCGTCTGTGCTTACAAACTGGGCCCCATCGAGCTTGTGCAGCAGATACTCAGCAGCCACTTATGGGCACTTGCCTGCACACAAGCCCTGCCCACAGGGGACAGGAGCCAGGGCAAAGTGTGTCATTAGCCTTTCCCTTCCGCAGTCCTTGTAACTACAGGATAAAACCGTGTGTGTGCTTAACCCACACCTCCTCCCAGGCCCGGGGTAGACTCCTGTCCTTTATTTACAGTCTCCTTCAAGCATCCAGCAGCTGTCAAGTGCGAGCCCTTGCCAGCCCCTGTTTCAGGTACTGGAAATGTTATTTTACCTTTGCAGCTGACATCAGCCTTGAGGTATTTCAAGATGTACAACAGGGAACTCTAAAAGAAGAAAAAATTGCTTGTTTGGAGAGGTGTTTTGACAGGTTTCTAAATGAGATACAGGTCATTTGAGAGCTTGTGATGTGCGGCAGAAACGGTTTCCAGTCCTTCTCACTGCTTCTGCAATGCTTGTTTCCCAGCCTTTAGGCATCTGCAAATGCAAAAAATAGTTGAAATTACAACAATTGGAAGTGGCAGTTTGGTAGCTCATATTTCTTTAAGTACATGAAACTCCAGTAGGTAGCTGGTTGGATAAAGTGGATAAAACATAATCCCTGTGAACACCATAAATAGTTTTCTATTCCCAGTAATGGGAGGGAAAGAGGGGGAGAGCGTAGAGAAAAGTGAGGATTACGGGTTGATAAGAGGGAACGATTTCCCACAAACATTTTATGATTTGCTCCCACCTTCACCATGTGTGAAAGCAGGGGTCTATAATAACTTTCCAATTCCTGAAAACACAGCTTCTCAGAAGCCACAGTGGGCTCACAGGAGATGTTTGCTCCCTTGTAGAGCCCATTGCCATCATGGTGTGAGTCCTCAGTTTTCCTAAACCAATCATAACCTCATGAAAATGCATTCCCCAGAGCAGAGAGCTGCATTGATTTAATGGGATCAAAAGGGCCTTCCCCTTCCCATCTTGCTGTGCCCATAATTTCTGACTCGCCAGGGGACCTGTGCTGGACCTCACTGCACCATGTCAGGGCCCCATGCGATGATGAAACCAGTGATGAAACACACTTCATGACAGAGTTCAGAAATGCCAGTTCTCATTGCTTCGTGCTCTCTACTGTTAATCTTTAAAAATTACTATTAATGTTAAAAAAAAAAAGATATTTGCATTAGATGTTGCTACATGTACCTTTTTTTTTTAAAATGTAAACTTCTGGCAAGAATGTTCCCTTGTCTCCCCCATGTATCAAGATACAGTTTGTTGTTGAACCTGGTAGACTACAGTGATGTGATATCTCTGCAAGGAAAAACATTCATAGCAATCTGAGTTTTTCTGGAGCTAGTTCTTATTCAATTTGAGGCAAGCTGGGTGGAGGGGCTTTTTTCACATTTATTTATGAGCATTTCAGCAATACTTTTGGTCAGTTGAAGAATGAACAGAATGCAGTAATGGTTTAAAAAATGGAGCTTTGATCAACTTTTGAAGGGAAAACATGCAAAAGAAGTTGTAAGTGCTAGGACAAAAGAAAGGGACTGGCATAACGTTATACTGCTCAGTTCTTTAAATATTATCTTATGCCAAAACCCGTAGGTTTTGTTTTCTTTTTTTTTAAGGAAAAAAACCCAAGGAACTTCAGGTTAAAATGGCTTCTTCTGTGTGTTTTTCTTGTGATTTGCCTACAAATAGAAAGTTCTCACTTTATATCAGGGAATTACCAGTCTCTTAATCATGCCTTAGGGTAGGCCTGCAGCTCAATAATGCCTTCCCCAGTTATTGCAGGAGGAAGGGGACAAAGATCTTTGCTGGCTTATATAAGAGGGATGTAAGGAACCTGTTTGCAAAACCCCCTTTTCCTGGAATTGGCTGGAAGGTGATGGTGGAAAAGCTGTTCCCTGCTGAGATGGCTGGGGCTGCCTGATTTTCTGCCCACCCACCCATAAGCGGATGTGGTACTGAGGCCATGGGAGACGCCAGGAGCAGGACCTCAGCCATGGCAATGTGTGCAGTGAAGATGGAAGCTTGTGGTGCAGAGGAGAGCTATGTGAATGGCAAGGGTTTTGTCTACCTGCAGAAAAAAAAGAAGCATTAGATGGGAAAACTGAGAGTCTTTACCTGGGAGTTTCCTTTGTCAAATAGTGCTGGCCAGGAATATGACATCATGCTTTTTTAATAGCAGAAATGTAATTAAGCCCGAAGTACTGGCAAGAAGCATGTGTGGATGGATCTTAAGATAACCTTCTCTAGTCTTTTTCTCCCCCTTCTGTTTTAAAAGAAGTTCCCATGAGAGGGGACAATGGAGAGCATGGCTTATGTCTTTCCTTTCCTTTTGCACATGTGCCAGAGGGAAATGTCGTATTGTAGAACCTGTTCCTCCTAAAATTGCATGGACAACAGTACCACGAAGAATAATATTTAAAACGTACAAAATATTTATTCCCTTCTAAAATAAGAACTGACTTTTAAATTGCAAACAAGGACAAATAACTACAACCCCTTAGGGATTGTATTCAGATGCACTGCATGACACACCACTGGCTAGCGAGGCCAGAGCCACTTGTCACCTCCTTACAGCATCAGGATGCAGCAAGCATGGTTACACCGTGAGACTGAACCCCTGCAAACAGCACTCTGTCTGAGCACTGTGCACCTTGAGGAGATAAACTGTCATTCGTGAACCACCAAGTAGGAAGAGGATTTCACTGGTGACAGACAGACAGAGAGAAGCAATTACTTAAAACGGTAGAGTAACTTGAAACAGTTTTATGCTGGACATTCCCCCAGGGGAAGACTAAAGGGCTGGTTTTCTCAACAGCCACGGCTGGCCTCAAGCACATTTGTCACTTTAGATTTCACCTTTAAATTGTTTTCCTATATATCCATATATATATATACCCCTTATGCAGGTTTGTCGTGTTTTGGGTGGGAATGAAAATTACCACTGGCTGAACCGTCTTTCCTTGTGTCTGTCCCCAGGGAAGCCTGCTATTCCTGTTTCTTTCAGTGCTGATCAAAACATAGTACATATGTATAATCTTACTGCACATAAAGCATGCAAACACTGTTAGGCTTTTTGGAGTGGTGTAGTGCAATGTGAGAAGAACCTATACCTGCTGGCTGGGGGCTAACTGCAATGTGCAGTCTGCTTAGCTCTATATGCTTTTAATACTGCCTAAGATTAAACATGACAGAGATGCTAGTCCAGTCCACGAAAAAGATTTGGTAGCATCTTCTTATTCTTTTCATTTGTAGCAAAGTAAAGGTTGGGTTAGTGCTAGCAAGGCTGTTTCAAGCAGTAAGACTATTTGGACTTGGAAACAGAGCACCCAGGGCAGTTCTAGAGTCTTTGTCATGGATGGTTTGAAGAAAAGTTTTAAAATCTGTCAGGATTCATGTAGAGGTTGCAGTCGATCCTGTCTTAGAACAAAGGACTAGATACAATGTCTTGTAAAGACAGCAAATACTTCTGTGTTTGCTTGGCAGAACCAAGATGCACTTGGGAACTGGTGGTAAGACTCTCAGCTGGTGTGGAAGTAAGTGTTTAAACCAAAGAACTGCCTTGGGGGCTCTGGCTGTGTCTCTGCTGTGCAGTATCTCATCTTGCATAGCCATCAACGACAGACCCATTGAGTAACTGAGCTATTACAAAGTCCCCTGTCCCCTGTCATAACCTCCCCATTTCTGGCAAACAGCTGTTGAGAAACTTTCTGAGTTGAAGATTGCACATGCACCATTGTGTTTAATAGTCACCAGTGTCCTTAGCCTCCAGGAATTTGTCAGATCTCTTTCTGAAATCGTTTATGCTCTTGGCTTCCAAATGTACCATGGCCACGGGCTCCACAGCTTTGTTATATGATGTGAGATTTGGTTTAGGCTGGCAGTTTCTCAGAGCATCCTCAGCTTGTGTCTTCTGAGAAATCCCAAGTAATCTCTCCCTTCCACATCAGGCACATCTCTTAGAGAGCTCCACTCAGCAACACGGGGCCATGGGGGCTGTAAGAAGAAAGTCAGGAAGGGTTATGAGCTCAGTGGGAAGTAGGAGCTGCTGCTTTTGCACAGCAAAGGAATACAGGCGGGTGGTTGCTTCTGGCTAAGCAATAGTCAGCTGAAATATAGGGGCAGCCCTATTCCTTAGCGTCTGCAAGAGGAGAAGCTGATCAGCTGAATCTTGCCTCTCCGTGGGGCAGTAGCTCCTGCCGAGTCCTTGCCAGGGGTCCTAATTCAGCTTGTTGCTGAAATCAGCAGGATGGAACTGATGGGGGGAAAAGCGGGTGGTGTGGCATTCGCCTGCCACGTGTTCTTCCCTCCCACTCATGCTGGAGGCACCACCAGTGCCTCCCTTCCAGCTGGCAAGCCGGTGGCCTCATTGCGTCACTCATTCCCACTGCTCTTGGAGTTGTATGTGTTTGAGGAGCAACACTAGAGTCATCTCCCCGAGCCGGCTTGTCTAAACACTTGGCAGCAGTCTCCCGGTGGCCCTGCAGGGACCGTGATACCTGATGCCAGCGCTCCGTTCCTCCTTTGGCGGGCGTGTTCTCTGCAGCGCACTGTACACATGCTGCAGCCTCAAAGGCTGCTCTGCCAGGGATGTGCATTTCACACCTGCTTCACTGGTACAGGATTACAGCCTGGCTTTGTAAATGAACTGCTGTTTCTGTGATTAGAAACTAGCACTCCGACTTCCCCAGCAATATGAGCAAGACCCTCATAAGGTTTGCTGCTTGTTCTTAGCAGCTGAAGATAGCACTGGGAGATCCTGCGAATTCTGCTTTTGATCTGAGCTGTTACTGCAGTGCAGCACATTGAATTTTGAGTACAGAAATTCTGTGGAGTGGCTTGATCCTAGGTGCATTCCTGTTCTGTCTGGCAGCCTGTTTGCTGTCATGTTTTTCCCTACTGCTGTCCAAAAAATGCCTTTTGCAGGCAGTTGACTGGGTGGGGAAGGAAAGAATTGCAGCACTTTGTGCTCTCCCCATAACAATGCCAACTTCCCATTCACTTAAATTTGCCCTAAGCACCTTTTTAAAATGTGGTTCAATTTCCCTCTTTCAGAGATTTAGCTGGCACTTATCATCCTGGTATGGTACTTAATCAGTCCCTGTCTGAACTGTCTGTAAGGATAATTGATGTTCCGGTCTCCAACAAGCTGAAAATTGTTTCCACCCAGCCTTTGACATATAAAGGGACTTTGTTTTCTGCAGTGGGTGTTCTTGTCTCATAGGCAAATGACCCCGGCTGTAAGGCTTGTGGAATGGAGTGCAGCTGCAGACACCTGCCCTTCCTCCCAGGCCAGGAGAGGTGTGGTGCCCTTTCTGGATTAAAGCTAAGGACTGTCTCCAGAGCTCATCCCATGCAGGCACCCTACATGTTGCAGGGGTGCGTTTTGTTCCTAACTGTTTGATCCTGTCTTTTCCCAGGGCGGTTTAAAGAATCCTGTCTGAGGAGCACTTTCCAAATAATGTTGGAACTGACTTCGGGATGCAGCAGCCAGCATATCCACACCTGGGCAGGTGAAATTCCGGGTACCAGAAGATCATCGGGGATCCAGACTGGTCACACTGAACTGATTTGAACTTCCAGCCCTTTCAATGAGAAGGTAATTAGTCTTCTGAACTAATGAGTCAGAAGTTCTTACTACCACTTTCGAAAGTTTAAACCAGCCTAGGGCTGCTGACTTGCCTTTGGTGTGTCCAAGTATTGCAACATCTTTTGAACTGGTGGTGTGACTGGGAATCAAACTGCCGTGTGCAAGGTTGCAGCTACAAAATCTCTAGTAAGGCCCAATATTTTGCTTTCTGAATTTAAAAAATAGAAAACCCAACCTCTTTAGAAGTACAGACTGTTTCTGAATCAATGATAAAAATGCCTGAATCTGCATGGAGCCTGAGACAACGGTCCGCTTCTCATTTTGTCTATTCATCTCAATGCAATGTTGTAGCCTGAAAATGACACAGCACATAAGGTGGGTGTTGACATCTGAAGCACCATTTTTCACAAAGGCTGATGAAAAAGACACCTAGTTCGCTTGTTCCATGCTCTCTGGACGCCCACCTTGTGTCTCTGTGAAACCCTACAAACCAATTACTAGAAAACCTCCCCAGCTTGAGCTTTTCCTGAGTTTGACTTGCTCTCGTATGCTCAGCATGTGCAGTTGTGGCATTTTGTGAGACCATAAGGACAGAGTCAGGTGAACGGAGTTAGAAACCCTGAGGGGTTTAGCCCTGGTGGTGCCTTCCTTCTCCTACCAAACGGAAAGGGGGATTTTGAGCAACCACTGCACTGAGGTGCTGAAAACACCAGAGGGCTCTACTGCCAGATGTACAGCTGGATCGCCGCAAAGTCCACAGGATTTTGCTCTCGAGGTATGCTCTCATTTTTGGTGAGCCAGCTCCAAGACTGGCTGTTGCTGGCAGCGTGGGCCTCAGAGTCTTACTTTGCTTGTGACAGTGGCTTAAATTCATGTTACTCCTGTTCTCAGCTCTGCTACCTTTCATCAGGGTATGATGGTGTTTGGGAAATCTGTTGAAACCTATTGTGCATACTGCGTCTTGTGGAAGGACCAAGGCTATGCTGAGAAACCAGTTTTTGACAGCACTTGACTTCATTTGGAAAGCAGCCCCCTCCTGGTGTTTTTGGTGGCGTCATAGTTCTCCCCAACCTGTTTGACAAATGAGCCTACCTGTAATTGTGTTCGTGCCTTTCCTGTAGGAAGCTGATGTTGAAGGAGTGCCAGGCTTGCTTGGACGGGGAAATCTCTTACATGACTTGCCTTGTCTGCCCAAGAATTTTTGGCTGCCTCTATTGGCATGATAGAGAAATGTGTGTGCTAGGCTTTTATCCTTAAAGGGATAGAAATTTGCTGGTATTTTACACTTAAAAGGATATAAGATTGCTTCAAAACCAGAGCACACAAACATATATATTCTCAGTCAGGTGCCTGGGATATTAGTCAGGCAACTCCTAATAAAGCTAAAGCCTAGCAATGTAAGATTAAAATACATTAGTTGGGGATAAATTGTCTTGCACCAAAAAAAAAAAATTAAAAAAAATCCTTCTATGCACAGGAAACATGCCCTAAGCCCAGTACAAATCTTGGTTGTCAAAGCCTTCATGATGCTTAATGGGTTAACGTCAAGGATGTCTAAGGGCTTTATTGTACTTGTTTTAATTATTTGGAAATTGCTCTTCCTGACTCGAGTGATGGCTGGGATTCTTACGTGGCAGTTTCTGCTTGATTACAAAACATCTTGGCTGTCTGATGAGATGTGTGTGAGTGCCTGCGCTCCCTGTCATTTGTTTATAGCAGCATCGGGGCACTGCTGGTGTGAAAACCCAGTGCGGCCGGAGCGGGACTCCAGTTCGTGCGCCTGAGGAACGGCGGAGACGGATGTAACACAGCCGTGCTTCACACCGTGCTGTTCCCAGCCGCGGGGACAGAAGACAAGGCTGGCCGCACTCCCGCGGCTGCCGGCGGGGCCAGGGCCGCACGAACACGTACATCCTCGCCGGGCAGAGCAGAGCC
>VZRL01004327.1:0-176829 GCA_013397895.1 Origma solitaria | reverse complement strand
CCCCGAATTTTAACATCATGGCTGAATGAAAATTAAAAACTTTACATTTGGGATTTCACTGACACTTAAATGTTTCAATTATGAGCTGTGTCTGAACAGCACAGTGCACGTTTTACATCCTATAACAGTTGCACGGAGTGTTATTTCCCTTGGAACAGTGGGAGAAAAATACTATGTGCTCAATGAAAGGCAGTAAAAGCTGGCACCTCTGTGGTTTAAGCAATATTATTTTAGTTTCTTTATTGCTCATCAAACCCTTACTTTTAAGCCAGATCTGAGAAATGCTTTGAGATGAATGGGAGGTTTCCTGAGGTCTTGGATCCAGTGCAAATCATTGGAGTAAATCAGTGTATGTTGTTTTAACGGGGGGACGTGGATGGCAGGTCCAAGTAGCTCAGTCACCTACAGGGTATTGTGGAGGTCCTCTTTCACCAGGAGGAGGAATGGCATTAAGCAACACTTAGATTAATACAGAGTTAACGGGTTGTTCCCCTTTCTTGGGGGATCTCCTTTGTCTTTGTGGCTGGACCTGTGGGGGGAAGGGCAGAGGTCGGGAGGAACACAGCCAGGGAGCTGGGGATCCCAGGGAGGAGTTTTCTGTGGAGCAGTCAGCATGCACAGCTCTGCCTTGTCTGTTTATGTACAGCTCCTAAAAATAGTTAGTTGGAACTCAGCTGTATCCCTGTGGTTTCTTCCTCTTCTTAATATTATTTAGAGAAGAAGATCAAACTAGTTAGAAACCCAGGATTAGGTCAGGCTTGGCTGACATGTGTCAGCTAACCTCAGTTTAACCTCAGCTTCTTCTCCTAAGTTGGGCAAACTAGGGGGACTCCAAGGAAATGAGCAGTACCAATATATTAGCACAGTTTAACCAAATCAGTAAATGCTTTTAAATTTTGATTCATGTGTATATACACATATATGTGTGCATACCCTTCTTTTCCTGGCGAGCATACTGTTATCTGTTACTTCTCCGCTTTCTGCTGTAATTGAACCATTCAGGATGCCATTATGGCCTTAGGGGCAATGTAAAAATCAATCTAAAACTTATTTCAGCTAAGCTGATAGAGGAATATTTGGGTACAAAATAGAATTTTATGCCATTTTCTTGGCCTTTTGTTAAACTGTGATTTCAAGACTATCCTTCCCCCCCCCCATTATATTTGCATCATATTTTTTGCTGGTTAAAAAAAAGAAAAAGGAATACAGTTGAAGTTTCTTATATGTGCTAATGTGTTATACTTGGAGGTCTTTCCTGCTATGTTTTTCTCATCTCTTGCAGGGCGCTTGAATCCCATGCTAATAGGTTGGCATGAGTGGTGATGCAACAAGTGATGTGTATTTTTGCTTGATTCTCTTACCTGACAATCTCCCAAGCAAACTTCCACAACCTCTTTGAACAAATTGTGAATTTTTCCCCTCTCCATATGGGAGGGAGAGGGGGACAAGTCCCGAAGGGGGACAGAAGGTTTTGCCTGTTGGTGGTTTGTGGCCACTGATGCTGGTGGGAGCTGTGATGGCAGTGGGGAAGCTGTGCTCCTTCTCTGGGGTGGGGTGGGTTGCTTTGGCACCTGGTGTTGGCAGGAGTGGACAGAAGGATAATCAGCTTGTGTGTGCTTGTTGAAGACCTCTGTTGCTTTGAGAGGACACCTTGAGAAGGGAGCAGTGGTGGGACTGGGAAGGAGAGACCCAGCAGGAGGTTGAGGTTTCACTGACTGGCTGATGAATGTTTGTTTCCCCTCTGGATGTTTTGATTTATGTAATTTGTTTCAGTTATGAGTCTAACATTAAAAAAAAACAACTCAGAAATGGTTATACCAGAAGCACCCAGGATAATCATAAAGCTTATGTTTGCCAATATGATTATTCCTTTTGTCATGTTGGAAAGTACCTTAATAGCACTTACAGCCTTGGCCACGCTAGGGAGTTTCCAGGCTGCATCTACATTACTTAGTTTCTGATGTAAATGTGACTTTGGAATGATGATTGGGAAATGTGATTTGTATTCAAGGAGCATGTTAGGGGAATAACAGTATAGTTTTAGCAATATATTGGGTTCCTGGCTGTTTTGCTGAATGCTGACAGGCTTCATGTAGTGTTCCAGCTATCCTGGGAGCTGATGACATAAAGGTGCAGGTGAACATTGGGGACAGCTTTGTGCCTTTTCCTAATGCTACTGCAAACGCTCTCTCTTCTGCTGCTCAGAGTTAATAAATATGAACAAGATACCACTCTTAGTGTGTTGGTGTTTCTGCAGTGTGTGTCATACCAAGCAGTTGGTTGTCAGCCACAAATCTTCCACATTGTCCAGAGTAAATACCCAGTGGTGCAGTGGCTGGAGGCATCTACAGCCTGAGCCTTTTCTCCCTTGTCCTGCTCAGGGGTTGAGTTCTCCTATCTCAGAGGTTAGAAGAAAGCTTTATGGTCTTCTCCTCACCTTTCCCCTAATGAAGGTGTGAAAGGAGAAAGCCCTGCTTGATGAGAGGACACCAGAGGAGGAGAGAGCTGTTTCCTGTAGCCCATGGGTGTTAGGAATTAAATCCTCTGCCTGGAGTAATTTCCTCTGGCCAATGTATAGTGCAGAAAGAGTGGGGGGGCTCCTTTCAGGTGGCTTGCTGAAATTAGCAGCTTCCATGCAAAACAGGTCTGTTGCTGGCCCAGCAGAGGCTGTATAGAAAAAATGAAGAGGGCGTGGGTGAGGGGGTTGTCATCAAGGCTGTGTTTTCTTGCTGTGAAGCAGCAGCACTGCCACCATTCGTGTCCCTCAGCAGGTTGACATTGGTGGATGGTGGATCAGATCATCAGTGCCTATTCACTTTCCCAGTCTGCTCCCATTTTCAAGATTCCTGCTGCCTCAGTCCCCCAGGCTGGGTTGTCATGTCCAGCTCTGGCAGCGGTGCCATCCTGCCTGTCCCTTCGCTCTGTCTGCAGGCTGTTTTCCTTTGCCCAGGGTGCAGGAGGCTTTAGCAGGGCATAAGGAAGGAGTTCTTTGCTCTTGTCCTTGTTTATGTTCTGACTGAAAGCAACATACTGAACCAGCTCTGCAATAAATAATAAATAAATCTGTAATTACAATTGTTGTGCACCTGATAAGCATTTTAAAGGTTTCAAAAGATAATAAAGTGAAAATTACCCCAGAGCTTGCGTGGCTAGCTTAACCTCTGGTTACTTTGCCAGAGGTGTTGAACTGGGCAACCTGAAAAAAACACAGACAAAGGACTGTGCTAGCCAAAGCCTCACATGCGGTTGGTGCTTGGTCTGTCCTTGCTTTCAGGGATTTCCTACAACAAAGCATTTCTATCAGTGGCCACATTTGTCTGTCAACGCATAGGCTTCCCATTTTCCCAGAAGGTAATACAGCTATCCGGCTGTTATAGGATGTGAAGAGATACAATCTGATGTCTAGTCACTCCTTTTGCTTTCCATAGGGCTACATTTCTCTCTTGCAAAAACAGAAAGAGAGGAGGGCACTGAGGAGGTGAAATGAGTGAGAAGGTAGCTGTTGGCCTGTTCTGACAGCAGGAGTAAGGGGCATGTTCCTGGGAGCAGCTGAAGAGCAAGGAGCTACCATTGGTGTGGATCAGTTCAGCAGCATGGATGGGGCACAGGCACACTGACACCTTGCTGACACTTGTTTTGGTTACTTTAATTAATTTAACCTGATGTACTGATGTTTTTGAACTGTACTGAACTGATGTTTTTGAATCATCACACTTTCTTACCGTGGCAGTTTGTGGATGAGGACAAAGTTGTACAGCATTGCTTATGGGACATAACCATTTTCTTGGGCTCCATTGAAGAGGTGCCTGTCATTTGGTGATATTTTATCCTCTTCCTTGACTCCTAGGCTGAGCTTATAGTAAGCAGTACCCTTTTTTGGTGTAACTTCCTGAAAACAACCCAAGAGGTTTTATAATACGGTAAGAGGGCACCCAGTGGTAAATATCTGGACCAGCTCAGAGGCTGAAAAGGGGCACAAGAGACTTGAAGTCTCCCACAGGGATTCTCTTGGCTCATCAATACTAAGGAAAAGAAATTGTCTTTGACTTGGTTTAAACAATATTGGATTGGTAATAAGGAATAGGAAGAAAATTACACTGCCTGTACCAACAGACCCCAGATTGTGATCAGGTGTTTGAGCTCAGTGACAGACCCCAGGGTTGAGATCAGACTCATCAGGTGGTTGTGTGCCTGATGAATCAAGCTGGCAGAGGTGCCTAAGGGAGGAAGGACTTGTTCACCCCAGTTGGTTCCAAGCCATGTAAAAGCACAGTGTTAGAGCTGGTGTAAATCCCTGTGGGTGGTGGTGTGTGGGTGACTGGTGTTGGGGAGCGTAACATACCTGCTTGGTGGGAACTTGGCAGGCGTGACACTTGGGGACTGGGTTCTTCCTGCTGCGGTGCTTCAGGTAGTAATGGATGTTTACACTGGGATCTTTCAGAAGACACATGGAAGCACAGGAGACAGGTATAAGCTCTTCCTCTGGTGTTGGAAGGCCGCTGAAAGCGAAAGTGCAGGGAGGGATCAGTGCTGCAGGATGTGTGGGAGGCGGCGGGATGCTCGCCAGGAGATAGGAGCGCACGGAGGCGTTGCAGCTGAGCCGTGAGGGACTGGTAATACTTCTGGGTCAGCAAATTCACAGCCTTACGTGGCTTTTCCAGAGCTCTGCTGTGGATAGACCTTGCTCATGTGAACAGCACATGGACTTCACACAGCTGTAAAGGTCTTGGGACAGGCTGGTGAGGGAGCAGGCGAACAGGAACCCCTGGGAAGATTAGAGAAGAGGCCTCTTCAAGGACCGGATTTCTGTCCTCGAGTGCTGTGGAGTAGCACCTGGACCTGCAAGAGTCTGAGGCTTTAAAATTAATAAAACCACCCTGCACTGCTATGAAATATTGCTCCCAGGTGGGGAAAGTGAGCAGGGCTAGGGTTGCAGCAGAGGTATGGTGAATGCATTTGCATTTTTGAGGCGGTCAAGTAATTGAAGGAAACTTTGCATCCTGCAGTGTTTTGCGTATCTCTTGCCCTGTGGTAGTTTTAGATAAACACTGTTGGGCTGTAATGCCTTTGCTTATGTGTTTTGTTTGGCTGTGATCGATTTGCTACAATCAGGGAAATTTGGCTTTTTCTTGCAAAGAGCTGAGCAAGTCTTGCAAGCCTCTCTTTGGGATGTTATCCAGCAGGGATTTGGAAAAATAGAGGTTGTGGTGCTGTGGGCCATATGTACTCCCCAGACTGCAGGTCCTTAGCCCCAGATGAAGCATCTTCACTTCTCTGTCACCTCTAAGCAGTAAATGTGGCTGGCAGCAAGGCAAGCTGCCTCTGGGGAGGTGGGCCAGATGCCTGGGGATGGATGGTGGACTCCCAGCCCTTCAGTGGGAAGTGCTGCCAGCAGAAATGAGAGAGATTTCAGAGGTCAGAGTTATTTTGGCTACCCACTGAGATGCTTTTTTTGTTGGGAATGCTAAGATGATTTTTTCTTTCTGTCATGCAGGGGCAGTTCTTTGCATGCCAGCATATCACAGAAATTAGTTTCACTGAATCATTCACTATAAGATTGGATAGGTAGATTATTTTGCTCTGGGTTGCCATATAGCAAAGACAATTGCTGGGGGCTAGGTGCAGGTACCTCTGATGCTGTTATTTCCCTAGCTACTTATAAAAAAAGGGTCACAAAACTCAGTACTTCAGAAAAAGAATCCTCGTGCTTCTTGTATTATTTAACTTCTCTAGAGCATGTCTTGTGTGAGGTGCTGTATGATACAAGCTGTTCCAAAGGTAGTGCTAAACCCAGTCCTGTAGTCCTTGTCTGGGCAACATTCCCTCTGATTTTGGTGATAAAAAAAGCCCATCAAACACCAGGATAAGCTCTTGCATTTGGTAACAAATTAAAGAAACTCCCGAGTCAAAGCTGTAGGCTCAGATTTAGTTTTGCTTAAGATAAGCTTTTCCAAAACTGAAGATGAGTATCAGTACCCCACTGCAGATACTTATTCCTAATTTGAAAGGAAGTTTTTTCCATTGTTTTACTGATTAATGGTGTTCAGCTTAAGGATTGCTCAGTGCAGCCTGTAAGGCCTTGTGCTACCTGGCTCTAGCCTATTTCTGCTGGCCCACATAAGAAAAATTCTAAAAATAGTCTAGCAGTGTAGGTTTTCAAAAGTAAATTAGATTTTAAAAATAAGAGGTTCAGTTTAATTATCTGGCATGCTCTCAGTAAGGAGGAGGAAGTGTTTCAAAATACACAATTCCTCTAACATGGAAAAACCCCAACCCCAAGCATAGCTGCCCCTCTGTAGTTAGGACCTGCTGTTGCTTTGCAGTTGTGCTTTACCTATTAACTAGTTCTTCTTTATACCAGTGTGCTCACAAAAGAATTGCCTTGTGCATCAAATGTTTTTGGAGAATGAAAAGAGTTTTGCAAGCTGGCTGAGTGCAGGGACAGACGCCAGCGATGTGCAAACTCTTTTTAATGAAAAATATTCACCTGTGTGAATGCATATGATGCCTTGCACAAGGAGGAGTAGTTTGAAAGATTTTACAGGTTTAAATGGGGGAATGACATAAACACCTATGTAATGCAAAGGATGCTGAACTTAGGTAGCAATGTTCTTGCAGCAGAATGCTGGGAGCCAAGATAAGTAAGTCGGTGACGCTGTCTGTCTGACACACACCAGCAGTTAAACTGTGGTGGCTGAACGCTTCTAAAGCAAGATAAAATACAACAAGAGAAAAACACCCTAGCCAAAACTCATTCCCCCTTAAGCATACAGATAGTCTAACTGATCTTCAGGAAGAATATGGGCTGTCACCTCTCTTCAGCACATAGAAACTGCCTATGCGTGGGATAATTGGCAGGTTTTATACGGAGACCTGTGGTGATGAGAGCCCTCAAACCACCAGAGCAGATGGGGATGCTGATGTCTGCTGACTCTGCCTCCTCTGACCAGGGGTGTCATGGGGAGAGAAAGGCACAAGATGGAGCTTGAGGTTGTGGAGGGACTGGAGTTATCAGATGGGTGGGAGAACACTGCCTTATCAGGGCTGCTGAGGTTCTAATTACAGACTGTGTGAGGTGTGAGGCAGGAGCTGGTGAGTCACAAAGTGTTTTCTAAGGTTTGGGGCTGGCCCTGGATGCTCAGGCATCAGCCACCCTTGCAGGTGGCTTCTTTCATTCTGAATGAGGAGGCAAGGCAAGGCTTTCCTTTGGATGGGACCCTGTCACCCTTACCCCCACCCTTCTCAGCCTGAGATTAGCTGGCTTTGATTTGCCCAGCCTAGGGCTATGTTTTGGGTCTCTCTGGAAGTTTACCTGGAACCAGGCTGCTGCCTGCTTAACAGCTGCTTCTCATGCAAACAGTGCAAACACACCCCAACTGCAAAACTGTCTACAGAGCTGGCTGCTGAGCAGATTGTACCATTGACTGCTTGTGCAATCCATGTTGCTTACTTCTTACAGTGGTGGGTAAGACATTCCTGTGTGGAGTGAGAAGGTGTAGTGCACACACTGGGGTCTTTAGGGTCTGCTAGGGTCTGAGTTGGATGAGTCCCTGGGAAACATCCTTTTGGGGGGCAAGGACAGTACTTAGAGGGAAGAGGTGTTAAGAAAATGAGTGCTTGTTAGTTTACTTCTCCCCTTACTGTGGCTTGAGAAGTCATCATTGGGATGAGTTCTGATCTTTCTTCCTTTAGAGGTTTGCAGTGCTATTGGCAATGCACTGATTCACAGAAGAAGTTGTTGATATTTAAATCCGAATGTTGGCCATGGCATAAGGAAAAATGAGAACAATTCAACACCCCACATAAAACATCCTCTGAGCCTGGAGTAATTAGTTCAGTTTCGTAGCCTGATTTCCAGAAAGAGAAAGAACAGAACAAACAGCAGAAAAGATAATGAAATTTGGAGGGGGCCCAAGGGGAGTGTTTCCGTAGAGTGATAGTCAACCAGAGTGGTGTTACTTGGTCCAGAAAGAAGGCACCTGGGGAAGCTGTGATTGCACCATGCAAGGGACTGAGTGGTGAAGTGGGAACTGAGCAACTGCTGAATTTTTTGCAGAGAGCCAGGATGCAAGACTGAAAGAGTTAAAGCTCCCTCTCCTTTTCCCAGCATACTGGGAGTTTGTGGAACTGCATAATTGCAAAGGAGTGAGTGGGAAACAATGTGCTGGGGTTATGCACCTGGAGACTGTTTCTAAAGATTATATTAATCCTATGTTAATAATTGCAGAGGAAGTACTGGTTTGTGTTTTAGCCAAAGCTTTGCTTGGCCAGCCTTTGCAGGCATTGCACAAGACGTGGTGGGTGTTGCTGCCCTTTGTGCTGCAGAGCCATTTGCTGATGGGCACTGCAAACTGAGGCTGCTTCCTGCAGTATCACACGAATAACCTTTATTGCTTTTCGTAGCCCTGTGAATGAGTAAGAGCCGCAGGACTGAATGTTCTGCTGTTCTGAGCTCCTTTCATGATAACTTCTCTGGCTTTTCTTTTGCCATTTTGACATGGGCAACTCTTCCTTCCCTGAGTTTCATATGTGCTCTCTTTATTAGGAGTGCCGACCTTCTGGATACTGCTCCTTTTCTTTCCCCTTAAGTTCAAAGAAGTTCAGTATTTACATAAGCAGCTTGCTTGCTAATTTACTGCTTTCTGGCATAATCTCTCTCGAATGCCTTTCTGAAAATAATCTGTCCAGATGAGGTAAAAATATTCACTGTTGAAGCAGAGTATTTAGAAATAGCTGTAATTTTGAGTTGTATCAAATAGAAACCCAAGCCTTTGCAGTTGATTAGGGACAGGTGTTTTAACTTCTTCTGCAGCTGTTTTTTAGTTTGTTAACTGGAATTTTTGACCTACTGAAAAAAACAACCCAAAACAACTCTCACTAAATTTGGTATCAGGGCTGTGGCACTGTGAACTTGGTGTAAAGCAGAAAGAAGGATGCAAAGCACCACTTCATTACACTGGATTGTTGCATCAATAATGTAGTAATGTAATTTCTTGGAGGAAAAATAATGGGCTCTAATGATGTAACCAGTGTGTTTACTGATACTGTAGCACAATTAATTGTGGCTTTCTTGCAATTAAGTGCTGCAAACAATTTCTATTAAAAGTGGATGCAGGGCATTTGAGTACAACTTCCTTCATCCAAGGAAATTGTCTCCACTCTTTTGGGATGATCTGCAGAAAAATAAAAAAATGTGCCTTATTAATTTAAAATTATGGATGTGTGTTTTCCTGTTCATCACGTAGTGGTATGCCAAAGGCTGGTGCTCTGCTTGTCTAGACCCATGTTTTGTGACAGCTGTGGGGACTGACCTGGGGGAGAAGTGCCATGGAGGGGCTGTGGTCTTCAAGGCTTTGCCTGCATGTCTTTCCCCATGGGATTGTGGATAACAGGGCTGAGGTCTTGGTGGGGGTCTGCCAATTTTAAGCCATTTCTGGATTTGTATAAGAGGCTGGTGGTGCTTGGCTGAGTGCTGTACCCCCTGGGAAAGGTTTGAGCTCACTGAGAAGAGCTGCTGCTGGTCCCTTGTGTTGTGCAAAACAATGGGATGCCTGTTATGCAGATTAATTCACTCTTATATAAAAAGTTCTCAATTTTGGTTGGTATCACCAAGCCTGAAAAATATATAGAAAAATATCATCCCTGGCATGGTGTGGGGAGCAGGCCCTGGGGGAAGGCTGAGCAAGCCATGAGGCAGGATGGGCTGCTCAGACAGTGAGTAGACTCCACACTTCATTCAATTGTGGCCAAAACCCAGGGGTGGAGGGTGGCTACATATTTGGGTTGGGTTGATGAATGCTGTTTCTATCTTTGTGTCATTCAACACATTCCTGTGTTGCTTCTGCAAAGCCTGACAAAACATCAGCTTGCTGCCAACCTTCCCTTCCATGGGGAAAACTGATACAGTCTTTCCTAAATCTCTGGTTTTCATAACACTCGGGGTTGTCAGTGGCCATCCTTTGTGCTGTAGTCATTATCCAGAGGGGGTGGAAATCTGCTCCTGAGCTGGAAGGTTGCTGGGGGATGGTGGAGGAACTAGCAGGCATGTGCAACCACGCAAATCTCATTTTCTTAGAAACTAGGTAAGAAATGCAGCTTCCATTTTGCAAGGATTTTGATAAATGGGTCTGCATGTGCTTATTCATATTTCTTGTAAACTCCCTGAACAGTCACGCTTGTGCCACATACAGAAGGCAGAGACTTACAGGAACTGCAGCTCTGGCTCCTGTAATGGTGGTTTATAGGCACCCCCAAGGATCCTGATATCTTTGGCAGGCAGAGCTCTCCCTGGTTTTGTATTTGTGGATTCCAAGGTGTTTTCCTGCTTTCTTTGCTATGTACTATGGGTGGGAGGGGGATAGAGAATAGAGGCAATAAATTTCTTAAAGTACTTTATAATGCACTTTTCTCCCCCACTTTGAAACTGAATAGGATGTTTATGAAGAGATTTTAAGTGACAGTTTTCATTGTCAAGATTTGGAAGATTTCTTTAGTGATATGAAATGAAATAATTCTTCTGTTTCATCTTTTAATTTGTTATAAAAGAGCCAAAATGATACATTTAATCATTTTCTAACCACACACTTTCAAAACTGTGTTTATCTGATCTTTTTACCACAGAGGATAATTGGCTTATACAAAACTAAGTATTTTCTGGTAGCGGATTACTTGCTTTTAAATATGTATGTAGCAGCTTTTCTTTAAAAAAAGACTGTGCCAGGGAGAGGTCATCCTTCAGTTCAAACAAGTGACAGAGAGCATTTAAAAAGTGGGACACTGCAAGTAGCAGAGAGAAACAGTCGTAGGTATCTGTGTGATGTGAATTTGGGACTGGGACTTACTGGGAAGATTTCCTATTTCTTTACCTGAAAAAAGGAGACCTTTCACGGGGATTTGCAGGAATTTTGCCGGTAGCACTTTCTGTTCATAAACACTTACCTCTGCCTGAAGGTGCTGTGTACAGACAGACATTTAGTGTACTGTAGACTACCTACAGACATAAGTCCCCAGGGGAATGGCAAACTGATGGTGGTGGTGAAGCTTCCTCCCTGGGAACAAGAGGGAGCTTCTTATGTGCTTGGGCTGTGGGCCAGGCTTATTTTTTCTTGGATTTGCTACATGTATTTGGTGTCAGCTTTCTTCCAAAGAATACAAAATCATAATTTTATTTATAGAGCTGTGTGATTTATACCCTGAGATATGTCTCAGTGGTTTCAAATTACAGAGAAGGATGGAAATAGTGGCTGATTTTTCCCTTACCCTGTCTGTAGATTTTGAGCAGCAGGTCCAAGCCTAAAACTCCACAGCTGGTAATGAAAACACAACTTAGTTTCACGGCCTCAAGTATTACTATAAGCTTTCTTGAAATTTCTGCTCCTTCTTTAAACTCCTTGAAATTTCTTGAAATATCTGATGGTGTGCTACAATTGTCTTTCTTAGTCTTATCATTATTGTGAGAGAAAGTGTCTTCAGTTTCATTTAGGTAAAAACATAATCAAGCAGATCTAGTGGTTGAGGAGTGGGAAAGATCCATTGAAATCACTATAACTGTGTTTAAAAAAAAAAAGAGAAAAGAAAAAACTCATTCACCAGTCTGTGACCTGGTATCTTCTTGAGTTATTGAGAGCTGACCTACATGTATGTACTTGTGTTAATCACCGTATTTCACTGTGGTTTTTTATATCCAAAGTGTGCTTGTTGGAGAAAAACATCTTGTATTTGAACTTTACTATAATACTTCCCTCCTTAGACAATTTTCAGTGATGCCAGCCTTTGTGTGTGAAGCACTGCTGTTAGTGGAAGCTGTTGATAGAAGCTGTCAATGGAAGCTGTCCATACAACACACACACTTGAAAGGAGTGGCTGGTGGGGACATTAGCATGTAGTATGTCACTGCTTTGGCATGCCACCCATTTTTGAGGGCAGCTTAAGGATGCTTAAGCAGATATAGCAAATACTCTACAGCCCTTTGCCATCAGGTTGCCCAATGCCTTCTGGTAAATGCAAGCGATTTTCCGGCAGGGAGTCATTTCAGGCAGTCTTGCTGCCTCAGGGTGCTGGATAAGCTGTCAGTTAGTGCCAATTTGCCTCTGTTTTACATGTGTAAATGTAGCGTTGGAAAACACCACCTCCCTAGAGTGTGCATGAACCAACATTGTACTTGTGCAGCTATTTCAGTCTGGGGATGTTAAGGTTTGCTTTCACCTCACTGTTCATGCAGGAGAGCACCAGTGGCAAGTGCAGCTGTAACTGTGGAGGGAGTTTGATGCCTCTCATTTTGATGCAGCATCAGCTGCCTAACTGTGGGAGCCTTTTCCCTGACTCCTGGGAAGCTGGAAGGGATGTAAAGTAGGGGTAGGTACTGCCTTTGCATATGGAAATGGTACATCTCCTGACATGCCCGGCCTGGCTTACTGCCCTGCACCAGCCCTGAGCTCTGCCAGGTGGAAACCATGCAGGGATTCTGGGCAGCTGGGGTCTCTGTGCACCCTTTTTCTTAGCTGTGAGTCTGGGGATGCTGATGGGCTGGTAAGGAGATGCTCTCTGTCTCTGTGAGCAGGATGCCTGGCTTTGATCTTCTCAAAGACAGTATCATGGAGGCCTAGTAGAAAGCAAGTGCTTAAGGTGCTTTGAGTTCTTGATCTCCCTTGCAGAACCAGACCACTCCTTTGAGCCCTGTGCACTGTGTAGACAGTCAGTTCTGAAGCCTGTTGCTTTGAAAGAGCCAAGAGGAGGGTCTTTGGAAGCCTCTCTGCTCAGAGGTGCCCTTTGCTGCCAGCACCATGTCCCCAGCTCGGCAGTGCTGGGAGGCTGGCACCATCCATGGGAGGCTCTCTCAGGAGGTCCATGAACTCTGGATGTTTTCCAAGACTGTAGCAGGGCCTCTGTGCAGCAGCTGGTCACATTCGGAAACTCTGCACCTTTTTACGGCAGCAGAGGGAACCAGGAGGCTTAACAAGTCCTGTTGGCTCCTCCAGAGAAGGAAGGAGGGATTTATGGTCTTTAAATAAAAGTAATAAAAAGCCAAATATGTTTCCTGACTTGTGCGAAGTGAATGCCTAAACTTGGAGGAAACCGAGGGGAGATTTATGCATCGTGTGTTGTCCTGCACACATGTGAGTAGTTCCTTGAGAGAAAGTAAGAGTTAAAGGAAGTGGCAAGGAAGGGTGGATCCCTGCAGGAGTAGCAATTACCATACTGTGGGAACACAAGGCACTGCCTTTTCTGTTCTTGCACATATGCACTGAACCTCAAAAGACACCTGGAATCTGAACATTTCAGGCCAAGACATCTATCCAGAAAAAAAAGAAAACCAACCAAACAAAAAATGTGGACAAGGGGGAATAACCTTGCTCTCCTGAGAAGATGCCATTTGGGTGTCAGGATCAATACCTGTTCCTGAAGGAACACAGTCAGACTCTTCCCTTGCAGTGTATCATTACTCCTCTCTGGAAGCACATATGCCTGGATGCAGGTACCTGTGTTTGCATTGTAAGGATCTGAATTTGACTGAAATTTAAATGTCCACATTTGTATTTGATTGATTGCTGTCTGCTAGCCAGCAGCGCTGTGGAAATTAAGAGATCTGTTTGACCAACTAAATTGAATTTCAGTTTTGGTTGCTCAGGAGCACTGCTGAGTGGCTTTCATACTGACGCAGCACCACCCCAAAATGTGGGTAGCAGATGTCTTAGATCACTTCTTCAGTGGGGCCAGCTGTTGATACGCCTCAAAGGAAAATAGGCAGTTGTTAGTTGCATGGGTTTGGCAAATGATACTGTGCTGCCCGCATTTGAAAACCTGGCTCAGCATCCTCCTGCGTGGTTTGTTTGCACGGTGTTGGTGGTACCTGAGGCAGTGCTGCTCCACCCCCTTGCAGGGTGTGAGCTGGGACAGTCAGGCCTGTAGCAAATACAATTGTCAGCAGGCAGTGAGGGTGTACTGTGAATTCAGAATAGTTCTGTCCTTGCAGTATCTCAATGATATGCCCATAATTGCTTCTTTAGTCGTTGTGGATGTTGGGTTTGTGATCTGTCACAAAAGGCAAGGGAAGCAGGAAGGAATGAATAATGTTGCTGTGACAAAATCGCTGGCTGAATTCCTGTGTGGAGTGAGTTCTGGAGGCTCATTCCAGTCCTCCTCTTCTGTGACCCTGCACCAACTGAACTCCACCGGAATTATTTTCCCTCTCTGTCTTGCTCTTCCTCAAGTAGAGGCTGTATCTTAAGTAGGATAATCCCATGTTTCTTGATAGGATGGTGCTGGGCTGGGTGCAAGTCTCTGCAGTTGCAGTTACAGTGGGTGATATGACATTAGGTGCTGCCCTCTGCCATGTTCACTCCTCCCTTTCCTCCTCCATAAGTCAAGGCTAGGTTGATTTTGCGATTGACACAGAACAGGCAGATAAAACCCTTCCCCCCATATTTAATGTACTATTTGTAGAGCAGTGTAGTCAAACCCCGCAGTGTGTCTGCTGCATGGCCCTCCTCCCACTCCTTTAAGGGTACCTGGAGGGAAGGATCAGATTTGCATGGTGCCCAGCAAGGTTGCAGCAGATCCATTCAGTGTTTTGAGAGCTTCAACAGTTTTTGAGGCTGATTGCTTATTTTTACCCATGTATGTGCTTCAGGAAAGTGAGAAGGTTGTTTTCTGAAAGGCAGACATTTCTCCAGGCGAATTGCCTTCCCAGCACCCCTCTCTCTTGCTTCAATGTGTAAACAGTAGAGGCAAGAGTAGTGTCAAAAAGCTACCATGGGTGCAGAAAACATGTCAGAGTGCTTCCCCTTGTCTCCGGCAGTACCAGGAGCTGCTGTGCATACACCTTCTTAGTGAAGTCCAAGGCAGCACTCCCAGGCTCTGCCAGTGAGCAGCTTCTTCACAAGCTTTCTGCTTCACTTCTGATTTTTGATTGTGAGGTTTCATTTAAAATCCACAGGCCATGGAAAGTAGTGGGGCTGATTTGGGATTTTTGCCTGAGGTGTAACATGAATGTTACATCCAGCCTGGATGTTCCTCGACTGTCTCTGTGATGCATCCTTTGAATAAATTTCTCAAACTGAAACTGTTGGTAAAAAACAACTGAAATTTGTAGTGTTGGGAAGTCTAACCTTGTGACTGTTTCACCAAACAGGAGGTTCCTGGAGTGACAGTGTTATGTACCATGTGGGGTGCAGCATGTTACTAATTATTGTGCATTGTACATTCCATACATTCTGACTTGCATTTGTTACTAATTAGGAATTATCATAGTGCTGGTGATCTCTGGTGTTCCCTATGTATCATCCATAGGGTAAACATCTGCCAGAAGGTGGTATTTCCCCCAAAGCAGAGCTTAGCAGCCCAATCTCCCTTCAATTCCCCCAAAATTTCAGACTTTCCTGGCTTCAGTGTGAAATGGCTACAGGCATAGCTGTGAAGAGTTACAGGCAGCCAGTGTTGCTGTGAATCAGGACCTATTGCAAAGGAAAGTTGGGAATGCCAGGCAGTGCAGTCCAATCCTATCAAGAATTAAAAGAGGTTTTGAAAATAGAAAGCAAGAGTGGGTATAAATATGAATTCTTCAATGTGATCTGTAAAGTGCTGTGATAATGGGGTTGTCCCTTTGACAATGTGCAAGCAGCAACAGGAAGGGAAGCATTTAGCCATGTACTTTCTTTCTTTCTTTCTTTCTTTAAACCTCTGAAGCTCTTGGAAGCAGCAGCAGTGTCCTGTCCCCACTGTGCCGTGGTGTCCTGGGAAGCCCTGATGTCCCTGGTACCCTGCAGGGTGATTGATCTCCCCCATACAGGTCCTGCGTGCCGGTGATTGTGTGTTACAAGGTGGTACGGCTTAGCATGGGGTATGATAATGCTATTTCATATCCTTTTGAGATAATATATCCAGAAAGGTTTTTAGAAATTGTGAAAGAATTGTTGCTCTTTCTAAGCAGTATTCTTCCATCCTTTCCAAATCCATCCTTTTTCCAGTGTGTGGAGAGGTGAACTGAGGGAAGATAATTGCTGTAGCCATATGGGCCTGCAAACCAAGTGGATGCCGCCGTAGTCTGGTATCCTAATTTCTGAGTTTGTATCAATGCTATTAGATGCTCTTGGTTCTCCTGCTTTGGGGTGACACAAAATGTGTCCATAGCATTTAGTAGCTTTTAACTTTTGCAGTTTGGCTTCTGATGGTCGAATTGCCTTAATTTTCTCTTGATATCCCTTCTATCTCATCCTTCAGCTGGGATGAAACTTGAGGTGTGTAGGGACAGGGGAGGAGCCACAAAAGTTTATTCCTAACTGGGGCCACAAAACTTCTGATTAATTAGATCTACTGACTATGGTCATATGGGTTAGATATAAACTATTAACATGTAGAACATCTGACTGCTTGGGATGGGAAGGGAAAAAGCAGATCACCACTGCAGTACCAGTGGAGGGGGTGAAAAGAGGACACATGGGTTTTGGGGCCACTTTTACTTGATTTTGTGCTTCATAAATGGTTGCTGAATATGTGTCGTGCATGAAGTTACTTCAAAACTTCGTCACACCGTGCAGCTGGTTAAAAGAGCACAGTCACCATCCTGAAAGTCTATGTACTGTCCCTGGAAGATATGTGCTGATACAGGCTCGAAGTTACTAAAACCATGTTTCCAAACACTTTCCCTCCCTCTCAGTGCTCTGCTTTCCCAGCCCTGTCACCTGCAAGAGCCACTGGTGTCAGCCAGAGCCGTGGAAATTTGCAAAGATGTAGGATGTCAAGACTGATGGGGTGGGGCGCCCTTCTCGTGCAGCTCCTTTGGCGATGTGACTGGTAGGACAGCCAGTGCTGAGGCTCCCTGCCACCAAAGGACCTGGATTTTGGCATCACCGTGCAGGGATTTCTTAATAGCATGTGGCCAGCATCTCCCAGTGCATCGCCTGGCATTGCTTCTAGGCCTGCATCGCCTGGTGTCCTGGGAAGAATGTTTGATGGTCGCTCTTGGAGAAGCAGGAATCCCAGGGACTTCACTGAGAGTGGAGAAAGGCAGCTGTAAAGAGGCGTGGGGAAGAGCCCAGCTTTTGATAATCCCTGATTAAGCCACTTGGCACCAGTTTTATCCCTGAGGTGCTGAGACAACAGTTGGAAATAGCCTCTTTGGAAGGCCTGGGACTTCCCAAGAAGTCACGTTAAGGGTTGACGTGCTGCACATACCCCACTCAGCCATCACTGTGGGAATGCCTGTCACTTCTGGGCAGCGGGGTGGGGGATGAAGGTATTTTCACAAGGGCCATGAACTCTGTAAAGAATGGGTGAGCCTGAATAAACTTGTTTTCCCAATCCTGCCTCGACAAGGTAAGCTACCTTTTAAAAATGAAGTTCACAACTGGCACTGGTAGTTACTTCTCTGAGAAGCAGAAATGACTGTGTTGTGGGCCCTTTGATCGGTGGCAGCTGCTGCAGCAGCCCTGGCCTGGCTTTGAAATCCCCTGGAACTTGCCAGAGCTATTGAGCAGGTCACGCATTAGCTCTGGGAAACGCCAGGCGTTGGTCCTGCTGTCTGTGTGTCCCTTCAAAGCCAAGGGCAGGGTGGTGTGGAGGAGCAGTCTCCTCCTGTGTGTGTTAAGTCCCACTTGTGAGGCAGAGGGATACACTGGGCGTGATGGGGAGTTTCCTCAAGTGAACAGTTCTTAATTACAGAATTACAGGATGGCATGGGTTGGAAGGGACCTTAAAGCACATCTATTTTGACTGCGCTGCCATGGGCAGGGATGATAATAATGATGTTGCAGGGAGCTCTTGCTTGCTCGTGTATTATTAGGGATGGTTTATTTACAAAGTACCTCTGCAGGCAGTGCAGACAATGTCAAATAAAAAGCAATTTTGAGGTAGGGTGCCAACAGAAGAGCTGTTTGGTTAAGTGCCAGGGAGTCTGCACCCTGGAAGCTTGGTCTGATACTATTTTACCATAACCTGTAGAAATCTTTGTTTGAAGCTGCTTAGGACTTTTCATCTATTGTATTTTATCCCCCTGATCCTGCCTTGCTGCTAACTATTGCTATTTTTCAATTATGCATGAATTGTTTTCATTTCCTCTTTTCTCCCTGAACTATAAACAAATTTCCTCAAAGCCCCCATGCTTCCTGAGCTTGCTGATCCTCTTGGTGGCATCTCCCCAGTTATGCCTGTCTTCCTCCCCCCTCCCCCCATCCCCCTAAACCTGCAGCCTTTGACATAAAATTGTGCTTTCGGGGAGTGTACATGTCAGCCTTGGCTTCCAGCTCCACCGATCTCAATCCATGGTGGCAGGGGAGTGTTATCCAGGTTTACACTGGCATCATTGAGCGTAGGCTCTGACTTAGGACTTCCCATTCCCTCTGGTTTTGAGGGGTTATTGAAATCTGTATATCCTTCCATGTATGTTTCTAATCCCATAGGAATAAGTAGTAAAGATTGCTTAATTAATCTAGGATACATTCCCTCCAAGACATGTTCATATTTGGAAGACATTCAGGTTACTCTGGGCAGAATCGTTCTTTATTGAACTTTTCTTTTACGCATTGTGCTGGTTTATGTTGTGAATTTTATTTCTTCTAATAAAGCAGTTGATTGGAATTTCCTAACTCTGTCTTAGCCCATCCCTGTGTCATACCTCTTTCCTCCAAACTGTTTATCTCCAGACTGCTCTTATCTTGCTAGTTCCATATGAGCTCCAAGATGGCTCAACAGCAGTTTTATGGTCTTGGTGTATATTTGGTTTCTTTAGATCCCTTCTGTGCGTGTAATTTGGTCTTATTGAGTTATAAAATGGTAGGCTAAATTTATCCCTTAAGTCCATTGACTTCAGTAGATGTTTGCTATAGAAAGAATTTGGCACATTGTTTAAATGGATATACTTTCAAATTTCTTCTTATTTTTTTTCCAGGCTTCTCTAAATCATGAATTTTATCTCTTGTTAAATACTTTTGTGTCCTTTGTGCAGAGCACATTGGGAAATAACTATTGAGTGCTTCATCCATCTGGATTCTTGTTATGTGATCCCCCTGCCTTGTTGAACAATAGACCCATTCTCTCTTCTATATTTTCTTTGGTTATATTTATAAAAACGTATACCTGTTTCCCATTACTCTTTCAAGCTAAAAGCAAAACAAAAACCTTACTGTTTGTTCCCTTAACATTATACCTTATAATGTTTTACCTCCAGCATATATTCAGACTTCTTTCCTTTCCTCTCTCATTTCTTTTCTCATTTGAGAAATGAGCTTGCTTCATGCCAAGAGCCAGGGAAGCCATTTATTTTGACCCACTTGTTTCTCTCTAGCAATGGAATTACTTTCACATGTATTTCTTCAGGTTAGCCTTCAGGATATCCCATCCTCTACATTTTGAAATGGAGGTCACTGTTTTCTCAAATTTTTTAGTTGAAGATAAATTTGTTTTCCCAAAAAAAGATTGTAAGTCCCTTCCTTAGTACTCGGTTCATGCAGAAGGGTCACCAAGATTTTTCTTCTAGGTTTTTAGTAAACACTTTCCTTCTAGAACCAAATTTAGCATTACCTCATGTCTCATTGCATTTCCCATTGAAATGTGTTATCATTACCTTCACAGTTCACCAAGTCCTCTGACCTATATATTACAGAATGGCAGGTCTTTCCCAAGAGCTAGCTCAGCAATTAAAATTTCCCACTGGCACAGATGGTTATGATAATAGGACATCATATATTTATATATAGAGAAAGTGAGAGAGGAGAGAGAACACTCCTACGTTTTTCAAAGCAGTGTACAAACATTAGATAATTAACCCTAATAACAGCTCTGCCAGGAAATTAAAAGTGATTATTCCCATTTTATAGATGGATAAATTCGAAAAAGTAAATTAAGTGACATGCCAGAGGCCAGCACAAAATGTCATTATTGAGGGGTGGGATGAGATTTGAGGACCAAGATCCATCCTCAGAAAGCCAGTGTTCAGCAGAGCAGGCTGCTGAAGGCCAGTTGAGATCTGTCCTGAAATCCAGCTGCTTGATACCTTTTTATGATTTCAGATCATCCCTGGTGTGCTCGTTTATTTACGAGTCAAAATCATTATTTTCAAAGCTTATCCTTTGCATGGCTTGTGTTTGTCATCACCCTGAAGCCAGAAGAGGTGCTTGGAGCTGGAAGTTTATTTTCTATCCACATTTTTTGGTGATGAAAACAAGCACATTTGTGTTGTGGCTACACTGAGGACATCCATCTGTTTTCAGTGCAGGGAGCTCCAACACCGCTTTCTACATGTGGCCGCTGTTGGAGTTGAAATGCGATCACTGAGGCTCTTGCTGGCGGCTTCAGCCTCCTGGAAAAAAAAAAAGGTAGTCGAGTACTGGCTTTTTTTGGTCACCTCATCCACTTTACCCATGTGGAGGGGTGTGTGTCCCAGTCTCATGGATTTGGTCTACCTAATGAAATAAAATGTGGAATCCAGTATCACTTTCTTAATATTTTCTTAACTTGCCCTGTGAGGTTTGCCCTGTGAGAACTGGACAGAAGTGTTGCATCATGTTATCAGCTGCTCTTTTTAAGCTGTGCAAGCAGCCCCGTAGGTAACCTGTACACTTGCAACCATTCCTGGAATGTCTGTCTTTCAAATAACCTTCATCTCAAGCATATGCAAAATCAGATGCAGAAATCATGAGCATTTTGTAAAAAGATGGTGGAGTTTTGAATGTTGGTTGCTTTATAATTTCAGGTAACCATCTGGCTGAACACCCAAAAGTGGGATAATAGAGTGTTTACTCTCTTGTTATCAATCTCTGGCAATAGCAATAGTGAAACTTCTCCTTGGGGAGTTGTCCTGGTGAGGGCACAGCAGGATCATTTGAATTGGAAATGGTTGTGCTAGCTGAATTTTTCTGTGCTTAATGGAAACTACAGCAGGGAGCTGGAGGAATAAAAAACAGCCCAGGTTTCCTTCTCTGCAATGCCAGTGTCATAACTTACAATGTAATGCAGCCCAGTTTGTCTCCTGTTGGGCTTGCATCCGGGAAACAGGGAAATAGCAAAGCTGTGCTGGGTGATGAAGGTTCTTGCTCACTGCCCCACCCTCTGCATAATAGAAACGCGTTCTCAGCAGCAGGCAACTGCAAAACCCCAAATCCCTCCCAAAGTCAGCGCTGCCCCTGTGCCCTGGAGCTGGGCCTGTGTGTGGCCACCTGCACCTGGGACATGTCCAGGGGTTTCCCTTGGTCCCTGCTGCCAGGGGAAGCCTGTCTTGCCTTCTTGCCATCAGCTGTGAGCAGGTGAAGCTTTGTTATTCCTGTGTTTTAGAAAGAGGGGAGTGTTTGTGGGAGTCAGGGGGAGTAGAACATAGGTGGATGCCCTGGGAGAATGTTCTCGCTGTGAGCTTTGAGAGGGTGAGGGGCTGAAACTGCTGCCTGAGAGAGCTGCCTGGAGCCCTGGCCAGGTCCTGGGTGACTGCAGCCAACAAGGGAGGAGGCAGAAAGCAGGGAGCTGGGGAACTTCAGGAGTTTGTGCCACTGACCAAAGCAAGGAGATGTGAGGATGCACTGCAGTCTCCCCTGAGTGACCATAGCCTCGTCACCCCGTGGGTACTGGCAGGGAGGAGGACCCTGCAGTGGTCATTGCCTCCATCCACCCTGGGCTTACTGCCTTCGAGAGGAAACTCCATGTTGTATTAATTATCCTTGGTTTGTCCTAGACACTACGATTTAAATGGGGCATTTGGCACAGGTGGATAAGGAAGGAAATCATTGATAAGGCTGAACATGGATTTGGTTCATGAAGGAATGTAAATCCAACAGTGCTGCTTTTGGAGGAGGCACTTTCTGGAAAGAGATTTTGTTACATCTGACTATTTTAGTTTGTTTGGTTTATTAATTCCCAAATTTCAGCATCTGTGAAGTTATTTGCATACATTAGGGACTATAGTATGTCTGCTGGTTGGTGTCAAGGTCCTAGGGTGATGCTACCCCCCTAGGTGGACTGGACTTGTGAGATGGATACAAGTGAGCCAAGGTTTTCCATCGTTTTCTAAGAGCAGTGTTGTGTTCTGCTGCCCTAAATCCCTGCTTTTCCCATGGTTTTGGTGTGTGCCCTAAAGCTTCCTATGTGCCCGACCCTTGGGGAGCTGAGCATCTGGCTGGGATTGTTTCAGTGTGCTGCAGCAAATGGATGAGCAAAGGCTGTGAAAGAGCAACGTGCTATGAAGCAGCATCACAAGGCTGTGTGGGATTTGAAATGGTCTCTGGAGTTGCTGTGTATATGCAGAGTTAAATGAAGGTTTCTGAAATTCGGAGTCAAGAGGGAAAGGGGTTTACTGGAAGGTGTTGCTTGCAAGAGCTCATTACAGGAGCCTGGGTAAAAAGGCTCTTAGGAATCTGGTGGAGCGGTTATATGAAATATTGAAGAAAACCAGACTCTATTCCCAGTTTTGCCCTTAAATATGTTCCTGTCTTCATTAAAGCCAGCGGCAACCTTGCGTATACATCTGAGGTCAGGGTTTTGCATATTAAAAGAAGCAGGCTTAGGGTGTTTATTGTTGGTGTGCAGAATTGGCTCTGCAGGGGATAAATGCAGTTTACTTTCCTCTGGTCTAGCTTAAGAATGCTTCAAGGAATTGCATGCACCAGCAGGGGTTTAAAGCAAAATCTGAAAAAAATACTCACATACTTAAAAAATTAAAGTACAAATAATAATTTTATTTGAAGGTTAGCATTATATTTTTCATTCGGCAGAAAATTAAGATTAAAAAATTGCTTTCTGTATGGCACTAATGGATTGGTTACATAATTTGAGCAGATCTATGCTCACGCTGTGAAAAATCTTGAGACATGGCTGTATAGTGTGAGAGAATATTGACAGTGTCTCTGTGAAGTTTTCTATGCATTAACAAGCAGCCTGGATGAAGCAAGAGTAAGGTGTATAATACTTAGGTATCTGAAGATGGCAAACTGGGCATGCTTTTCACAAGGCAGCAGCAACTGTGAGATGGAAAGTGCAGGAAGACCAGGCCAGCAGAGAAGAATGGGCAGCTGCTTGCAGTGTTGGAATTAGCATAGGTGTGTAGAGATACTAATACACTTGGGGTGAAAATAACTATCAGACAGAAATTAAAAAGAGATTATTAAAATGCAGTGGAGCAGAGAAAGCCTGAGGATACCTCCCATAACTAGCTAATCAAATGTGAGTATTCAGTTTGATGTGCTGCAGAAAGCAAATGTTATTTGCCTTCCAGGACTACAAGAGAATATGACCAAGAGCAAATAATGCATTCTTAAGTGGACCTGCTTAGCATTCCTGTGCACTGGGGTAAAATAAGATGGTTTGTACTTGAGGCAGCGTGAGAAAGGACCTGGATTTCTTTCTTGATGTTGGTTATGCCAGTGGGAACAAGCTTTGGCTAGAAGTCACATTTAAACTTCTTGTACATTCTTTGTCATGGAAACAGCTTAAGACTGAAATAACTTTGGCCGTGGTATTTTTCTTAATTATCTGCCATTTTTCAAAGCACCTGGGAAAGCAGAAGAGGAAGTGATGTTCGATGTCTTGTTTCTTGGCTGAGTGGTCGCCCCACCAAACCTTTGCTTTGGGTGCACTCCTAGCTTTAACAGACTCTTCTCAGCCTGTTCCCACCACTGTCATGGATGGGTTAGTTCTTGCTGCCTGCATTGCATGAATGACCTGACAAGGGAAGCTTTGCCACTTTTTTTTCCCTGCTATGCTCGCAAGGCAAAAAAAGCTAAAAGGTCCACTTATGTACTCACCCATGGCACGGAGAGACAAGTGCAAAGCCCAGAAGGTAGGGCTTTTAAGGGTTGTGGCCCGGGTGCCAACTAAAATTGCTATTCTGTTTTCAAATGACCCTATATTTCAGGTGCATTTGCTGGCAATGTGTGCCTTATGACCCCTCCAGTTATTCCTGTGCGCTTGCATCCTGTAAAGGTCACATCTCCTGTTCCTGGGTGTTCAGGGCTGGTGAAGATTAAGTGATGAGTGAATTCTTCTTGGAAAAGAGTTATTGCAAGCCCAAGTAGTCATTTCTAGCAGGGTAACTCTAGATCAGCATGGATTAACTGATTTAGTAGGCTTCTGATTTGAACCTGGTTTACTTTGGTTTTATTCACTCTATGCAGCACCTAGACCCTTGTTCTATGTCTTATGCTGGAAACTAAAAGTCAGTGGTGCTTCTAAGAGGCTCCTAAATATAGGTTGATTGTGTGGGATTTTTCTTCCATATTCATCTACGATAATGCAAAATGTTTTGTATGAAATATCAGTGAAGGTGTTAGCAAATACCTGTAACACTGTTGCATTGTTGGTTTGAAGTTATCCAATTATTCCAGCAAACTTACTGACTATAAGGAGGTTTTTGACTCAAAAAGCATTTTAATGAATGTGTGAGGGAGTGAGATGTGATCAGCTGGTTGATTTGTATCCTTCTCTGCTGATCTTATCTTCAAGCAGAGCATAGGACTGCCACCCCAGTTAGACCGAAGGCTTTTGTAGAACAACATGAAGACTTTCCTGCATGCAGTCACAGAGCACTCCTGATGTTTTGAGAGCAGGCTTGGGGACTACATCTTGCAGGACATTGCTTGCGGTGATGGAGCACCCACCTTGAGTTCCTTAGGGCTCAAATAGTGTCCACTAGAAATTATATTTTATTTTCCTTGTAGTCGGGTGCTCCCCTCCTTCCTCCTGAGTTTAAATCCTGCCCTTGGAGCCTACTGCAGTGGCAACAGCTGAAACATAATGAAAGAATATTTATTCATTCAGGGAGCCTTTCAGGGACATAGAAAAACATTTGAGGTGACTCCCTTCCTTTTCAATAATTATGTGTGAGTGTTTTCACGTATATTGAGGAATGCTCTCTGCAAGAGGCTGAAAGCACTGCTGACAGCTCTATCCTCTGTATTCTGATGCAGCGTTCAGATAATTCCCTCTACTTCGAACCAGATTGCATCCCGAGAGAAAATCTCTCTGGGAATGAAATTGGGCAGCTTGACTGTATCATTTTATATTGTCATTTGAAAGAATCATTTCTCTGCAGCTGGGACTGTTCCTCTGAAGGTAGTGAAGGTTATAATTTACTTAGCTCCAGCAGGGCAGGGGATGCTGCACAGCCACACGCACAGTCTTACTGTTTTCACAGCACTGAGCAGCACCATCTTCTCAGACTCAGAGCCTAGGGTTTAATACAGCTTATGAGAAATGGCAGCTTTGGCAAGAAAATAGAATAGAAATGTTAATATGCAATGCCTTTTTAATTCCCACATGAAGTGAAAATTAGGCTTCTTCTACTTTGTAGGAAAAAACCAAGAGGGGATCTGAAGAAAAGATTGTTTTATTTTTACTTAATATGCTGTATTGCATTTACCTCCTTGTTATCAGTAACTGAAACTAAATCTCAGTTGTCAAAACAGGCAAAGCGTGTTTTGGATACGTACAGAAGGGTGCCTGTGTATATTGAGTTAGTGCTTGGTCCTGGATGGTCATCCCTGACCACCAAATGTCCATCTGCTCTTCCAGCCTCTAGGGACAGCATTTGTGGTCACTTGTGGTCCGAGCCAGTTCCTGGGTATGTCACTGGAAGAGCTCTTGTTGACTTAATTTGGAGCTGGCTTGGGCCCCACGCTTCAAGATGCTTCAGGGTTACTTGCGTGTGGGGAGGGATGGGACCTAATACTCCACCCTGAAATGAGCTATTTTAGCTTGACATCCAAAGCCGTGCTGCACGCTTCATTCTTGAGGGTGATGGGAAGTATTCTCTCACCGGCAGTGCATTGGGGCTGGGGAAACATTCCTGCCCTTCGTGCAACAACTGGCGGGGGAAAGCACCTGCTGGGGATCCCGTTGCCTGGTGTGCTGTTACTTGTGCTTTAGCCTGTCAGCTGTTGTGACAGAAGTTACATTTACTGCCTGTTGATGCTGTGGTATAGGATCAGATTGCTCCTTTATGGGTTGCAAGACTTGAATGCATTGGTAGATGCTCCCATATATAGTGTGCTCCCTGCTGGATAGATAAGTGTCCCAGCGAGCTTACCAAAATAGTGCAGGAGTGGAAGGTACGCCACCAACTGCTGTCTGTGTCCCAGTGTGGAATGTGATGGCTCCGGAGATGAGCTTGGAAAAGTCGGTTAGAGGTCAAGAGAGAAGGACCCAGGTAAGGAGAGCTGAGAGTGTATCCCGGACTGCAGCTCTGCAGGCAAGGCCTCTGGGCCAGCCGAGTGGTTTTTGATGGACACATGGAGAGGATGTGGCTTGGCACAAGTCAGGCAATGAATCAGATGAACCCCAGAGGTCTAATCTCCGAGCAACATTCTGTGGCCATTGGCAAACTCCTTCTCCTTGCAGAACGAAGGACAACCGATAGATCAAGAACTACTGCAGGAGCCAGATAATACCCTTAGTTAAAAAAAAAAATACTGATACAGGCTTGCATTCAACAAGCTGATACACTTGGAATTTGATTACAAAAAGTTGGTTTTTACACTGAAAGATGAAGTTGTTGTGATCTGATTTTCTTCTTCTTTTTTGCATCTGGCACAAGTTGGCTTTTCTATGAAATGACTGGGGACATTGCATAGTTTCTGAAAATGCAGGTATGGGTGGTCATACGCATCCCTAATGTTCCTACGTAAAAATACAGGAAATACATGTGCATACGTAAAAATGTGTATAGCAACACATGTATTTATGTCAGTTTAGCAGATTGTGACAGTAAATTCTTTGCAATATTAAAAAGGAAAAAAAAAGGTGTTTTGTTTCCAGTTCCAGCTGGCTAAATGCAGGTTTATTTTTTTCTGGCTAGACGGCTCTGGAAACTTAAGTCCAATATTTACACACATTGCTTGTGCTAGAAGTGATATAATCCTATTTCAGAGCAGTTTAGTCATTTATGCCGCTGTAGGTTCACAGAGGTTAGATGATGCAAACATAAATCAGCAGAAGCTGGGTTCCAGTGAGAGTTTTAAGTTTTCAGAGCCCTGGAAGGCACTGGCCGTCATCTTAATGTGGAAAACTAACACACAGACCATAAATATGCTGAGTGCAGTGCTTTTTGTGGCCATGAGCAAAGCATGTATTTCTTTCATTTTAGAAAAAACCTATTTGTGTATGTTTGTGCAGCATTTTATGTTTTCACTGCTAATCTAGCTTCCCTCTGTCCCCTTTCTAAGCTGTAATAAATAAATCCACCTCTCTGTTCCCCCATCCTCCCACTTAACTCTTTTTGGGGGATCCAAATATCACTGGACTGTGCTTAGTGGAGGTAAACCCCTATTTGAAAATGAAGCAGCAGCTTAGGAGACAGGTCATGTTATTCTGCTGCCGCTTGTATGATGTGCTCACATGCTCTTCTCAGCATGGTTTTGCCCCACCTATCCAGCTTGCTTTCTGTGGAGCCTTGCTGCCCTGCAGCACATCAACCCTCCTGCACAGCTCAGTCTGTAAACTTAACTGTACTGAAACCTCTGTGCTGGATGAACCATTATCTTTGTTTGGTGCCACTTGCAGAGCCTCACATCTGTTATGCCAGGGCACCTTGGAAAGTGGGGTAGTCACAGGGGAGATGTGCCTGCTGGGCTGGGCAGACAGTTGCTGTAGTTGCCCCCTGTCCCTCAAGCCCCAGTGTCCAGCCAGAGCAGGATCGGGAATCCTCCATGACATGTGCCCTGTCTGCCTGTTGGGCCTGTCCAGGGCCGGCAGGTGCGATCCAGGTCTGTGTCTCTCATGCTTTCCCAGATGCTCCTTAACCTACCCACGTCTTCCTGGAGCTCCTGAACTAAGCAGAGAAGTTCTTCTGTCTTGGTGCCTTTGCAGAGCTGTGCTCATGGCTGCAGCTGGTCCCTGTCCTGCACTCCCTCCCAGGAGAGCCACCCTGCCACGCCCTGTTTGCCCACCTGCTCACTGCTGCTCTGTAAAGGAGGGGGAGGCTTGGCTGCCATTGCCTCTGGCCCCACTCAGATCCTGTAAATTGCTGTTGCATGAGCGATGGTCTCCCATTGACTCTCGCAGCTCCCCCTGAGCTTTCCCTGATTCAGAAAACATCTCTGTGTGCAGAGAGTGCAGCACTAGAGCTGCTCACCCTGCCACGTTATGTATGTGAAATCAACCCTTCCTTTTAAGACAATAATCATGCTTTTGTGCTTTGAACCAAGTGTTTGTTCTTGTTTCCTAGTGTTTTCTATTTTCTATTGCAGAGACTTATGTTTGAATCCTGACTGCTGCTCTTGTGGGGGGGACCATGAGGGTCTGTCTGTCTTGGTGCCTCACCACGTTACTTAACGTCCTATCTTAATATCTTTCGTTCAGGACTAAAATAATTGAATTTATCTGGCTTAGCCTTTGGCTACTGAAGCAGCACAAAGAACAGAAAGAAGAAATACAGCTGTAAAACTGTAATGCTGTGATGTACTTACACCCCATGGCACTCCAAAGAAATCAGTGTAAGAACACAGAAACTGGGGTCTGTGTCATAAATGTGTGTTTTGGAGACAAGCTTGTAAGGTGGGCAGTCATCCTTCTTTCTCTCCTGGTTGTTGTTTTTTTTCCTGCAAAGTTAAGTAGCAGTGTGTTTGTAGGGCTTTTAAAACACTGGTACTTGTGAGCCAAGAGAAGACATGATGTGGTGTGCTGCAGTAATAAGTAGCTCCAACAGAAAGATGTAATTGTGCTGGGGCTTCTGGTGACCTCATGTACCACATGAGTGGGCCTGGGCTGGCTTCTCACTACATGCCTCAGATGGGAGGTGCTTCGATTGCACAGTTGTATTTGAAAATTACACCAATAGTACTTGCATTGCTTCAGCTAAGTTTTTGTGATTCTTACTTGCAGCTGTCTCAAACCCAACCCCTTCTTCCATCCAAGGGTGATTTCAAAGTCTGCTCTATTTCAGTATCACTATGTTTTAGGTCTTTCAGCTATTCTCTTTTCTGTCATGATGGCTCCTCTTGGCTTCCTCACCAAGCCCTCTGTCCAGTGTCCCTGTGCTTCCAGTTAAATGCCTTCCCACTGCTCACTGCCTCTGGCAGCTCCTGCCTGCCCCTTCAGCCTTCCTTAACTGAAAATGCTCATTTTTCTTTCACTGGGTGTTGGTGAACATACTTGTGCAAAATACAGTACTGCCTAGCGGTGCAAATTGCCCAGTCTGTGTTCAGTGATGACCTTGCAAAACCCAGCATGTGGTGTAGCAGTACCTGTGCATATGTGATCTCGTGTCACAGCACACATATTGGGGATGTGTGGCTCTGGGTGCTGCACATGGAGGAGAGGGCGTGAGCAGCTGCCTGTAAGGACACAGGGCTGTCACTGCATCCTGTCCCAGGGAGGTCCATTCATTTCAGAGCGGTTGTTGAGGTGCTGATGCAACTCAAAACAGGGTGACATCTCAGATGCAGGAAACGGCTGGAGAGACATTGCAGCTCCGACTGGAGGTCTTCATCTGTACAAGTTTCAGGACGACAGTGGCTTGGTTGGTGACACTCTGCAGCGTTTTGCTGCTTCGTGTGCCTTCCTGCAGCAGCTTTTCTTCTCATCCACCTGTCCTTCTCCCCACACACCAAGACCTTGTTTTCAGCCCAAATTGCTGTAGAGAGGGCCAGAAGGGAAAGGGCCCTCTCTGCCTGCTTGGGGCACTTGGCTCGCAGGCTGCTGCTCCTGGGAGCATTTTCCACCACTGTGCACCCAAATTGCTCTGCCAGTGTCGTTTGACCCTTCGAGCTTGTGAGTGACAAATAAGATTAGTTTTCTTTTTTTCTTGAGGAGAGCCAATGAATGGCTGCCATTGAGAGAAAAAGAGATCATAGCACAAGGCTTCACGACAGCTCTAATCAATAGGATTCCTTTCTTTGGCTGCCAGGTGCCAGAAGAGTGCGTTTATGCTCTTCCTCAATACCAAGCCTCTGCAGTTACCTGCAGATGGGGGTGGGTTGGAGCAGCAGTGTCTTGGCTGGAAGCAGTCCCATACATGGAACTTTACCAGGGCTAGGGTTGGGCTTCTGTGTGGGATTTCCACCAAGGTCAGTGGCATTGCTTGGGTGCCCACGTGGGAGCTGATTCTTACCCCAGGTTACATCTGATTAACCAAAAGCATGACTTCAGACCCGGTAAATTTGGATGTGAGTATTGCTGGGCTGACTGAGGGCTGCCCAGGCCAGATTTGTATCAGCTGACCTAGGGTGGTTCTTTTACTGGTTTCCTTGAATTTAGACACAAATTATGTGTAAACCTAGTGATGGGAATGCACATGGGGGATTATGGTCCAGAGTGCCAATTTCCACAGGACTTCCAGCAAGTTCGGTTCACTGAACAGTAGGTTTGGCTTTTGTGTGGTGCTTAAAAGAGCTGATAGCACTTATTGCCTTCACCTTTTGGGAAAGAATGCCTATTTAGAGGGAGGTATAGCAACTGTAAGCTGATACATATTGCTTGATAAATAGTAAATGTTGATCTGCATACAATCTGTGCTCTATTCCTTGGTTGAAAATCTCCATTTTTTTTCTCGGGGGTCCACTGATTTGTAATGTGAGGTGTGACCCTTACGGTAAGCTGCCTCCCTCTCAGGAAAAGCCCTGGTAAACAGATGCCTGCCTCTCTCAGCTCCACCAGCTGTTGTGCAGACTGACAGCTAAGGGTATGTTTTGCATCTTCCATGGGGAGCTCTTCATGTTAGGGAGTAATTAGCATTAATAAAAATTGAAGTTGGATAAAGATAGTTTATACATCTACAATGCATTCATTTTGAGAGTCTCAAAATATATGTAGTTGTTGGCTAGCAACCTGGAATAAATCTTGATGCAGCTGGAATTTATGGCTTTAACCCCACTGTTCCCTAATAAAAGGCGTGTGAAAGCTGGAAATAAGAGCTTGACAATTTTGCTTCTCAGCAGCAGCAAGTTGTGGGTAGCACCCCTCTTACAGACTGCTTGTTGTGGATCTTGTTTGCTATCTATTACAGCAGCTCTTGCACGGGTCAGCAGAGCTCCATTGCACTTGCCGTGGAGCTCAGCTTAGGATGTGCTCGCTGCCCCAGGCAGCCCCTCTGCCCAGCAGCAGCATGAGGCTGCCCTGCTGGGCACCCCTGCAGCAGCCAGTGCTGGCACCCTGCCTGGGAGCTTGGGTGCTCTTCGGTGGGATGGCAGTGGGAGGGCTGGGAGCAACTGGGGGGCAATGGTGGGGGCAGCTCAGGAAGGGGACAGGGGAGGTGGTGCCACAGTAGGGACAAAGTTGGTGTGCTCAGCCTCGTTCCTGCCATGGGCTGTGGCTTGTGAGCTTGTGGAGAGTACCCAAGGCAGAGCAGAGCTCTCACAGCCTCATTTTATTTAATGAGCAAAGCCTTGTGAAGGCAGAGATTCTTTTATTGGATCTGTTCCCTGTGTTTTTTTCCTAGCGCTTAGCTGTGCTTTACGTGTTACTTGGAAGGCTGAAAAGTAGGATCATGTCTATTTATTAATCTTTGCCTAATAAAGATGACTACCAGATATGTTCTTTGGCCTTAACAAAGAGGTATAATTAGTGATGAGATTAGACATGACCCGGGAGGAGGTGCTTTGCTTAGGAAAATATTCAGCGATGGCATATAATACAGTCTGTCTGAGGCACCACATCCTCCCTGGGGGCCTTGTCTCGAGCTGAGCCGTGACCCTTCCCAGCACTTTGGTGCCGTAGGAAACACAGGAAGAATATTAATGATAAGGGGATACACAAAGCAAGCTTTGCCTCAGTCAAACAACGCACCGCCAACCTAAAATTATTCAGCAGAAGTTTAGTTGGCAAAGTTAATAATTTACGGCTCTGGCTGATAGCACCCCATGCAATAGCAGTGCGTTCAGCAGCCCCAGACCTGATTAAATATGCATGGACTCATTGGATGCAATTTCAGTGCAATTAGTGTATGAAGGAAGAAGGAGCTCTATCATTTCTGGAATTGTACTAAAAGGCTCTGGTACTTCTTTCATGATAACATTTTACAGGATAGTAGTTGTTGCACATCAGCTGTATTTAAGTACAGAGGTTTAAGGAGCGGCTGCCTGCCGTGTTATGTGCCATATGAGAAGGCAAGTACTCTGAGTGTCACTAGGCATAGAGACTGTTTGGAAATACTAAACTAGTACAGGACTAGAGAAAGCTTGTTGCAGTAGATCTTTGAGCTTCCTGTGCCCTGGATTTGTGTGGCAGTGAGGAGCACAGCCTGAGGAAAGGTTAGATCAGAAAAGATCATCCATCTCATTTCTTCTTCCTTTCTTTGCTGTAAAAGCTCATATATTGTGCTCATCACAGGCTTCTGAATGCAGGAGCTTAAATACTTGCAGAAACTGTTTAAACAAGAAAGAGGAGAAAATGGCACTGGGTGTTCCACAGTCAGCATTGTCAGCATCTGGATGTGTGTCCTAGCAAAATACCAGGTGCCCCAACAGCTTTCCTTCCTAGAGCTACATCACCAGTAGCTGAATTTCACCCATCCCAGCATGGCCAGCTCTGCAGATGGAGGCACGTCTGACCAGTTTTACACCAGTTGCCAATCTGGCTTATTCTGTTGAGTGACCAGGGAAAATCCTCAGTCTTCTATGCAGCTTCCTTCATTCCTTTCCCTTGTCTCTTCTTCTGTCTCATCGTTTCCCCTTCTCAGCACTGGCTCTGTTTGCCTTCCTTCTAGCTGAATGCTCTGCAGTTTGCTGCCTGCTTGTGAGCCATGTTGCCTGAAGCTATTCCAGCTTCCTATGTTTGTGGCCCGTGTCCTGTTGTTCTTCAAAAGACATCATTTTACCAGCTTTTCACCTGATGGTGGTTTAAGACAAACCTCAAAAGGGCTGGATTGCCTTCAGCTGTGGTTCCCCCTATGGAGAGTCACCTTCACGAGCGGTTCCCTATAGCAGGTTAAAGGGGACTGAGGACCACAGAGGAGCCAGAAGGGAGGGGTGGGCTGTAGACATTTGCATGGATTGTAGCATTACCCTCTGAGCCTTGCAAATCTCCAGTGCCATGGTGGAGAGAGCCAGAGAAGGATCGGGGCTTGGACAGACTGCTGGAGAGCATCTAGTCCAACACCTGGCTCGAGGCAAGACTAACTTCAAATTTAGGTCACTTTGCTCAAGGGCTGTCCAGTCAAGTGTATTAAATTGAAAGAGCAAGAAAAAGAACCTGTGTTCCTGCTCTGCAAATAAATAGGTAATTCGACTGTTTTGACCAGCGTAGGTGAATTGTTCAGGCCATGGGAAGAGCTTTCATATTTTTGCTTTGGTTAAAATTCTGAAGACGTGCAACCTGTATTTACTGGTATGAGTTCAGACAGGTGTCTGCTCACTTGGTTGTTTGATCTTGGTGCCTTGTTGTGTCTGTCCCGCAGAGGCCTGGGTTTGTGTTATTTTTTGCAGCTTGATGGTGTGGAGAAAGGACAGCTGTTTGGTTCTGAGCACAAGGCTGAGGCTGGGGGCTGCTCATGCAGGAGTGTGCTCCTTGCATCCCTGTGTGAAGGTACACAGGTACCTGGGAATTTGGGGTAGCTGAATGCTGCCCTTAGTGCCTTTCGGCCACCCCCTTGAATATTCAAGCCTCCAGCTCCATCCCTTGGCTTCCCAGTCAGTAATTTGGGGATAACAGAGGTGTCTGCTTCTCAGAAGTGCTGGCAGGATTAATGGGTGAGTGTTTGGGAAGCGCTTTGAAGAGGAATGCATGTGTGTGCTCGTGGTGTTGCAGGCTGATGTCTGATACTTGCTCTGCTTTTGCAGAGGGGAGCATGGTTTGAGCCACCTCTGCAAAACTGCATTCCCACTAATGTTTGTAGCATGTACAGAATAGTTTGTGCCACCTCAAAACAAGCATGTGCCCTCTTTTCCAAACCTGTTACTGGCCTTGCAGGTGCAAACACAGCTCTACTCACACCAGTTGCTTCTCTGCCTGTGATGGCCTTCTAATGGGTTCAGGCACCAAGGGTGGGTTCAGGAATGGTATGTGTGCCAAACTGGTGCTCAGACTAGTTTTTGGATGCCAGGGAGGGTCGTGCCTGTGTGGTAGTGCTGGAGTTTAGCATATGGTGTCCAAGTCAGCTGTAACAGCTGCAAAACCCCTAGAAGTCACAGTGCTTTGGAGAAAGGTCATGCAAATAGCTTGCTCACCATGGGCACGGTGACATTGACCTTCATCAAGCGTTTTGTGCTTTTCATCATAGAAGGTGTTATCCCTTTGAAGGAGGAAGGTGTTTTTAGGACGATGCAGAGCTCAAGCACTATCCAGCTCATCAGGGATTGCATGGAACAACCTGCAGGTGGGCAGTGCTTGAAGCTAATCCTATGTGCCTGCTGGGCTCACCTTCATTTCCTCCTTTGCCCTTGGGCTTTGTTGAGAGGCAGAAAACTGAGTGCTAACCTGAGTCTGTCCTGTTGTCAGCTTTCAAGTTGTGAAGGTGGAGTTGTAGGGGGCTGGTGGTGCAGTGAGGACATAGCAAAGGAGAAGTCTGGAGCACAGAAAAGGAGGATGAGGAGGCAGGCAAGGGAAGCCAGAAAGGACCAGGGAATCATGGTGCAGGCTGAATGCCTTTTTGCTCATTTCTGTCAAAGAGTGACCCTTATAAATCCATGTAGCAGGATGTTGGCTGCCACTTGCACCTTGGGCCTGTGAGGGGTGTCTTAAGCAAGCAGGTAGAAGGAAAACCATGGCCAGATGAGGAGAAAGAGTAAGAGAATTTGTTAGTGCAAAAAAGAAAAAAGTACGTCTTAAAAGTTTGGGCTAGAACATTTGTAGCTCACAAGAAATTTTTATTTATGCGTTTAACTTTTAAAGAAAAATTGTAATAACTGGCTTTTGCTATCTTTAAAAATGTCATTTGTATTCAATCTACATTTTCTACTACATGTGTATTTTGTTTACAATCTGAAAAACAATTTAAAACTGTACATTATGAAAAACAACTAGATTCAGCTTTGCATCTGTCTGTCAATTATTTTTTCTCTTCCCTTAGGAAAGAGTTTCCCATACTTTATTTTTTCATGCTGCTACTTCTAGAGGATCTGATCTTTTAAAAAAATTAGCTTTTGCACATCTGGCTGTCAGTAGTACTTGTGTGGTTGTTGGATTCTTCCCCAACACAGGAATTCCCTTGAAATCAATGTGAGTTTTTTGCGTAAAGCTACTTTAGTGATCCTGAGTAGTCTATTTGTTGGTTTTCTTCTAAAACAGTACTTTAGATATTATATTTTCAGAAACGTCTGGCCTTGAAGGAGAAATCATAAATAATAAGTTTTTCATGGATATTGGATGAATAGAGACTTCCGAAGTATGGAGAAGCCCTTACAGAATTCTCTCCTTTTCCTCCTGTAGGAATACGTTGCGTTCTTTTGCATGAAGGATGTGGAGGTTACAGAAATAGATTACCCAAAAGGGTGGGCAGGGAGTTAGCTACTCCATTGCTTTACAAAGCATTTAATAGCAATTTGTAAAGCTGAACAGTATTTCTCTTTGCAGCATTTTTATGTGGTAAAATCCCCTGGTTTAAAAATAGCCTGAGAGTTTTCCTGAACATTTTAATAAAAATTAATTATCGTGATTATTCATTAGGCAAGGCATTCAATAACAGAATGAAGTGTATATGGAAGGAACAGATTATTGCCTTTAAGGTAAAGATACATTCACATTAAGTTTTGCATAAACGTAAGTTGATATATAGTCAAATAGACCAGTTCTATTGAGGTTCTGCATATTCAACAGCTCTGAAAGAGAGGCTGGTTCATATCTTCCATCAGTTTTCAACAATGGAAGCATGTAAATAATTTTCCCATGAAAATTAAAATTAGAGTTGCAACATTATTAATCTGGTTACTTAAAACAACTTTTCTCAAAAGCAAGGATAAACCAAGGAGCTATTAGTTAAATACTTGGCTTCAAAACCAAACCAAAACAAAAAGCAAAATTTTTCAGTGGAAAGCATTGGTTAGTTGGGACCATGGGAACTGTTTATTTAATGATGTAACTTTTAATATATTGGTGGTTTAAAAGCATCGTGTAGGAAGGATTTAAATACTTTTTTATTTCTAGAGTATCAGCTGATAACTTGAGTGTAAACGGGAAAATCCAAGTTTTTCAGGCACCCAAAGCAGGGTGATACCATCACATAACTGAAGTTGGGGTTAGTGTGGATTGTAAGCAGGAGTGCTAGACTCCAAAAAAGAAATCAGTTAGTGCGTTTTTTTATCCCAAACCACAGGGTGGTTTTGATTAACCAGTTATTCCTGGCCTCTCGAGGGAGAACTTGGAAATTCAGAGTAAGAAGAAATAGCTAAACAGATGGAAGAGATTGACATTGTTCTGTTTCACATCAGCTTGAATGGTGTTGGGGACAGAACCGGTGTGGTTGAAAATGTAACCACAAAGTCTGTTTTTGACTGTGGATTTTAAATCTGCTTCCTTTTCTTGGCAGAAGAAGAAGCATTGAAAACATGCTGCTGTTGGTATATAACCTACAAGTTTTTTTCTTTTTTAATGATGTTTGGTGATGATGATTGTAGACCACCAGTTTACTGAGGTGGTGTTTGTGACCATCTTGAAAAGTGACACTATTGCCATCTTCTGTGATTTTACTGCTAGTGTTTTGGGGACTGTTTCCTTGCTCCCTCTGAAGTCCCAGCTACTGCCCTGAGATTTCAGAAGAATTCCTGTGTTCATTTAATATTCTTCCTTTTCTAAAAATCCACCCCCACCATACACATCAGTTTTTAACATGCTGTGGCTGTGCAAAAGATCTCAAAAATATGAAGCATGTGTGCTCCAGAGGCTCAGAAAGCTGACAGCAAGTAAAAAGAATTATGGTTTGAAAATATATACACTGGGCTTTTTCAGCCAGTCTCACATTAGGGGGGAAGAGGGTGGCTGGCAGATGAAATAAAAAACTTTGTGGTTGGCTGATCTGAGCCCCTGACCCCGTGTACTGGTTGTGCATGTCAAAGCTTTAGCCAGGCAAGCACAGCATGTTGGGAAAAGTGTTGGAGAACATGTCAAACATGAATGAATTTCACGTTTTGTTACAAATGAAATTTAAACAGTCTTTTATTTAAATAATTAACCTTAGCATCCTAATGCTGTTGCCACAGTTTCCTCCAAAACATAAACATTGCCCAAAGAGTAACTGTTCAAAGATGTACTGCAGTGTCATCTAATTCGTTCAAGTGGGTCCTCCAGGTTATAAAGTATATGGAGGGATATGGCAGGACTTTTCTGCCCATGCTGAGTGGATTTTACATTGGTCTCAGCCTGGAGGGGCTGTCAAGACCTGGCTGTCTTGGGTGTGCTCAGGACCAGCTCTGTGCAGAAGCTTTCTTTTACCACATCACCCATGGATGTGGGTATCCATGGACCCATTTTTCCCCCATGTGTCAGTGCTAAATTTGTGCTGGTGGAGACAGCTGACAGAAGGATTCATGTGCTGTTTAAACTCTTATTTGAAATACCAAAACACAGCTTTGTGCTCTTGATGTATATGGCTGCATTTGTTACTGACTCCCTTTTTCTCCCAAATCCTTATTAAGTGAGAAGCAGCAGTAGCTGGTAATCAAAGACATGAAATACATTTATTATTTGAAGACTATCAATCTGCTGTACAAACACGTCTTGGTCCTTGGAGAGGACTGAGGCTTGAACCTCCATCTCCTGCTGTGAGAAGTCTGCTTAAAATAACCAGATGGGGGTTTTAAAATTGTGTTTATTTCAGAAGTGATCCTTGATATTGGGTACTTTTTGAGTAAAAAACACCCTGTGTTTCAGGGGGGTGACAAATTGTTCTTTTTGAAAGCCAAACCTCTCCCAGTTCCCTTGGAATTGGCATCCAAAGGCACTGGTCTCTAGTGAGTAGAAGGCATGTTGTGGATGCAAAGCAGGGTAATTTATTATGCTTTGCTTGCAATGCTGCTTCCAGTGCTGTATTAACTTTTGGGTACTATTGTTAATATAAACGGATATTCTAGAAAATAGTCAGAGGGGATCAACAAAAGAAACCATAAAAATATTTGGAAGCAGAAAACTTGTAATAAAAAAAGGCTGAGGATGAGCTCTGTGCAAAGCTTCGGCTGAGGAGAGACACAATATCTACAAGTACATAAAGAACAGTTTCAGAGCGGGCAGGGATCAATTATTTCCAGTCAGTTGGGATATAAATAGTGATGAATGAAGCAGAAGGGGAAAAAATAGGAGGAATGAATGGGAAAAAGATAAAGATTGCTTCAGGAAGGGCTGCAGAGCCTTCCCTCTAGATGCTGCAGGCTTCTGGAGGCAGGGATTGCCTTTTGTGGGGCACAGCCAGTGGGTACCACCATGGATGGCCCAGCAGCTAGAAATTATTTAAAACCCAGATCCTGGTATTTAGGAAACACTTGAGCACCTGCTGTATTTGAGGTACATGCCAGAGTCCTGCCAGTGGCAGCACGAGCTCAATACCTGCTTTCCTGAGTCATGGCCCAAGTGACATCCGCCCAGAAACGTAACTCTTCAATTTTCATAAGTTGAGATCATTTCAGAGTGAGCTTTTAATTGGTAAAATGAACCCAGAGCACTGAAGAAGATGTTTCCGGTGGCAGCTGGAGCTTGAGGCATTAGTTCCAGGTCAAGAGCTGTGTATTTAAAGACCCTCAAGCTGGAATGACCTGGTAGTCAGTGGAAGAGTATGAGTTGTTTGCAAGAAGTGAAGGCTATTTCTGATGCCTCTGGAATGAATCCTTGGGTGCCATGGATATAAATAATTACTGAGATGTTAACTTGGTCGATGGTGAGGAAAATGCTAGTGATAGAGAGAAATTAATGGTTTCATTTATACTTTCTTGAGCACTACTTCTTCTGTAAGTGTGGCTCCATGGCCTGCCATCATCTGAATGAGCTAAAGAGGTTTCTTATGGGCTTGGGTCCAGAGGTTGGAGCCATGCTCTGTGCAAGCATGATCTGAGATTCTTTTTCTTGGAAGTGCCGTCTCCTTTTAGAAATGAACGTTGTTCCTTCAGAAACCTGTCCACCAGCCCTTCCCACAGGGCTCTGGCCAGCAAAGTCTATGTTGACTTCACTTGAAGCTGGCTGGTACTAAGCTTTGGTAAGATCAGGCCTTTGGTAAAGATAGCTTTTGAGTGGATATCTGACTTGAAAAGGTGTTAGCTATTATCCTAAATATGCATTTACTTTTTGGGGTAGACTTCATTTTGTTGCTACCTGCCACGCTAAAAGCCCAGTTTGGTTGTGGCAGAGTTGTGAGCCTGTGCAGTGCTGTGGGGGCAGTTTGGAGTTTCCAGAGGAACATGTCTTTAGGGCCGGGGAGCCACGATGTTTGAGCAGACCAGCCCTGTTTAGACAAAGGTGTTCCTCTGCATGCTGCTCCTCCTGGGAAGAGAACAAATGGGTGAGAGATGGTAGTAATTCAGCTTCAGCAAACACAAGAGGAGAGCACCTCGTGTCAGAAACCGTATGGATGGGTGTGTTTATCACTATTGACCCAGTGTGCTCACAGCTGTGCCCAGGCTTCATACCTGTGGCAATTACCATCCATCTCACCTTTCTCTCCAGCTTCGTTGTGAGCTGCAGAGAACCAAGACTCAATTACCTGATGGCTGCTGTAGAAGACAAGCTCTTAATCTTTAGCATTTCTCATCCAAATGCAGTTATTCTGATTGCTACATTTCAAGCCTTGCTAAGGATGTTAACCCTGTCCTACTGGCTTTTTACTCCTCCTCTGCAGAGCTTTTAAATCCACATCAGCTGCTGTGGCTCATGGTTCTGTGGCAGTTCTTAGATGTTGAATTTTTCCCATCGAAAGGAAGCCCTGTATGTGCCTTTGTCCCATTGACTTCAATATTGCATATAACATGTTTTGACACCCAGGAAGACCCAGTCCTTCTCTTTTTGAAGCACAGCCTGGAGATGAGGGAGCTCAGGAAAATGGAAATTACAGCACGCATGCTGCTTTCATTCCTTTTCTACTGTATCTATTTTCCTTGGCACTAAAAATACACAAAACTTCATTGTCCTGGAAACAAAAACAAAACAACCTTTCTTTATTCATGAACTGATGTCTGTTTTGAAATCTCATCAGGATGGGAGGAGAAGGGAAAAAAAAACCAGACCCATCAGTCTCTTTATTTTCTTGCTGGGTTGTTTTTCACCACTGGGTGCTGCTGGTAGAAATCCTGCAATAGGCATTGTAAGGGAAAACAGATTTCAGGAAACTTCCCGATTTAGCACTGTGATTCAGCGGGATCCTAGAGAAAGAAGCCTTGGTGCGTGGTGGAATTATGAGCTAAAATCAGGCAGAGGGGGAAAAAAACCAGCAGAGCCTCAGATGGAAAATGAGTAATTTGTGATTAGTTGTTAAAAGCAGCTTTCTCAATGAAATTGTGCATGCCTGTGTTACCCAAGCACAGAAATCCTAAATGTCTCCTTGACAAACCCCCCATGTCCCCTGTTTGTCCCTGTGTCCCGAGGCTCCATCCAGCCCCCTCCTGTCCCCCGCACTGCAGGCAGGCGAGAGGCAGTGAGCCCGCTGGCTCCTTCTGACCCTGTGTCTCATTGTCAATTTTCATTCATTTTGGAGAGCCTCGACATTTTGGAAACCTTGTTCTCTCCCTCAGATGGGGCTGAGGGTGCTCATGGGTTCAGAAGGGGCCCCAGGGGAGCCAGGAGGCATGAGACGCCCTGCCCTGGGATAGCAGGCTGTTGTTGAGGGGCACAGTGGGGAAGAATGTTTAGGGAAATTCTTGTTTGGATGGAGAGGCAATGATTGAGCTAATGCAGTCAGCTAACTATATGAGAAAAAAGTGGAAAATTAAAAACGTGAGCTTTTTTGTTCTGTCTGGTGAATTGTGGTACAGATTTCGAAACAATAGCATTTCACATTAAGTGGGAGATTTGGCTTATCAATGCTGTTAATTTTTCCGTTTTCTATTCTCCTGAAATTATGTCTAATAACATTTTTAATTACCTTTTCAATATTATTCTTTATCATAATTGTTTTACTTTTTGAGGCCATTCTGTGTTTTCCAGTTAAAAATTAATCTTTTCATTAAGTTTCCTCTCATCTTTCATGTTTGCTAGGTGCTGTTGAGTCAAGCATCAAAGCTATTTATTTATTTATTTATGTATATATTTATAGAGATTATGTAATTTTATGTCAGATACTCTGTTATTCATATGAAAATAGAACTAAACAAGTTTTATCCTTCGGGACATAACTGCTTGTCTGGAGATAAGGAGAGACGGTTTGTCGCATTGCACACTTGCCTGGGTGCCTTGGTCCTGCGAATGGCCAAGGAAGCTTGACCATCCCTGGGTGCCCTGTGAAGGCTGGGGGAAGTGGCAGCATCCAGCACCTTACGGGCTTGCTCAGCACCTGGCAGCACAGGAGCCTGAGACTGTCCCCTTTTGCTGTCAGCATCAGGTACTGCTCGCTGCTGGAGGCAGAAATACCAACCCAGTGACCTGCTGTGTTAAAGTGAAACACAAACTTCTCTTTATCCACTAGACAGTTCTTACGTAGTTTATAGTGGGGATCCTATCTCTGCCTCTGTAATTTTATAATGGAATATGCAGTGCAGGTAGCAAACTCTGCAAAGTCCTTTCTTTGACTGACTTCTTGGACTTTGGGACTTTATAATCTGTTTATGGGTTGCCATATTGTAAATCTCTGTGCTGAAATTTTCCAAGAAGCCAAAGCGATGCTTCTGTGTATTTTATTTCTTTTGGAATGGGGGGAATTACATCCAAAATAGCCCAGATATTTCCAAGAGTGAGATTAAGGGGAAACAAATTGTCTGGCCCAGGTGAGATATTTGTGGGAGTAAGGATTTGGAGTCTGGCAGAGAAACTGCCTGGTGGCAGGCGTGCCTCGTCCCTGTCCTCCCAAGGATCTGCACAAAGCAGGTGAAGTGCAAAGCCTTGGAGAAATGTCATGCTGGGAATAGCCCAGATTTGGCTGCTGGCTTCTCCCCTCATCAGTGTCTCCGTTTCCTTCATCCCTGCTGGGGCAGCCCTTGCTCCTGGTGCCCTTGCCTTGCTGCCTCAGCTGCTGATGTCCGTGTCATGGCATTGCCTGGGCAGTGTCACAGCTATGGTGGGGCTGCCCCGATGGGATTACCAGGCTGTTGTGTGGTACTCCCATTCTCCCTGAACCCCTGTGGGTTTAACGATGTATGAAGTAAAACACAGAGATGTTGCATGCCTTGTTGGGACAAATGAGTCCTCGCTTAGATAATCTGGGAAAGCCGTAACTTATATCCACACTCCCTTCATGCATTTCCTGGCCTCAGTGCATTTCTCAGTTCAGAGCTTTTATTGGGCTCAGGTGACTGGGGCTCCCCCCGGCTGTTGCAGTCACGGCCAGCGGGTCCAGGAGCTTCTTCTCCTGTTCCCAAGCTTTGCCCTTGGCTGGGCTCTCAATCAAGCAGCAGTTCTGCCTGCTAAGAGTGTTTTCTATTTGCAGCCTGCTCTCATACCTGCCCTGTAGTCTCTAAGCAGAGTGTGATCAGCAAATTGCTCACCCCCTTGCCAGGGCTGTGCTGTTTGCTGTTACTGCAGATCCCAACCCAGTGGCAGCTCTGCTGGGTTAGCTTTCTTCCTTTAAGAGAGATTTTTGATAGGTGTCTGCTGTTATTTCACGGTCCTGTTCTCTTGTGCTTTAGTTCAGAAGTGCAGTTACTTTGCTTCTGCACTTTTCCAATAACTGAGCAATAGTTTACATTTTCTCCGCAATAAATTTAATTTTCAGTGTATTGGCCTAGTTATGTAAGTGATCCAAATCCCTCTGGATCTCTCTTGTACTTGCTTTGTATTTACTACTCTCTTTAGTTTCATGTCATCAGCAATTTAGCAATTTTACAGCTGGTTTCTCCAAGTAATTTATAGACATTATCAAAGGTGAAATAGATAGGGAATATTTGCTGCATAGATCCCACTCGCTGTAAGTGCTCTACTTTTGCAGGAGCAAGAGTAGTTGACTGGGAGGGGATGGCAAATGCTCCCAATCTCAGGCAACATGTACATGCTGATAATCAGGAGGTAGCCTAGCCATAAATTTGAGTGCCAGCATTGGGGAGTTTGGTATTGATACCTCTGACTGTTTCCAGCTGGGTGCCTCTGCTGATATATAAGAGCTATTGCAGCTGCATGAACTGCAGACACCATTGTCAGCATCACCTTGTAGGATGCTTGCAGTGAGATACTCAGCTAAGTCCTTCCCTTGGGAGATAGAGGCATTTTTTCTGCCGCTGCTTTGAGAGAGAGCTTAAGGCAAGGATGCTTTATCTCCACGTTCTCCACAAAATAAGAAAAGGAGTAGAGATCCTAAGAACCACCATATAGCTGAAAGTGTTCAGTTTGACAGGAGTTAAAAAAGAGGTGGAGGGACATTTGTACAGAGCTGCTTGGACATGTCTCCTGTAAGCACAGCTGTGGGGAGCAGAGACTGCTGAGGACTGGACTGTTCTTCCCTTCCACAGGGTGCCATAGCTGCTGCTCCCTTGGGGTGTATAGCAGGAGCAGGCTCAGTCCCCCAGGAAATTCCAGCCCCGAGGTGTTTGTCGTCACTGTGAGTAAAACCCACGACATTGCTGACCTCAGGGCTGTGGTGGCGGATGTGAAACTGGGGAGATGACTGTCTGGTAATTCAGGCTGAAATCTGGTGTTCCCCAGCCTTTCTTTGGTATTTAAGAGGTGTCCCCCTTCATCTGAAGAAAAGTTAGAGTGCCCCAGCCAGTCTCACTATTGCTATGTCACGTCAAGGACTTTCTTTATGACCGCAGGCACTGAGGGCTGAGTTAAAACAGTAAAATTAAAGCTGGTGGTGGGAAACAGTGGGGAGGGCAGGTCCCTGCCCAGCTGGCTCACTCTTCCTCTTCATGGGGGACAGCCTGTGCCTAAAGAGATTTTAATGCAAGCGTTGATTCTGAAGGGCAGCAAAACAGATCCGTTCTTGTGGGGAATATTAAATGTTGACATTAAGCAATAATTTAACAGATGTTAGAAGTTTTTAGTGAATAATACATGGGCTTCCCCAGTGAGCCTCAGATTATCTAGAGAAAAAAAAAATCTCTCACCTCTTCTCTAGGTGAGAGCAAGATGCATCGTGGGGACTGCATGCATCAATAGAAACCCATTAGGTACATGCTGATGGAGAGCAGCCTGCCCTCTGTTTCCAGTGGGAAAGTGTTACGAGCATCACAAAAATTTGTTTTGAATGTTGGCAAAATTTGCCCCCATTTCCAAAGAAGAAAATCACACAAACTAACCCTTTGAAAGTGGTAGGGGTACTACATAGTTCTAATTACTTCTCTCTGCAGTTTGAAAACAGTGCCCTCCCTGCCAAACACACCTGTTGTCAGTGGTATTCTCTTTTTGCTTATCTGTGCATAACTGTGCGGTGTTTTCCTGGTGACATTTCATACCTGGTTTTGAGACTCTTTGTTTTGCTGCTTATGCTTTGCTTCTCAAAAGGGATGAGAAAATTCAACCTTCCAAGGTATAAATAATCTTCTTAGCATCATAGTATCAAAAGAGTGATTAAAGCAGAATTTGAGGTCCTTTTTCTGGTTGATTTTCAGGTCGTTTTCCAGTTTTCCGTTTGCCTAAGTAATTCCTCGATCCCAGAGTTGACTTTCTTGATTTCTCAATTGATTGGAGCACTGCTGAAACAAAGAGCAAGACTGGGAAAACGGTAATTTAATAAATAGTACAGACTGGGTGTTGTTTAAAACTCACCACACATTCAGTTCCTCATAGGCTTCAAACGGCTGTATCATGGTGGTTTCTGCTGTTTAGTCAGGGAAATTCAGGCATGTGCACAGTCAATGGTAGCAGTGAAGAAGATGTCTATAAATGTATGAAAAGACATTTATATACTGGTGCCAGTACTTTTAAGCCAGCAAATATCTCATTTCTGAGGTTTGCCTTCGAAGTGTGGGCTCAGTAGCCTGCCTTGCAGGATGTGTGCAGATTTCTTTGTCCTATATTCACTACTGCATCCTGCCAGTCGTTACTGGGTCACCTTGAGGCGCTCCAATGTCCTGCCTGAAGACCATTAGTGAGGAGCACAGATGCATCTCAGCCCCATGCACCTGCTCCTGCCCAAAGCCTGCCCTGCAGCAGCACTTCCCACACCCGTCAGACATCAAGATTAGTGTGGGACTCCCTAGCACAGAAACCCTGTGCCTCTTGTAGGGCTCCCCCCTGCTCCCCCCTTAGTTATACATGACCTGGGGGAGGCTGAACGCAAACAGGACCAGAGCTGCCAAGGGTCAAAGGAACGAGGCAATCAAGAAGGCTGAGTTTTCCCAAGAGGGGACGGACTTGCTGGCTGACAGCCGGGATAATGAAACTGCTGGGGAGAAATGTCAGCTTAAATGAGAATGTGCAAAAAGCCAGTTATTGCAGCAGGGCTAGTGGGCTGTAGCCCTTTGCAGAACAGCACGCTGGTTTGGTCTCGCCAGTGGTTAGTTTGTAATGGTTACAAGGATGATTGCTTGCCAGTGTAAATAGTTGGATAAACAAATGTACAGGAGAGTGACTGTGGATGTGAAAACCCCACTCTTTATTTAGAGGATGTGAGAAAATGTGTAGCTCTAATCATACTTGCCGGGGAAGTGACTGCGGGGGAGATTTGGGTGTGATGAGGAAATGGAAATGTTTGCCTGGAGGAGAAGAGCAGCTGAGCACTGTGGCATGGGAGCTGGAGCCCTGCCAGAGGGTAGTGCCTTGATCTGTGGGGCCGAAGGGCTTTGGGGCAGTTGTACCCATGTCACTTCCAGGGTTGAGGCTGTGGGGGCAGAGCAGTGATTTTCGTGGCTGCAGGCAGCCCTGGGGACCCAGCTGGTGAACGATGGGAGGGGGTGGTTTTTTTCTTTTCTTTGCCCAGCAGCCCGGCCAGCCTTTGTGCTGAGCTGCAGGGCTTGTGTGGAGCCTCCTCCTGCTGCCTTTCCCACCGCTTGCCCACAAGGGTAATGTGGGGTGAAGCATCCTTTCCGCTTCGGGTTGGAATGCTTCTCTGAAGGACTGGTTGAAAATTAAGGGCAGGCTGAAGCCCAGCCAAAAACTTAGCAGTTGTGTGCTAAATTTGTAACCACCAGAAGTAAGGGTGCTTTAATTCAGTGAGTCATTGCTTGTTCTTATTAAAGAGTCCGTGGGGACAGCTTTTCTGGCACGTGGCACGGTTGAGGTGCAAAGGCGAGCTGCTGTGGTCTGTAGCCAAAGAACTGGTCCCCAAGGCATTAAACTGGCTGGAGCAGCTTGTAAAGGCATTTTCTCTCAAGAGGGCATTGGTAGCCTGGGACCAAACAGGGGAGAACTGGTCAGGAGTGATGGAATGTCTCAGGAAGGTCCTGTCCCCGGCTAGTACAGGAAACAGAACCATCCTGGCTCAGAGCATCCTCCTTAGGCAGCTTGGAAACTTTGGGACCTGCCCTGAAGGAGAGTATTGGCGTATCTATATTCAGTGGTTTGACAGGAAAATGTCTCTTACCGTGTGGGCAGGAGTGATCCCTTGGGTAAGAAGAAGAAATGTAAGAGAAACCCCTGTTTTGTGGCTATACCAGACTAAATGCAGCACATAGTAAAACCTTACTAGATCAGAGAAGGTTTTAGATAAATGTTGTCAGGTAACTCCAGCAGCTAAAACAGTTAGGAAAGTTTCCATCCAGCTGTGGGATGTGGGAGCATGGGCAGGGTGGCTGTGCTGATGGCTGTGTGTTTTTCTTCTCCAATTTCCTGTGCTAAGACAGTAAAATACAGGTTTTCGAATTAGAGCATGCTTTCCAGTCATCTTTTTCTGCCCTCCACCATGGCAAGGAGAAGCTGGTAATTTACTTTCTAGAGTTGACCCCCAAGTGTGTATAAATAGATGATGTCTGAAGGGAAGAGCTTTAGAGAACAATGATGTTAGGCTGTGGTTTTTGAGAATTTAGCTACTGTTGAAGTACCTGGCATTATCTTATTGCAGTTGAAGTTTTTGAGAATGCATTCAGACTGCAGGATTAGCAGTAATGGGTCGTGTTAGCAGTCTTTTGCTGGTGGTGTCGTGGTGCTTAGTGTGTGACATTGCAGAGAAATCCTGTTAAAGTCAAGGTGCAATTCCATAACGTTCAGTGCAGAAGCAATACTAAACAGACCTTCTCCAAATAGCTTTTGCTGTTGATTTAATAAAGTAATGACTCTCTTATGGCCTGTTCTTAGCCTTGCAGCTTCTTAATGTAAGACCCATTGCATCGTTATGTTTTGTTAGGGACTGAAATCCTGTTGTCTGTGTTGGGTGGTAGTTTCAGTTTTGAGAGGGTAGCCAAGAAAATCACTGACCAAAGCCCTTGAAAGATTGGTGTAATCTGATTCTAGCCTGTACTTTAGATGATCTACTTCAGTAGGAGACATCTTCAAATGGACATTTAACATAAATATTTGCATTCAAAATAAGCAAATGCTTGCCTGAGCACTCAGTAAATCTGTGTTAGATGAGTGAAAAGCAAGACAATCAAAAGGAGGAATTCATAAAGACTATCTTTTTATCCAGTAATGTTTTGCATGAAAATTAATTATATGTAAATACATAAAAAGCTAAACTGATATTCACCTAATCTTCAATGCTAATTGGTACTCCAAATAGCTGTATTATGTTTGATAACAGATTGATTGACCTGAGCAAAGCTTGTGTATCTAGGATAGACAGTTGAATTGTCATTCAGAAAAATGCCATGATGGTTATATCATATCCTGTAGTTCAGAGATGCTTTCTTCAGTATATTGCCTTTAGTTTCCAATCGGTAGCAGTGGGCTCAGTACTCATGTTGCCATAGTTAAAATACAGCCTTTATGTGGGTGCAGGAATAGGTTCAGGAGTCACCACATTCTGTACTGCAAGTCAGACTTGAAGACCTGATCCACTCCATCAGAGTGGATGATGAAAACTTAAATTAAATTAGCTGTCAACATACTTTCTTTTTTAAATGTTGAGTTGATATCTAAAACCAGCGCATATAACAGCAGCATCCTTAAGAAGATGAGAAAGAAAGATGGAAATACAAACTTGCAGATAAATTTCTTGGATTCACTATATGCCTGCAACTGAGAGAAAGCGAAAAGCCACAGGGCACAAAGTGCCACATCCTTTGTGGGTGGTCCAGAGCTTCAGTATTTAGACAGGCACTTAGGTTTAGTTTTTTGTTATTCATTTTCTTGTAGAAAAGTTTTAAGGTTTCAGGTACATGGAGTAAAGAGCCCTGGAAGTTCCTCAGTAAAGGCAGCTGTGAGAGGATAATAGAACTGAGGATAATTCCAACTGTAATTGGAATATTTTTGGCACTTCTCTAAATAATTAACGATGCTTAAGCTGAGCCATTTTGCTGAGATGCTTTAGTCTCAGGAGCATTTTATTAGATTCTGAGATTCAAGATGCCTCCCATCATCTACCACCCCATCACTTCCAAGGAAGTGGTAAGATACGTATTGGGGTGAGGGAAGAAGGGAAAGGGGAGAGAAACAGAAAGTCTGTTTTGTACAGTCTGTTGTGTCCCATGTTGTTTCCCTTCTGCTAGTTGTGCCTGTAAAGCTTCCAATTTACCAGGCACAGAGAGATCCCAAAGAGGTAAACTAAATTTCATTCTCAGCTTGAAAAAGTATTTTTCCTGGGAAAAAAATTCTAATGAGCAGCTGCTCCTTCTTAGGCAGCTTGGAAACTTTGGGACCTGCCCTGAAGGAGAGTATTGGCGTATCTATATTCAGTGGTTTGACAGGAAAATGTCTCTTACCGTGTGGGCAGGAGTGATCCCTTGGGTAAGAAGAAGAAATGTAAGAGAAACCCCTATTTTGTGGCTGTATCATACTAAATGCAGCACGTAGTAAAATCTTACTAGATCGGAGGAGGTTTTAGATAAATGTTGTCAGATAACTCCAGCAGAGTTATCTATCCTAAAACAGATAGGAAAGTAACAGCTTTGTGAGCAATCTAGTGGTTGAAATGTGTGAAGATGTCCTCATATGGCTAATCTGAAGGTGTAATGGGCATGCTTATAAATAAAGACGTCAGAGGCTAAGCCTTCGGGGATTACAAATGGGGCAAAAATCTGTCCTCATTTGAGAGCCTTCTGCTGAAAGGTGGTGCCAAGGAATGAAATGCCAACCTGAGCTGGTTGCCTAGAAGGATGGTGGTCACGTTGCGTGCAGGGACTTGGATGGATTGGCTGAATGAGGACTTGTTGGTGGGTGGCAGGACCCCAAGAACTGGAACCCTGCCAAAACCTGTGTTCAAAACCATACAGGACAGTGGCACCCAGTGTGAGCCAGTGATGTCTTCCAGAAAAAGCGCAGAGCTGAGCACTGTTGCACAGGCATGCATTGCGTGCTGCCAAGCCTTTCTCCCTTGGACAGACCCAATGCACTGGTGCAGTGTTTCTTCAGCACAGTGTACATAAAGCTTCTCATGCCAAGGCTCCTACCTTGGATCCCCTGGAAAGTCCTCCTAAGCAGGAAGCCACACCTGGCAGTGAGTGTCCTTGGCTAGGTATGATGATGGGTTTTCAAAAGGTCTTTTTTTAGGTGTTGCTAGTGTGCAAGGAGTGATTTTTTAATTTTTAATTCCAACATATTTCATAAACTTGGAAATGAGACTCCAAGAATAAATTTCTTTTTGACCGCTGTCAAGGAGTTTCAATAGTTTGTTTATCATATCTGTACCAGCTCTTCAGTGAGCCTGAGAAATGATGGTTTGGGACGTTATCTCCTTTCCCAAGCCTCCCTTTGCACTGAAGCAGTATTGTCTTGTTCCCTGGGGACAGCAAACAAGGCCAGCAAGTGCTTGGAGCAGATGCTACTGCAAAGGTAACTGTGCTGTCATTCCTTTCACCTGGAAGTGTACTTGTGATTTTAGGATTACATTTGGGTGGAAATGTTACTTGAGGCTTATAAATACACTCACATGCCAAATTTCTAGTTATTTATTTTTAAAAAAATAAATGCCCTCTAATGCAAAACAGAGGGCAGATAGGGGTAGCTGAAATATTGCTCATTTCATCTCATGGTCAAAAAAAAAATCTCCTCAGTTCCCACATTCATCAGTGGTGGCTTTCTAGTCTTCTAAACACCCATTTTTAGTGGAAAAAACGAAGACACAGTCATATGTATCTGGAAGCTAATGCAGTTCCAGAACCTGCTGAGCTCCTGGCAGCCACCTCTGTCAGATAATTTCAGACCCACATTTTCCCCCAGTGAGTTACTGCTCAATTCTCTGGAGTCCTTGCCATTCTTCCGTTTAGGTAAGATGCTCTGTGACCTCAGGTAGTCATTAAGAACTCAGTGAATTTATTACATCAGCTGGAAATCTCATGGCAGTTAAAATAGTGCTGGGAGGATGGGAAAATCGTGAACTCTTTGTTTGGGGTGTCTATACCTGCCATCACCATGAGTGGTGGTGAATCACCAGAGATGGAAAACCAAGCTCTGTATGCCTTCCCTCTCTTGTAAAGGGGAATGGCACTGCCCGCAGTGGGAGCCTGGCTGATGTGCTTTGAGGTCCTGAGGCATAAGGATCTATGTGTTGTTGTCAGCTTCTTAAAGCCTTGTTTGCATTCTTTCACCAGAAGCTCGTCTGTGTTTTGCACTAAACAAGCAATGTATATATATTATGGTTTAACCATTTATGTAATAACAGAGTCATTAGTTTGCCGTCTTGAGCCTAAGCAATGCCAGCCAACGAGGATTTGGAAAGAAAATAGTGTTCTTCCCATCTTCAGTCAGCCATCGTCCTACTTCCTGTCCTCACCCACCATCAGGAGGTACTCCTCCATTCTTGATAGGGGCATTTACCATTTCTCAGTCCAAAAATCTGTCATACTCTCATAAGAATAGCTCAGGGAGTTATTTCAGGAGTCTACCACCTTACACCCACTAGACTGTCTCTGCCATGTTTGGCAGAGTTTGCCTATTGAGTTTGTAAAAGTCTTTAACAGGGGAAATTCCCCAGGTCCCTCAGCAAACCTGCCCAGGGTTATCTTTACCATTGGAAAAAAGCCATCCCTAATGCCTAAATTAGATCTTTGCAGCAGTTTGAGTCCATAAGTTCCCGTTCTGCACGCTGTCATTGTGTGGAGAACAAATCGGTTTGTTTCTATTTGTGGCAACCTTTGATGTGTTTGCTGACCTCAGAGCAAATCTCATCACTCATTTCTCACAGATCTCGACTTTTGATTATCTTTGTCCTTGTCAAAATATTCCCTTCAGTTACCTGATGTTTTGTTCCAAGTGCAGGTGGCACAGATTTGGGTTTTTTTTTTGGTAACACTAGTTTGTTAGATATGTATGAATTCAACTAAGGAGGGTACTTGGTAGCTCATGAGTCTTTCTTTTATAGCCTTAGTACTATCAGCCAAGTTGCCATCCTGTGAATTTCTTATGTCCTTATTTCACAGTCTTGCTGCCCTGAGAAATCAAGCTCTTCTTTTTGAAGGTCAAGGCTTCTAGGAATATTGGTGATCACTTGTTTCCTTTTGATGTAAATGCTGTGTTTTCTTTCCACTTACAGATGAGAGCAGTTTATCAGCAAGTGCATAACAGTATTGATGCATAAAAATCATGGGCAAGTGTGGGGAGGGAAACAGTCTAAACCATAAAACTTCACATGATCCAGTAAACTTTGGATTCTCCTTTGTATTCTGTGGTGCCACTAGAAAGTTTTTAGGAAGTGAAGAGTGTAAAACCACCCTTCTCATTGCTCCGAAAAGTCCTTCTCTTTTCTAAAGTGAATGGATACTCTTCTTATTCTGTAGCTCTGAGCTCCTCTCCTGGAGAAGCACTTCTCTTCATCCTCAGAGTTCCATCAGCAAAAACCAGTTTTAGGTAGTTTGATTGTGATCCATCAGTTGGGATGATTATTGTTATTTAAATTCTTCAATGTTCAAAACAGACAACATCTGATAACTTTACTGTCAGCTGTTCATTAAATGGGGTAGCTAAGCCCGGAGTGTTTTGTGGGATAAGATTTTTTTCTAAAGTGAATGTAGCCATGATTAAAAAAATTTTTTTTCCTGTATTTTTTTCTCTTTTGAAAGTGGAGGATGTTTTAACAATAAGCATACATTCAAAAATAATAGCATGTGAAGAACACTGATATATGTTTGGAGTTGCACTTAAATCATTTACCAGACTATGCAGGTTATAAATGACTCCCTGTCACTCTGAAAAGCTGCTTTTCTACATCCTACAATAAAATTATTCACAAGGTCACGGAACACTTGCAAATACTCACAGGGTACCATTCATACAGAATGGCAGGTGAAGAAGGAGTAATAAATAATTGCAGGGTCTTTTCTTTGCCTCGGTGAGTTTGGGACTGGGACACAGCAGCTACTTGGCAAATATAAACTGAGCTAAAAATATTTGCATAAACGATTTGTTTCATGGCCATGAATGCTGAACACACTGGGAACCTGTACAGCCTCTTTGAAGATCACTTGAAGCATATAAGGGTAAATATTTAGGTAAATAATGTGCAGCCCACAATTGGGCAAGATTTAGATTTGCTGCTCTAAGAGGCAAGTGCCTAAATGTCCTTATAATGTGCAGATGAAAAATCTTGACTTATTTATTGTACAAATTTTGAAAGAGTGAGAAGGTTTGCTGGGCCGTTCAGAAGTCTGGTAAATCTCCTGTAATAGGGGGCTTGTTTGATACTTCCAAACAGACAGCAGCGTGTCCAGGTGCATTTATTGAGTGCTTTTACAAGGAATGAGTTCTCACTCGGCAGAAATGAGGGGGAATTCACCTGGGCAGAGGAGGCACAGTGGTCTTCTTGTCTCCCTGTCAGGACAGAAGGGATGTCAGAAGCGACAGCAGAGTGAGCTTGGTGGTGTTCAAAACCCATTTGCATTCTCCTAATTTGCTTGCTTAATTTGGCTCCAGGTTGTGGTATTTTGGTGCTAGCACAGGAGAGATGGGGCCTCCCAGTCAAGTGCAGGTTCCCACCCCATCCTTGGGGGTACAGCTGAATTTTAAGCATGCTGGAAGTGCCTTGCTGAATCCCAGGGACTGGCTGTCCTCTTATATGGGATGGGGGTGAGTTGAAAAGAGCTCCAGACACATAGTGACACTCAAAACCAGAGGCTGCTGTTTGGCAGTCAGCATTTATTTGCAAACTCTGAAAAACTGCTATTTATCCTGTTTTTTTTTTTTTTTTTTTTTTTTAAATTTAAAATTCTGCTCTAGGAAGCTGATGGCTTTCAGGAGCAGTCAATAATAGTTAGATGCATTGGTTAGAGGGGTGTTTGATGTTTTTTAGGCGTGATGGGGATAAACAGATGGATATGAAGAGAGTTGTCTGTAGAAAAACTTCAAAGTTTTCCTTTGTAAGAAGCAAATCTGAAAGTTGGAGCTGGAATTAATCACTGATTTTTTTTTGTTACAATTTTTTCAGTTCTCGTAAACAGACTGTCTCTGGCATGCAAGAATAGCATGGGTATTCTTTTTGGATGCTATTTTTGTTGTTGTTTGGGAATTAAAGTTTCTGTACCTGTAACTCACTTCTAAATATGTAATTTCAAAGAATACAATAAATTTCTTTGCCTTTTGGTACAGAAGGATTGAATGTGAAGTTTTATTAACTGAAGCCCTAGCAATTTCAAAGACACCACTTGTGCCAGAAGCTTTTCTGACAGGTCTTATTCATAATGGCCTGAATGTGTCCAAGAGAGCATGATCTATAGCTTTTAATCAGCTAATGGATTGAACCTCACAGTGAAACTTGGCTATATTCAGGCAGTTTAGAACACAAAGGATTTTGCAATTTTACAATTTTCAGTCTGGGACAAGTTTCTGAAGGAAGCAGCAGCATCATTCCTGGCCACTGGTGAATGACAAAGCAATGTTGTAACACAGAATAAAAGGTTGTGTTTAGCTCAGCTTCACCAAAGCTTTTGTAATGGCCTTTGCCTGTGTCCTGGTTTAGGATTTCGGATCTTTATTTGACTGTGTTTTGGTCTGGCTGTGGGTAAGAGCAAGTAAGGCAGAGCAGAGGGACATTACCACAATGAAGGGAAAGATTTCCACTGTAAAGCTTTATAATCTGGGCTTTTCTCCTGGACCGAAAGTTCAAATAGGTAGAAAAGGCCATGTGGAAAAATAGGCAGTGATTGCCACGTTTTGTCTGGGGAAAATGTGCTCTCAGGGAAGTCCGGCTGTGGGAAACGAGGGAATGCAGGAGGCATGGCCAGGAATGGCACCTGGGAGTTCATATGGAGTATGGGCCCCCTTGAGAGAGGGCTCAGGGAGATACACAAATACAGAGGATGTCTGAAGCAATATACTGGAGTCTGTGCAAGTCCCCTTGTCAGAACTTCATGTCTGAGAGCTCTTCACATTGATTAGTGAGGTTGCATGCTTCCATATTTAGTTCTTCTGTCAACTCTTCCCTTTTGTCTTTTTGTTCAAACTTCCAAGAGAAGGGAAGAGAAAAAGTAAAAAAAAAGAAAAGAAGAAGAAAAATCAGACAGGTTGATTTAGGTCTTGAGGAGTAGGAGTTGCTAAGGGATAGAGAGGAGGAGTCGTTCTGCTTTGAGGAGAATAAGAAGATTAAAATTGTCTTGTAAATATGAATGCACTGACTTTAACATGTGTGTGATGAAGTTCCCCAAGCTCTGTGCCCGTAGTCACAAGGTAAGATGAACCTTTCTCTTTTCCCCCCCTGCCTCTTTCCCCTTCTTTCCAAAAAATAAGGAAGGTACTGACCTCAGTATTGGCTAGCACTGCTGCCGGTGCTGCTGTTGGCAGCAACACTTTGGTGTAGACTGAAGCTGGCTTGCCCACCCTTCCAAATTCTGTGCTGTACAGTGAAACCTTCCCTTTAAGCAGTCTCAGATTTCTTAAATGTGAAGTGTGATATTTAAACCTGTCATTGTGCAATATTTTGGGTTGTTTGTTAAAAATAGCAGGAGAGAAAAAGTTCTGTTCTGTGATAATACCTTCCCCCCCCCTTTTTTTATGACTGGATTACTTCTGGATTTTTTTTTTTCTTTTTTTGGGAAGAGGTTCATTAGTCCGTGCAGAGTGGTGTGCTGAGGTGACTGTTACAAACACAGGCCTTTCGGGGACCTGGATATCCCAGGTCATGGGAGTGGGGTAGTGTTGCTGTTGGTCCTGGGAGCATCCTGAGTGCCTCCCCGTTCTGCCAGGAGCAAGGTGGCTCTGTGCAGGAGTCTTTTGCCAGGATGTCCTGCTCCCAACCTATCACAATGTGCAAAGCAGGACTGAAACTGCTGGAGAGCTGTGGCAGACGTGAAGGAAGAGGACTGGGTTCCCAGGGATCTCCTCTCTACTTGAGCAGCCTCTGGCAGCACAGGACAGTCCCTGGAGCGAAACACCTTTGGGGACAGGCCTGACCCACTCCTAGTTCTGTCCCCACACCCTCCATTTTGGCAGGGTGATGCAGGAGAAGGGGTTGGTGGTGGAGAGGTGCAGAACCTCCTTGTCCCTGTCCCGCTGCTGCGCCGGGGTAGGTATGTGAGCGGGTGTTATATTGGGATTATTTTACAAGTCGTTACTGTACAAGCTGGAACACGCTTGAGCCCGTAATTAAAATGCCGTAGTTAGGGGCTGTCTGTGTAAAAGCAGTGCCATTTTCCTACATAAGAAAGGCTCATACTTGAGCTTGCAGGGAACCACCCAGAAAGATGGATTTTAAAGTGTGGTGGGGAAACTTGTCTTCACAGAGCATCGTCTGTGAGCCAAGGTAACTGTGCTTCAGGACTGGCCCTGCCGGCAGCAGGGCTATACTGAGCCTCGTGTATTATATGGGGAGGCTTTTCTGAAACGATGGGTGGAGAAGGAAAAAGAGCAGGAATGAAGTATTCTTCCACATGGGGCAGGAATGAGTCACAGCCACCTTGGTTATTGCTGTGACTGAACGTTTGCCTGGCCCAGGAGGTGTGTGACAGTGAAGTCACTGCATCTGAGCTTCAGATAAAATGGGAAGGGAAAGAGAGCGGTGGGTGGCAGGTGCTGTTTCATGGTGTTGCAAATGTGAGACCCATGACCAGTGGGTGTACCTGTGTCACACTCAGAGAGTTTGCAGCAGATCCGACAAGAACCCCCTCTGCGTTCTGCAAAATTTGTCTGTAGAGGAGAAGCAGGGAAGCAGTGCTTGATGAAGTGGCTCTTTGATTTTAAACAAGAGTGAGCAAGATTCTGTTTTATGGAGGAATTAAAAAATTGTCTGATATCAAATTCTCTTGAGTGGAATGGCTGTATTGCTCATTTTGGTGATCCTTCATGGGAATAAAGTCTGTTGGAGTTAGTGATCAGTGCTGATCTCCAGCTTGGTAAGACACGGGATGGAGTGACCTGTTCACATCCCTTCTCCTGGGACAACTACTATACCTGGACTGTCTAGCGGATGTTTCCCCTGTAAGCCATATGTGGAAAAAGTTGTGAATATGTTTTCGCTTTAGCTTATTATTGCTTGTCTCAACAAAAGCTGGCTCATCTATCAGGAGCAGGAGGGGGGCTGTCATCTGCAGGCACTGAGGCTGTTGGATATGGGGGTGCCTGTGCTGCAGGCAGATGGACAGTGAGCCCTCATCCCTCAGGTGTAGCACCTCTCTCTGTGCACACCACCTGTGAGAGATCACACTGGAAGGCAGATCAATCTTGGGTATTTACAATTTGTGGTAGACTGGTCTGGGAAGTTTGTGCGTCCCCCAGGGTGTGTATCAAAGGGATTGCTCTTTTATAGGGTGCTGCCACAAGTGGAAATTTCAGCAGACCCTGTCATGGCTGGTCTCTGTCAGCTCTGGATTTCCCCATACCATAGTCTTCAAGGGATGGTGTGCCGGGGAGGTGACAGAAAATCCACTGCCGTGGGAAGTTAGCAGGGGTGGGGTGTGTGTCAGGGCCAAGGGATGGCTGGACTTCTCTTTACCACTCCTGAAACTCATTTAACAAGAGGTGCTTTCCCTCACTGAGGTAAATGACATCTAGATGTATCTTTACTAGCTCTGTTTTTTTCATATGGGGCCCTCATTATTATTCTTGAGCAGCTAGGGTCTGTGTTTGTGAGCCTGTGGTTTGCTGACCATCTGCCAGGACAGCTGGGCTTGGGGGCACTAGGGAGGGGCTTTAGGTAGGTTCCTCTGCTCGGTCCGGGTCCTGAACTGATATAGGTGTATAACCCCCCCAGTTTAATAGGAAGATGGTGCCGGAAATCTATCTGAGTGGAAACTGAGCTTAAGGGTCGGGGAATGCTGGTGAAAGCTCCAGGGAGTCACAGGAAAGCACCATGGGTGAGCAGAGTTGAAGAGCATGTCCGTTTGGATAAGGATGGGGTTGGGCTGGAGTCGGTGGTTGTGGGTGATCAGGACTGTTCAATCTTCAGTGCAAACACCATGATTGTCCTGTTTGGGTTCAGGCACTTGATCACAGCTTTGGAAGGAGGAAGTGAATTTTCTATTACCAGCCCTGTGAGAAGCAGCAGGGCTCAAGCCCCTCTCTGGAGATGACTTTATCCAGCCTTTGCCCTGCCACAGGGAGAGTCTTCCTCAGAAGAAGGTGCTCTCCAGGGAAAGCACAGCTGTGGTGGAGCAGGTGCTTTGGGGCTCTGCCCTGCAGATGGCAGAGGGACTGTGGTGGATGTTTTCAGGTTGCTCCCCTCCCTCAGAGCTTGGGAGGAAGACAGAAGCCTGAGCCTGGCAAAGGTAGGAGGAGCAGTTATTGGAAGTACAGTTAATCTTCCTTTAATTAGAAGACATGCTAAATTAAAAGGCCCAGGAGTGATCTCACAGATGTCGGCTTACTGAGAGATAATAATTGGTGTGAGAATCAAATGTTTTGCTAAGCTTTGGATCTGCATTTGATAGCATTGTTATGCTTTTACATACTTTAAACTGAGAGAAACTTGACCCAAATAGAGAGCTCAAGCTTTGTGTTCTGTCTTCTTCAGGACTCATTGGATAGGTTTACTTGAACAACAATGATAAAGATGATTGTAACAAGAAGAAGAAGTACCATGATTATCTATTGTCTGTAAGCTTGGAGAAAATACCAGCTAGCTTTAGAAGCCTCTGGAGAAGAAATCTCTTTCTCATGGCAACTGTGGGCTTAAACTTTTGACAGCAGCATCTCTGGGTAAATTTCCAGCAGGATAAATCCAGGCTGTGAGAGGCAGGATGTTGTTTGCACAGAGCAGACAGCCCTTGCTTTGGACATCACTCAGCAGAGATGCTCTGGCTCTGCTCAGCAGTAGTCAGGAAAATCTGCCATCTCCTTTTCAAAGTATATCAAGAAGTTTTTCTCATTTTATTCTGGGGTGGTTTAGAAAATTGCTCAGCTGCTTTGGAGGTGGGGGCTGGCTGTTAAAGCCAGGCTTTGTCAGTCCTGCAGGACAACTCACTGTTTCTGTCCCTTTCCACATCCCTTGCTGCAGGACCCCAGGGTAGCTCTGAGCTTACCAGAGTGTGGTGTGGGGCATCATCCTGCATGAGCACACAGCAAAAGGCAAGCGTTGGGCCCTGGCTGGGGACTTGCCTTTTGTAGATAAAATTTAAGTCACCAATTTTTTTGGAGTGTGGCAAAGGACGTGTACTTTCCTTACAGTTAATAGGGAGCATCAGCTCTTGCTCTATGGGATGTCAGCGTTGGTGAGGCTGTGCCTTAATCAGAAAGAAATCCTCTTTCATGCACAGAAGAAGAGTTTCTGTGGCTATCCGTAGAAAAAGTGGGAGAAGCACTTCCATTTTTATGGAGGGAAAAGCACAGAGGTGGAGAGGATGATGGTGTTCCTGCTTGGGGATCACTCAGGGTACTGGGTATGCCTTTAGCCTGGGTGTTCTGCTGGAGAACTTGTGGCACATGAGAAGGAAGCTTGTGGATTTTTACAGGCTTTGAATTTTGGCTTGAAAATGCTTTCTATTGCAGTTTCAATCTGAGCAATGGCATTAGAACAAACAAAGATAATAGTGGAAATTTTATTGATGGTAGACGTAGTTACAGGGAAATAAGGACTGTTCTTTTGAAACCAGATTTTCAGAATAGTAACACATTCAACCCAGTGCTTTTCTGATTAAACCAGTTTTATACTGATGTTTACATCAACTGTGATGAAATTATTCCCAGTTTACTTTGGTAAGTGAGAGGAAAATCAATTGCAGTGTATCGACCTTGAAATGCACTAATTACCTGCTGTCTGGAGCTGGGTGTAGTAAAGAGCTGCTTTCTGTGTCCCACAGAACTCACTTCGTTACCCCTCCTTCTCACAGCAGCCATGGACATCTCTGGTTTAACTGCTAAACCAAAGTTTTCCTACTCCTTCAGTTGAAAGATCTGACCTTGGAGGTTTTATTTTGGTAGTCAGCGCCGTGACAAAGGGCAGTAGCTATTTTCACAGGCATTGACATGGCCAGGTCTCGCATCCCAGGGAAAAGAAAGGTCTGGGAGATGCTGTTGGCATCTTACATTTGCTGTGCAGTCCCCAAGATGAGAGTCCCAGCAGAGCCTAGAGCCAGGGCAGGAGATTGGTGAGTGGGGATGACTAGTCCCACAGCTGCCACAAACTGGAACTGGGAACCAGAGTCTCACCCCGACCTCAGAAACACCCCCCTGTTGTTCAGCTCTGGCCAGCACATGCACATCCCTTGCCTTCCCCCAGCTCCACCTTTTTTTTTTTTTTTTTTTTTTTTCTTTTCAATTTTGTTGCAGAGAGAGAGAGAATATCTGACAGCTTGGGTTTTATTTATTTTGGAGCTGCTCTTAATCTCACACAAGTGTGAAGTGAAACCTGAAGTTGTATCCAGTGTTACATAAATAGTTAACCCTTCTCTCACTTGCCTGTTTTTGTGTGTGGTATATCTTCAGGTCACAGAAGGGTGTTTTTTCTCTCCGTGTTTGGGGGCTTACGGTCTGGCTCAGACATAGGATTAGATACAAGTAAAAAGAGATCAAAACATCAATCCAGTAAAGCACTTATATTTAATCCTGTGCCTCCCCTTGTCAACAACAATACTTGTGTTGTGGCTGTAATCAGTATTTACTATCTGAAATATAAGTGCATAATTCTGTGCTTGGCTTAACCAGTGCCCAATTTTATATGTATGCAGCGGAAGGGAAGAGGACTGCTGGCTGAAGAGCGAATATTGCAGATGCTCTCTTATCTCATCTGTGTGCTCATGCAGCTTTCCATGCGTGCAGTCAGGTGGCTCTGACAGCAGCACAGGACCCTGCTCAGGGTCGGAGTGGTTTTGGGATGCTCTCTGAATGGTGGGAACCATGCACCTCACCAAGGTGGTTGCTTGCAGAGCTGGTTTGCATTTTCTTTTGCATTGGCCTGTGCTGTGGTGACAAATCTGAGGTGCCTCACAGAAGTGTTCCAGCCAATAAATGGCAGCTTCTTTTCAAAAGCCTTTGAGAAAACTGTTACCGGTGGCAGTACAGAACAAGAGCCACATTCACCCTGTGTTTACAGCAAAGGCTGCTTGGCTATCTGCAGAAGTACGTCTTCCCTTTTCATCTCAAACACAAGGAAGTCCTTTTTGTGTGTCAGTTGAGAAAGAAAACCACAGAAGTTTCCTCTCCTTTCAATGTACTTTGCCCAAAACACGCTTTCAGGAAATGCTTGTTCCTGCCTGAGAGAGTGCTGGAAGCTCTGCAGTTTGTAGCACAAAACACAGGAGGCTAGATCATTTTGCAAGCTGTCTTACTGCAACCCTCTGTAGTTGTAAAGTGAAGTAAATTATGAGGCTAAATAGTGCCAAGTAGCTGACAATAATAGTTTAAAGAAGACATGCCGATAAGCAAGTTTATCATCAAAACTCATTAAGCTCATTAAATGTTGTTAGTCCTGCTACTTTTAGGTATGCCAGCTTGCAACTTCTGTCTACTTGTGTAATTTGTACAGCCTTGTTGTATCCATTTAAAACATTTGTAACCTACATTTGTGTTTCAGCTTTTTCTTTGCACTTCCTTGGGAGTAGAGCACAGGCTTTGAAGAAAAGAATTAGCTGGTAAATCAATCTATTTTCTCTAGTGGTCAGAGACTGTTTATCTGACTTGTGACTAGAGCACTGACTCTCCATCAGTTTCATTTCAAAGTCTTTCAGCATTTCTCATTCAGTGAAAAGTCTTGTGTTAAGTAACATTAACCGGACATCTCCTTTTGCAGTCAGCCATGGAATCCAATTGATTGTTTGTATAAGTTTTGTGCAAATGTCAACATTATGAATTGATGGTGCTTTGCTTGTCCGTGACTGATGATGATTGATGTGTTTTGGCACACTATATTTGTTCATAATTCATGAACTTGCCTTTCTGCCTGGGTTCATATGTGGCCAGAGTTTATAGCTGTGTAAATCAAGGTGGCACTTGAGCAGTTGTGATCCCTGTTGGCCTGAGACTCCTTTTGATAAAGACAAGATTGTCTCATCTCGTTTGCAGATGTGGCGTTTGCATTGCTGTGGGGCAGGAAAAGGTTCCTGTGCTGGAAGTGTGCTTTGTGATTGCTTACCTCCTTGTGTTTGGATTTGTACCCCAAGTGGCAGACCCCAGAGTTGAAGCTGGGGTCGGACATGGGTGCAAACAGGCAGTGTTCTGCCAGCCTCTGCGTTCCAACAGATCTGCAGCATGTTTTATACACAGGCTATACACAGGGAGGCTTGGCAGTGACAGAATGAATTGTTTCTGCATTACAGAGCCCATTTCTGCTCTTGTTTTCATTGCTGATGAAAATGTTGATGATAAACTCTGGTTTTAGCTGAGTTTTCTTGCCTTTAACCCAGCAAGTGACCTTCAGAGTGCCCTAAAACACACAGTATGGTCTCTGGACAATATTCTAGCCAAATTGCTCATCACGGACGTAGAGTCCCCAAAAGGCTTTAAATGATGCATTAAGCAATGCAGTAGCATCTGCCACATGTGGTTCCTCCTCTCGGGAATGTTTGTGTATGGGCAGCTCTGTGTTTTGCTTTGTGCTTCGGAGGGATGGGGATGTGTGTGCATGTGAGGGAGAGAGAGGTGCTGGTCACCTGTGTGCGTGTGGATGGTCACAAAGAGCTGCATGGGCTGTCAGAGCTGTGGCACTGAGCTGGCAAAGGCTTTGAACTCACATTGCAAGCAGCAATGGAGGGCTCAAGGAGGCACCTAAAGCATCTCCCTGGATGACAGCCTGATTACTGAGCCCCTTTTGGCTGTGAACCCCAGGAGCAGAGGTGAGGAGATTGTGGGTGCTGAAAGCAGAGGAGGTGAAGCAGTTTCTTGTGCAGCAGGCAGTGCACATCACAAAGGTCAGCAGGCATTTGGAGCAAGGGCTCCGTTCTGCAGAAGTTTAATGCTGTGGCAGCCCTGCAAGAGCCTGTTGGGCTGCTTATTGCATGGGACCAGAGCAAGAGGAATCACCTGCAGTGGAGGGGGGAGCACTGCCCCTGTGCTCCCCATGCCTCCCCACCTGCCTGTGCATCTGGCCATGCAGCATGGGTCCCACATCTGGTGTGTGACAGAGTTGGGAAGAGGAGAGTAAAGCTGCTGAAACCATCGCAGCTGAGGCGAGCTTTTGCTCTGGTGACATGCATGAGTGTTGATGTGACAGGGACAACGTGGAGTACCCTCCTGGTTCACCTCCAGGGTGACCACTGTGTGACATTGTGAAGGCTGCACTGCCTTTGAAGGGTTGCACAACGCCTGTGGAGCTGTGAGTGCTTGTGCTTTGCAGAGGAGCACCTCCACCTGTGTAGACAACTTGCTATAAATACACAGTCTTGTGTGCAAACACCTCTTGAAGCACTGTTATCTTAATCAGCAAGGAGGTTGACAGCACTGAAGGTGCTTGGCCTGGAAGAAAAGGAAGATACAATCTTCTGTACATTGGCAAATTCATGCCAAGATTATTGCAGAATTTAAATATGTCTTTAGTAATAGGGAGATATTTGTGAGGATTAACATTTGCTTTAGCAAATTCACACCTGAAACACAGATGGGTTTTACTTGAACTGTAAATGTTTGGGATGCTGGGATAAATAGCTGTGGTTTTGATCTGAAACTGGGGAATCACAGAATGGCTTGGGTTGGAAGGGACCTTAAAGATCATCTAGCTCCAGCCCTGTCCCTGCTATGGGCAGGGCCACCTTCCATTCGACCTGGCTGGTTAGAGCCCCATCCATTGTGGCCTTGAGCACATTCAGGGATGGACCATCCACAGTTTCTCTGGGCAACCTGCTCCGGTGTCTCGCCAGTAACACTGAAAATAGCCCATATGCCAACTGAGCCTTGGGGGAAGTGTGACTCTCAGTGATTTTATTATGTTGTCCAGAAGGTTCTGCTGCTGCTGCTTGCATTATGGTAGGCACATTTCTTGCCTTCAGAAAGACTTTCTCCATGGGAGAAGATTGGAGGTTGGACATTCTTGCAGCTGTTATGTCCTGGGTCCCTTGAGGAGATGGTAGAAGTGGACCCCAGTCTTTCCCATTTCAGGCTAGTGCCTGAATACTGAGGTGACATTTGGTAATGACAAAGCAAAATGTAATGGCTCAGGGAAAAGTGTGACATCTCTAATACTGACAGATGCATTCTAGTCCTTGTTGGGATCCAGGGCTCGGTATTTCTTTCAGTATGAAGAACCTGAGTGGATTCCTTGCTGAGATTAACACCTCTGAATCAAACCTCTGGACAGCAGGAAAAGTACAGATTGCCAATTATTTTTGCTGAGATTAACAACTCCGACTCAACTTGGTGTACAGCAGAAAAAGAAAATACAGATAGGCAATTATTCTAGAATGGAGATGATGTTTCAAATCCTCTTTGGCTTTGGAACAGTATCCAAATAATCAGGGGAGTGTTCCTGTGTCTCTGCAAGCCTCCTGGAGAGCAAGGAACAGCAAAACAACCCTGTGTCAAGGTTCAAGGTGGTGCAAACCTCTGCATCAGTGGGTTTGACTGGCAGAAAAGAAACCTCGGCTCAGCCCCAGCTGCAGTAGCTGCAGTTCCAGCAGCAGTGGATGATAGGAGAGAGGCTTGTGGAAGGTGCTGCAAAGCAGAAATGTCTAGCGGGAAGGGGGCAAAAAAGAGCCGTGTTTCTTGGGGTTTTTTTAGCCAGGGGAGATGGAAATACTTTTACAAGGTTATGCCATGCTCCCCAGTATTCGAGTTTCAGAAAATCATTAACCTCTTGAAAGAAAGCTCAAGGTAGCTCCGTGAAGAGCTGGAAAAGACTAAAGAAAAAATTTAACTATCTAGAAGTGCAATTTTATGTGCAAAGGCCACCAGGATGAGCTTTTTCCCTCCCTTATCTTTGCGGGGCGGCTTTTTTGAGTGCAGGTGGCATAACTGGTGAACTGCCTTCTCAGTATGTGTTCTTTTGTATTATCATCATCTTGAAGAAAGTGAAGAAGACAAGGCAAAACATGCTGGCAAACCCAGACAGTACCGTGGAATTTGTGTCAACAAGCTGAGTGATTCTGAGGTTACGCTGTAGTCTGTTGTGGAGATATTTAAAACCCTGTCGGTGGCAATGCTGGGAGAAATAAAGGGTTTAGAAAACAGAATATAGCTTCATTTGGCAAGGACTAGGTGTGAGCCATATGGAGTCCAGATGTTCCCGATGCCTTCTGAAAAAGTAACAAATCCAGAGCCGCTGAAGGAGGAATTTCAGACTAAACAAATGAGAAAAATATGTGGCCGAGCACAACAGAGCTTTTGAGCACAGCAGCCTCTTCTGCCTCTCTCACCTCTTTGCCATCGCCCCGTTTTGGTACCTTCTGTGGGAATTTTTGAATATAATGTAGTGAAAAGCACATCTTGGTGGGCAGAATAGTGTCTCAGCATCTGTCTGCAGTCAGATGTTGGCAAACAAGGCAAGGTTCTCCATGTTGAGGGATAATAAAGAGAAAAAATGTTTAATAGGTGGAAATAAATGGAAAATGGAAAAGGTTAAAAAAATCCTCTAATTTTATAGCTCATTTCTTTCAGTATTGGCCTCAGTATTCTCTCTTTATATCCTGGTGCTGAATGGTAACTTTTTATCAATAATACATGATTTGCATTTGCAGCACATTACCTCATTTGCATTTTACTTGTCAAGCAACTTGAATACAAAGAGGTAGAGGCCCCAGCTTTGCAAACATCTATATGTATGAATAACAGTTCAATTAAGCAAAGATATACATATGCATGTGTTTTCAGGGTGGAAGACTCTCTGCTCCTCCTGAGGTTAATTTTGGAAGTTTAGGGTTTATTCAAGTTGAGAATAGAGTCCTTGCCTCTTGATAGTCAGAATACTCCAAAAGCCATTCTTCATGAAATGAGTGGATCTGCCTTGGGTTTGCATGGAAAACAAGTTTCCTGATAATTCAAGTTACTTTTCTGCACATGAAGAAGAAAGAAAGGATGATGGAAATATGTGTGACAGGTAGTGTTTAGGAATTCAGGACCATATTCCTCAAAAGACTGCACCACTATTGCTCAGTCTTGCATCAGCTGTGTTTTCCTGCTAAAATTACCAGATCCTGATACAGCTTTTAAAGTTTCTGTTACTTCTGTCTGAGATACCTATGCCAGTAGAAGCCTCATGCCTAAGTGAAGACATAAAGGCAAATTATGTCTGTTCTCAGATTAATTATTTTGGTTTGGGTATGCCAGAGGAAAAAAAAAGGTTGAAATATAAAATTGTTCTCTAGTTGATTGAAATTACCTAAGTGTTAGGAAGAGCCTGTTTCTGTATGCTGTGTGCTAGGAAGATGCCCCCATTTCATCCTTACTCTAGGAGTTGTCAGGTGTGGGATTGTGCTGTGTAGTATATCTTGCCTTTCCCTGACCTCCTTCTGAGGGTGAATAAACCTAATCTGTTGGAAAACAAGTGAGGTCTGCTGGAGCAGACTCTTGTAAAAGTAGCAGCCCCAAGTTTGAAGGCAGCAGCCTCCACCTGCCGTGAGCTTGTGTGTACGGCACAGTAAGTATAACTGCAATATCTTCTTGACAGGTTCACCTTGTCCAAATTAAGCTAGGAAATTGGTTTTCTTGAGGCATGCTCCCAGCGATTACTCTCATTAAGACTTCCTGCTAATGTGAGTGCTCAGCAGTATTTTTGCCTTTGCAGATTACGAAGCTAATAGGTGAAGGCTGCAGCTAATGAATGGCCTCCTCAGTATTCTGTGGGCTGAGAAAAACACCACTCAACTTGGATGATTTGGCCTCACTTGCAACATTTTGCACTTCTGGGTAGCTCCTGAAGCACAGGTACCATGGGCCAGCTGCTCTCCTGGGGTCAGTGCCAGGTCCAGTCACCAGAAAATTGCCTGACCCGTGAATGCAGGTGGTCATAGCTGACCTGGGGGCTACTTGCTAAGAGGGTCAAGCCATGGACAGCAGTCCTTTCCCTGTGCCAGCTGCCCTGGGACTTTCACAGCACCTTCCCAAAAATGCCAGCCCTCTGCAGAGCTGGCTGGCCTGCCCTCTCCACAGCCGTGATGGTTCCAGAGCCTGGCCATGTGCATGGCTGGGACACTCCATCTCCATCCCCATCCAGGAGCCACCATGAGCGCATGGTTGTGTTATTGAGGACACAGCTGGAGCCCGGGGAGGACATGGTCTCAGGTGGAGGGAGGGATGGAAAACATCTGGGATATTCCCTCCTGTGCACTGTTGAGGTGCAAAAAGGCTATCAATGTGGGTAGTTCTCTAAGTCTGAGCCACTCACATTCCTTTTGTTCTCTCTGAATGAAATAGAAAGCAGCCAAACAAAATAAGGTGGCATTAGACATGAGGGTCAAAGTACATGTTCAAGAAAACAAGGAGTTTTCAAAGGGGTGCTTTCTAAGGTTTAAAACATTTTGCTTTTACCGGTATACATGCTGCTTTATTAAGATGCTTTGAATCTCAAGCTGGAGGTTTTAAGCTGTGCTTCCTTGTCTGCCTAAGCAAGGTGTTGTTTTGTTCCTACTTTCAAAGCTGTTGGTGTCAGCTTTGGCTTTTTTTGATGTCCTGAAGCACGTGTGCCATCATTACAGCAGCATCCAGCTGCCATTTCACTGGGAAACTGTGAACTCCAGGAACTCCTCTTTATTTCAAGGCTTATATCAACAGTTTTTCTGACAATTGGGGCTGTTTGTTTACTATGTGCATGCTCTAAATACATCCATAAATACATCTGTTGTGGTGTAAGCAGTCTTGAAACCTCCTTTTGGTCTGGAAGCATTTAGCTTCTGAAGGTTATGAAGCCTTAAATGTTCACTTGATCTGTTGTCAAGATTAGCTGAGAGTTCCAGAGCTTGGAACTACACATGGAAACGTGTGGAGGGTGATCAGAAGGGCACTTTAATGTCTGTTGCCTTTGGAACTACAAGTGGGGTCCTGTTTTCTGTGTTAGTGGCCTTCAGGGAGAGAAATGCCATTAGGACATTCTGTTTTCTTGTTTTGCACCTTCTCAGATTTTCTTGATTTATTCGGTAGTTGTTTAGCAAGGTGAAGTTCATGTCAGTGATCACGTGGGAAGGTCAGAGAGGATCAATAAATGACTGAAGAATTGCCATTGAGGACACGCACGTCAGTCTAGATTCAATCACCCCTGCTTCTGACCTCAAATAAGCATGAGACTTGGGATGTATGGACCCACAGTACGTGTTCAGGTGTTAGAAAAATGACTGCTGCACTGCTGTAATGCTCAACATCCTGGTCTGTTGGTGGACCTCGCCCTTGAAACACGTGCTGTCTGTACTATGTTAAAGTCCTCTGAAATAACTTAGTAATGCAAACATTTTTACCTGGGATTAGAAGGAGTCAGCAAGCTCCTTCAGAGGATTTTAGCACTGGAGCTGGGAGAGATGAGGAACTGAATTCATAGTCACCAGGAAGTGCTAATGATGATGATAGTGCAGGACAGTGCTTCCCCTTGGCGATTTAATGATGGAGAGAACAAACTGAAGGCTCCCAACCTCTTGGTGTCAGAGTCCTTAGAGACAGCAGACAAATCTTTGCTCAGTGCAGCAAAGAAAAAGCTCTTGGACATCAACGGTCCCTGAATTCTCCTGGGTTTTGTTGTGCTGCCTGTTAGCAGAGAACCTGCACAATGACCCAGATGGGCTGTTTAATGAGATGGTTCCCTAATGAGGGGATATGGTTTTAAAGCTGAGCAAATAAAGTGGGAGATGTAGTTTCAGACACTTCCTTTTTGGTTTTACTGTGTGTTTGACTGTCCTACAGTCAAACAGGGAAAAAAATAAGGTGACTAAAATCTGGCATTGCAGAGCAGTGTTTCACAAAAGCAGATCTGTCCTGTGTTTCCAGATTGCCTGGAATATTACCTGTTACAGATGGAAAATCTGTTATGGTTTTTTATTTTTTGTCCCAGGAGAAGGTACCACTGTAGCTGTTCAGCCAGAGAAAAGGTGGCTAAGTGTGCATTGCAAACACATCGAGGTGAAGCCATGTATCTCAATGACAGGAGGACAAAGAAACACAGGGGGTGCTTTGGTTACTTTCTCTCTCTTTGTTACTGTTTTTCTCTAGAAGAGGGACTAATCACTACAATCTCCTATTATTTCTGCTTTTCTTCCAACTTTACAGTAGTTTTTGCTGGTCTCTCTCAGTTGTGTGGAAAAGCCCCAAAAACAACAAAAGCAAAACCTGGCAGTAGAATAAAACCATGTGTGGCAGTGTGCATGCAGAAGAGAACAAAATGATGATTGCAGTAGTAAGTTTAATGTGGCAATTCCTAATTCTGAAATACGTGACTTTGTGACTTTAATTTTCCTTTGCTGTGGTTTGGACATATGGTAACTAAAATGTTTCTGAAAGTTATGTTTTCTGATTGATCTGTGTTTGGAATATGCTGTAACTTTTGTGAATTATCAACCCAAAAGCATTGATTTATTTCTTTGTTACGTATATATTGATGAGCACAATAATTTTTCTGCATGTGCGTGGCTTTTTTCAAGGAGGATTCTTTGGTTTGTACGTAGTGCATATCCTAAAATAGGTGCAATTTTTGTCGGCCATGTAATCCTGGGCTGTGAAGTTTAATTTTAGTCCAGGTCATGCTCACACTGGTCACTTAAACACTAGTGGAATGTTAGTAGATGCAGTATATTATACGGTATAGATTGCTTTTGCCATTTAAAGGGATGTTTATTGCTTTAAAAAATCACTCTTTTTAAAAAATAAGCCTTTATATTTTACAACCTTACAATAAAGACACATAGGATGTGTATGTAAAATATTTATAGAAACATAAAAATTGTAAGAACAGAAAAGAAACAATCCCTTCACATCACCTCTCATTTCTACTTGGTAAGTTCCTCCTCTCTTCCACAGCTCTATAAAACCTTTTTCTTTGGGTGAAAATTAGTTACGTGGGGGGACAGATTTATTGCCATTCTGCCAGGTAGTTGATTGTGGGCAGTTTTTATGGGTATTGTTTCCAAGGCTGTATTTCCCCCGTGGGATGGCACAGTGACCGCCCGTGGTCGCTGGGGACAGGCTTGGGGCACGCTGGGGCTGTCAGCTGGCAAAGCCTCCCCAGCAAAAAGCCCCAAGGGTAGATTCCATTACATGAGCAAAACTGCAGCTTTTTGGTGTTTCTGTATTGCTGCAGCCAGGATCTAATGATGCAGCTTTTTATCTGCTTGTGTAGCTGAAGATGAGGAGGAAAAACTCCAAAAAGCCACCTGTGCTTGCAGAACTTCAGTGTAATTTCCACTTGTTCCGAGTTCCCCCACCTCCTTCTGCTTAATCCCCACTGCACTTGCCGAATGTTTCCACCCTCTCTTCTGGCTAACCCTACAGATAAGAGACAGCCTTTGGAGTAAATCCTTGTATCTCTTATCAATTCATTTTATGCTACACCCAAGTTTCTCTGATACATTTGCTTCTAACAGCATTGGTCTGTCTGTACCATTCACGGATTTACAGTCTTCTGTGTATCGAGGCAGGAATAACATTTTGAGTTGAAGACTTTAGTCTTCAGGAGTTTGAGGCGTAGATAATGTTTTTAATTAGCGAATCCTATTTAAGATGCTAAGCACAAATACCCTTTTGCCAATCGGTGAAATTATCCCAGTTTGCTGTGAATTACACCCAATGAGTATATAAACTGGATCACTTCTAAGGTGGAAATTGTGTTCTAATGACTCTTGTTGCTCTGCAAGAGTCTAACTTCATCATCCTCCAGTGCTGGATCTAGCTGTTGGCCTTTAGCATTCTTGTGTGTTGAGTAGGATACACTTGGAAGACTTGGGGACTGCAGCAATGGCTGGATTTTTAAGAGGATTGTTGTTAAACCTTATATTGTTACATTTACGTTTATTTTTGTAATGCAGTCAATTGCAGTGCCCAGCAATAGGAGTGAGTGATTTCTTGCTGCTCTGACACCACCCTTTGTGTTGAACCCTGTAGTTAAATCTGCATTTACTCCCAGTATTCAAGCTGCAGCTTGGTATAAAGGCTTGATGATGCAATTATTTTTGTTGGCAAGACTAACACTTCAAGATGTTCCAGAGTGAATAGTGATAGAGTCTGTCAAGTGCTTTCTTGAAATCTCTGAAGTTTATGATGAGTGAATTTTGCCATTTGGTGCTTTCCTCAGTGATTAGCCTTACACTGGAAATCTGGTCAACACATGAATTTCAGGTCAAATTGTTCACTCCCTTCCTCTTTCAGATTTTCATGGATATTTTTCTTTCATGTTTTTTGTTAGAATGACTTCCTTGAGTTCACTACATAAAAGTTTACAGGACTTGATGCAGTTTACATAAAATGACAAAGAAAAGCATTTCTGAAAAAATTACTAGCAAACTGCATTAAATCTTGCCAGCCTTTTGTGAGTACCCATCGCTGAGGCTGGGTATGGCTGCCAAATGTTGTTTCCAGCAAAGACTAACAAACCCCAGATGAATTTCAGGTTAAATTACTTGTAAATACTTGTCTTTTACATGCGTTTTCAGCTGGGGTGGTTAAACAAAGGCTTTGCAGAGATAAGCGTGTTCTGCCTCTTGTTTGGATGGGTTACACACCATTTGGACACCCTTGGCATCCCCTTAATCCCGTTGGGATTGTGGAAGTGAGAGATTAGCACAGTGCTGGTGAGATCTAGTTATACCAAAAAAAGAAAGAGGAGACCAGATTTTCCTGAGTGTTTTTCTCACTGGTCATCTCGGTGACTCAGTTGGTATTACTCCTCATTTTTCATTGTAGTGATGGAGAACTTGAACTCGTGCATTATTTTTATGGGAGGATTTAAAAAAGCCAAAAAGCATGTGAGTTGACAAATAAAGTCCCACCATCTCTAATCTTTATTGTGCTGATGATAAAATCAGTATTTATTTTGCCTTGTCTGAAACCTGTTTCCTGTGGGCTTCATCTGTTTAAGAATATTCTGCTGAATCCATGGTAGTGTTAAAGTCATTTGTCACTGTCTCTTGGTGTTTTCATTAAACTTCTCTTACGAATGAGAGGGTGATACATTTACACTTCTAGGAAAAGCTGAAAGCAAGGAAATGCTGTGACATCCAAGCCAAAATTTTCAAATTGTATTAGATTTAAAATCACCATGTTTTACACAATCATTTATTTCTATTAAGTTCCTTGTGGCATGTTTGCATTCAAAGCCCCCCAGCTTTTGCCTCTGTCCCCAAACCTGCAGGGGTCTCTCCTCTTTTCATACTGGCAAAGCTCGAAGTGTTGGAGTGATTTAAGAAATAATGATAAGGTCGTGAAGCAACTTGCAAAAAATGATCTCTCATTTTGGGACTTTTGAATGAATTATATGTGTATTATTTAATATATTTATAAACTCTGTCAATACAGATTCCTTTCTGCATGCTGAATTATTTTCACTGTCTTCTCTTACCCTAGCAGACAACACAAGCTTTTCCTTGGCATTCTTCTTTATCTTCTCCTCCCCCACCCCCAAAAAAAGATGAAAGAAAACCAGAAGGCTTTGATAGATTTATTGCCTGTAAATCTATGAAAGGTGCTACTAAAAATCTCAGACTGAATGGCTGAGATACCAGTGAGGATCCAGTTAAGAACCATGTCTGATGTGGGCAGTGAAGTTCTCTGCCAGTCTGATGGTTTTCCTAAAGCTCCAGCTCTCGGATTCCTGGGTTTTCTTGAGAACTTTTCCTCTGATGCACAGGAGAATGTTATTTCTGGTTTTCCTGTTTGAAGAGATAAGTTTAACAACATGACTAGAGCAGAGTGTGCACTGAAAGCTGTCGAAATAAAGGAGCAAATGAAAGTAACTCCGATTTTACTTATAAAAAAATATTTATTTTTAAGCCATTTTTGGGGCTTTTTGACATTTGGTTTTCCCAATAATGAAATGTTTTAAGTATCTTTGAGACTGTTAAACAGTTCTACTAAGCTGCTTCATAATGTTTCGCTGCCCTTGAATATTTGCTCTGAATGATTTGAAATGTCTGTACTTAGGTTTTGGGGCTTTTTCCCCCTTTCCTTTAACTCTCCTGGGTAGGCTGTACAGTTTGGTGAGCTCTGTAATGAATATAAAGTGTGCTTTCATCCTTGCATTTTTTTAAATTTTTTTTTTTACAAGGTGTCGTTTTAAGAATTGAAATATTAGACATCTGGATTTATTAAAGTCACAGTGCTGGGTGAGGGGAGCATTTTTCTTTAAGCGCTCTTCATTTTCCTCTCTGGATAGCCAAGTTATCTTTGAAATGCCCCTGAACACCAGAGCATGTGGAGACCATGTCATCTCCCCATGTTTAAATGAGCCACCCTGAAGTTCCCATTTTCCATTTCCAGAGTTTGAGAATTGGTTTGTTGATAAAACCTACTGAGGGAGCTGCTTATGTGGCACAGTACTTGTCAAGGTGCTTTCTAAATGTCACTGGAGCCAGCTTCTGTGGCATCACTAGTTTTACAGAGGGATAAAGGAGTATGCTTTGGATAGCTCTCGTTCTTCATCACAAGTGTTTTGGGCTCACAGTAAGGGCTGGTTTGGAACCCTTGGTGCTGTAAATAAGGGGCAGTGCTTCAGTTGCATACACTTTGCGTGGCATCAAGCTAAATGTTTAATGAACCCTCATTACATCTACGTGTTAAAACATTCCCTGGGTGCATTGTTCGTGCTGTGTGCACCCAGGGCTCATGGCACTGAGCCTTGTGCTGCTGGCTTTGTCCAGGGACTGTTTCACTCTCATTTCTGTCCTGCTGCCAACTCTTCTACTTCTTGCAGAGAAAGGGGCTTGGGCTGGTGGATTAAGACCTCTGAGCTCTGGTTTTATTGCAGGTACTGATACCTCTGCTCCTGCTCAAGGCAGCAAATTTGAAGTAGTACACCTTAATTGTGTAAACTGAGAGGTCTAACCATACCCACTGGCGCCATGGAAGCCTGAGGAAAATTAATGCTCTAATATTAGTTAATTGCTTTGCAGATATATATTGAAAGTAAGAGTTGTAAGTATCTTGGTAAATATTGTTTCCTTTATTACAGCAATGTATCTCATTTTATGGGAGTCGTTTGCAGTGGCACTCAGTTTGTGGTGCTGAGCAAACCCATCAATGTGCAGTACAAACTCGAGGGCTGGTTTGTTCTGGTGGCTCCTCTAAGCCAGAGGATGCTCACCCGCACGAGCAGCTGCACGAGCTGAAACCGAGCCCGTTTCCGTGCCTGCCTGCAGCCACAGCCTGCAAGCCACGCAGCACCCATGGGTGTCACGTACATCCCATGGAACAGAGCAGGTCCTTGCCACAGCCTAGGTGGCTGCAGAGCCCTCCTGTGATGCCTTCAACAGGCTGGTAGAAATATGAAGCAGACACAGGAATAGTGGGAAAAGGGAATTTACCTCGGTTTAATAGGATCCTAGGTGCTCAGACACACCAAAGGTGGAAAACACGCCATGGAGCGAATGACGAGCTGGAACAGCCTGTACAATGCGTACCGGATCTTTATGGACTTCACAAAATTAGCATATCTACCTAAAATCCACCAATAAGAAACTTAATAAATGAATAATTGCCCCCTATTCTAATGAACCTCCCCCCAATGAGACTACAGCCTTGTTTACAAAAACATGTTCCAAGAGAGAACAGGTTGGAGCCTCTCTTTCTGAGATAATAGGAATGTTTGGTCTTCCTCACTTTGCAGGACCCCAAACTAAGCTAAATATCAGACTAGAAGGGTTGTAAACATGTAGGGCTAAAGTGCAAGGAGTATTTGTGCAGGGTACAAGGAGCGTGTATAGAGGGTAACAGGGAAGGGAAAGGGTATAAAAATATATAAAAAGTGTATAAAAAGAAAAATACAAAAATCACTGGCTTCACCTGCAGCGAGGAGGAGCCAGCCCAGCTCAGGGCACTGCTGCTTTCCCTGCTCTTGGGCTGGCAGTGGGGTGACTGTGCCATCAGCCTCCATGCTGCTCCCTGGCCACCCTCGCAGATTCCCGGCTGCAGTCATGTGGAGATCTGGCCAGCAGCCAAAAGAAACTAACGGAGGGAATTGAATAACGAGCAGTGTTGGCACAGGCACAGATGCACCAGTAGGGAGCTGTTGCTGGCACAGGATTTCCACAGGCAGCAGCTCATCCAGGTTTGTCACCAGCTGAGTTCCAGGACAGCAGGCAGTTTCAGCCTCTGGGAGTCACCTTCCACATCCAAAAGTCCCCGGTGTGCCCAGCTCAGTGGCAGCTGTCCCCGTGTGTCCCACGTGAATCTGCACTCGATACCAGAACAGGGTGTTAGCCAAACAATGTCGTTGTTGTTAGTTGGGTATCTTGCACGTGGACTGCAGGGTGGGATGCTGTGGGGTCTTCGCTCGGGGGAAGTGCAGTGGCTTTGGTGCTTGCAGGGGTTTGTGTGGCTGAGATGATGGGCTGCACAAGCTGGGGCTTGGCAGAGCCTGAAGGCTTCATGGTCAGTAGATGAACTGCCATTACCCAGCTGAGGGGTGACAAAAATGTGTTTTCAGCTAATGTAGGATCATAGAATCATAGAATGGTTTGGGGTGGAAGTGACCTTTAAAGGCCATCTAGTCACACTTCCTGCAATGAGCAGAGACATCTTCAAGTCGATCAGAATCCTTAGAGCCCCATCCAATCTGACTCTGAATGTTTCCAGGGATGGGACATCCACCACCTCTCTGGGAAACCTGTGCCAGTATTTTACCTCCCTCATTATAAAAGAATTTTATCCTTATATCTAACTTAAATCAACTCTCCTTGTCTCACCAGAGCCTTCTCCTTTGCAGGCTGTACAACCCCAACTCTCTCTCTGTTTTCTTAGGAGAAGTGTTCCAGACCTCTTATCATCTTTGTGTCCTCCTCGGGACCCATTTCAACAGGTCCATGTCTTTCCCATTCTGAGGACCCCAGAGCTGGATGCAGAACATCTCTATTAATACATTTCTTGTCTTTGAGCAAGATATTGTCTTAGTTCTCCTGAATGATGGCCTTTATTCAAAAAAAGATCTGCATGTTCTAGCTGTCCCCAAGATGCCTAATCTGTCTCTGTGGTAGTATTACATATTTTAATGTCTCTCCTTGCTTGCTTCAGAGTGATTTCTTGGTCAATCTGCTTTTGAAGTGCCTAAATTAAGGTTTGCTGTACAGTTAAAAAGAGGTGCAGGTGTTTGCTTCAGCAGAGCTGTCCTTATATGTTGCTGCCACACACCCCAGTAAGTTGCTGTTAACTCATGAAAGGTAAGAGGATGGTAGATCACATGAATGTTATCACACACTCAGCTATCAGTTCATTCCCCAAAAGCATGCAGAGTGGCTTAGTGTAAGGATTATTTTCCATCATTTATGGTTTTATTGTTTTCCTTCTCTACTGCTGCTTGCATTAATCTTGTATGTCCTATCAGTAAACCACAGTTCATGAGCTCCTTATCTCTCTTGTCTACATCCTATTGGTCTGTGCTGACTCTTGAGTTATGTGCCTAAGGACATTTTAATCATCCTTTTGTGGCACATGAAAGCCACTGCTTCATCCTGCATATTTCCCATGATTCTGAAGTCATCACAAAAATATTTTACTGGTTTTCTTCTGAGAGTTTCAAGCACTGTCTGTAACAGTCATACTACACCCACTGTCATGATGTGCAGACCCCAGAATGTAATGTTTGTTGTATGAACAATTCAGATAGTGAAGATCACAGCTATGGATCCTTAGAAATGAGTTCAGGGAATCTTGTTTCCCTTTCTCACAGTGTGTTGGGGAAAGCCATGCTGGACTTGCCCTTCCTGGGGCAGATCCCTTCTGAAACATTTTTTAGTTTAAGAACTCCAGTGGTGGAATTTCCAGTTGTAGCAGCTTTGTAATCAATCCATAGTCAAAACTGAAGTACAGTTCCTCGGTTCCTCTTTCCAGCTCTCTCGGAAGAAGACAAACTTGTCTCAAAACTTCGAGTTGTTCCCATTGTGATCAGAGCAAAGTCAAGGTTACTTGGGGAGCCGTAAATGTGAACTGGTAGAATTTTTAATCTTTATGGGGTTTAAGGTAGGGTAAAACCTTTATTCCCAGTGTTTGTAATTTTGAGAACTGGTCTTGAAGGCTTTCAAACTGTCACATTGTTGTTGCTTTTGCCATGACTCTTACAGTCATTGCTTTAAATCAGTTGAGTTGGAGTTTTTCTCCTGTCTATTGACCATGACATTTTTTCTGAATTCAAAGTTTCAAGTAGTGGATGCTTAAGAAGAGTGGGGAGAGAACCCATGGTCATAAGTCAGTACAGGTGGGGTGAACACACAATTTATTTCAGAAACCAAATAGAAATGTGTCAAATTCCATAGTTAAGCTTACTGGCAAAGCATACCACCTGAGTGCTGAACAAAGGTGAAACTGCCCAAGAAAGGAACTTTAGATATACAAAGTGAAAAAGTTTCGGTGCTTTCCTGTGCTGTGGAAATACCAAGAACAATTTCCACGTGGAAGTAGAAAAGATGCTCACCTTTTTTGTTGGAATTCCTCTGAATTAAATATGATCTTTCAGTTCTCATGCTGAAGGCTTTGCCCACTGCAGCCATGTTCGTAGTGATCTGCATATTTTGGAATATTACCGTTAAAGTCTCATACCCTTCCACTGGTGGAGGTGGGGCAGAGGGAGGTTGCTTCCACATCTGGCAGGGTTAGAAGCAACTTTCTTACACAATAAACCACTTAGAGTGTCCACTAAATTCATGGTTAGTCACTTAGAGATATGATTAACATGAAGAATTTGGACAAAAGAACTGTCTTTCTTCATTATGGAAACCTCACATCAGAAAAGATGAGCCATGTGCAACATATCTTTCACGTGTTGCATCTTCATAACTTGTATCTGTAAGAGAAAATGATATTGTTTCCCATTGAAATGAACAATTTGGCTTTGCCTCTGCATAGACTAGTTAGTATATTTTTGTCTCTGAGTGCATTAAAACTTAGCTTAAAAGACCAGAGCAGTAAGAGAAATTGCTTTGGTTACTTAATAGGGTATTTTCTTGCTGATGGGTTGGTGCTCTGGGCACTCTGTTAGAATCTGTTAGATGCCTGTGTGGCAGCATCCTCAGCACTGTACTGTGGCTTAGCCATCGCTCAAAATGCTTTGAGAAGAGTCAGATCCTATTTCCTGTTAAATCTGGGGTGAAATGGAAGCACAGATAAACTGGGGACAGGTCACGTTAACTCGTTGTTTGCTGGCTCCACCAAGCACCCACCACGAGGGCTTTCGTGGAGGTGGCCCTGCAGGCATCTCTGCACAGCTAAGTCTAACTCCTGTTCCAGCTCTTAGCAGCAAGAATTACTTCCCCTGGTTACACATTTCTGGGCAAATGAGCTCGAAGTAAGTGGCCATTTTTCAACAGAGGGTACTCTCTGGGAAGTCTGGTGTATATAAATGCCTGCTTTAATTTCACATTGCGTGTGCATGTATATATATGTGTATGAACTCTATTTAAATCTCTTAATGAAGCTCATAGATCACTCTTGGCCTTGTGTAGCAGTCCCTGTGGCTAGGGTCAATGGTAGTGTGTTGTCCTCTCATGGCTGGAGACCACAAATCTGCAAATGATTTAAATTGCAGCGTTCTGCCTTTTCACTGGAAGAGAATTAAAATAGTTAATTATAAATTTATTTTATTTTTGTAATCAAAATTTAGTCTATTTTTGTTCCTTTTCCCCCTGACACACAGCTGAGGCAATGAAAACTTGCTTGTAGGTCTTGTAATGTTGTGCATTGCAATTAAATTTCATGGTGTGCTTTTATGCTGCAGAACAGTAGTTCTCATTGAATCCATGTCTTTTCCAAGTAACATGAACTTCATAATTCTCTTGTAATTCCCTGTGCTTTATATAATTGTTAGTATTAAGAAATCTAAACCAGGGAGGATTTTGTTGTGTTTATCCACAGAGAATGTGATTGGGATAGGTACAACTTTAGTTAGTTTAGGAGGTATAACCACCTGCATGATGCCACGAACACACATCAGTCTGGGGACTATACCTGAGTGCAGGAAATAGATTTTATTGTTACTGGTTTGTCATTTGGAGGTCTTTCCTGTATAGGCTTTTGACTTGAATCAGTTTTGAAGATTTATATTCAATTTCTGTGTCCTTCATTGCATATAGTGCTATTTAAGTTAACCAATCAGTTATGTAATGCTGACCCACTGAAGCCCTGAATGGAAGTTTCCAAACACTGTTTGGTTTCTTTCAGTCTGCTTGAAAGAGAAAAGGCTAAATAAAATCAGCAGATGTGATGTAGCTGGTGAGGCAGTTACAGCTACCTGCTGTATCATTATATGTCCCTGATTTCTGTTGCTTCTGATATGTTCTAGCAGTATTTAGCTTTTTCTAGGGCAGTCAGTTCCCCCAAAATGATATAAAAATACTCCTTTTCCTTTTTTTTAGTGGTGGGGTTTTTTGTGTGTAGTTTTGGCAGTTTTCATTTTTGTTTTGTTTTGTTTTTATAGTTTTGTTTTCTTCTTTTTAGTTTCAGCAGAGCTGTCTCAGCTGTTTCTAAACCCAAGGCTGTGGAGGCAGATCTGCTCTGTGGTTTGTTCTTCAGCCTGGTTTTGGTAGTTGAGTATTGGTGGAGCTGTGCTTGGAGGCGAAGCAGCTGCACAGGGCGGCCGAGGCACTGCTGAGGATTTGTCTCAGTCCCTGCAAGGACACCAGTGGGAAGATGGGAGCCCACAGGGAATGGCATTTATTCACAGCAGAGGATGGATAAGATGCGGTCACGTCAAAGTCATGCTGCAAACCACACTGAACCACAAAGATAAAATAGCGAGCGTGTTTATTCATTAACTACTGTCTGCTCAGTGTTCCGGAGAAGGCTCTGACATAGAAATGATCATATTCCTGTACTACAGGGGTTTTGGTGTTTGTTGGTCTGTGATGATCTGTGAGTTCCTAGGTGAAGCAGTGGAGAAGATCAATAATGCAAAGATTCAAATCTTCAGATTATGCATAAATGAAAACTGCGTTTGACCTTTAACCACTCTGAGAATAAATGTGCAGCCATTTCTGTCTGGTAAAGTAATAGAGGGCATAATTTTAAAAAAATGTATGAGATATTTTAGGAATAAAACTGAGTATCTTTATATAAAATCCAGAATGTACAAATGCATGCTCTGAATGGATTAAAAAGAACTCTTAGATGTCTGTAAAATAAGTACTTTTCAGATAAACTGGTAGCCATGTAATGAGCTCACACACATGAACACAGTTAGTTTGTGTTATAGCTGGGTAGGGAAGAGTGTCTCTATCAGCTCTATAAAACTTGAATTATTTGAAATGGGTTCAGCCAGGCAATCTGTAGGGTAAGCGATCATAAATGTGTGCTAGCAGCATAGTCTAACCTCTCTTCTTGTAAATTTTTTTCATTGTCTGTAATGATTTTGCCATATATATCTGTATATAGGTTAACCTTTACTGGTCAGAACTGATTTATTGTTGTAGATGTCTATATATCAAAGGTTTGAATGGTGAAATACGTGCTATTAACAGGCAATTTCTATTTAGTAAGCCAAGTGGAATTTTGGAAGAATGTAAAAGTTACTTTTAGAAAGGACTGTCATCTTGCTGGCATCCAGGGTTTCCAGTCAGTGAGTTTTAGGTGAGTATTTGGCTTTAAATACATGACAAAGCCCCACTGAAGCATGTGCTGAAGATTTCTCCTTTACTGAGGGAGGATGGGTGCCTTGGTCCCATGTGGGTCACAGCTGTCAGTCCCTGAGCTCAGGTGTTCACAGGTGGGGGCATCTCGCCTGCTAGGGATACCCCAAGTGATGTACCCAGCCACAGAGAGGCTGTGGGGCACGTCCTGCTGTGGGCTTGAAGGCACTTCAGCAGATTGCCATGATCCCGTACCGTAAACTTCATTGGTAGGTGGTTTTTATCCTGCTGTGATAATCCATTTGCTTAGTGCGTCCTTAGTGGGGTGGGAGGGAGCGTAGTAAATTCTTGTAGTGGTGGGATACTGCCCTGAAGCCAGTAAATAGCAGCTTGTGTTTCTGAACCATCTTATCATTCTTTACTTTCATTAAGCACGGGCTTTCATGGTGAGGGTGGAGTGGCTAATCTGATAGTCATCTGTGCAAGCAGTTGAAAGGAAATCCTAATTACTTACCCTTTTCTGTGGGCTCCACGCACTCCAGTTTACCCAAAACTTACTCCTTGGGGGGCTAACATCCTGACCCTAAGTCAGTGAGAGTTCTGCCAGAGCTGCCTGCATTTTCTTGCTGAAGCATGGCAACATGCAGCAGCAGTGCAATTTTGTTCACATGTCCATAGGCTCAGGGCTTTCGTTGCAGCCCCTACATGTCATGTGTTTTTGGGTTTGATACCTTACCAACTGCAGACTTAAGTAATTTTATTTATTTTATGTTTATTTTATTAAAATACATACCTAGTGCCTTCCCAGAAACCTTTGGGGCTGATGGCTTAGTTGTTTGAATTGAAGGATGGTGATGATTTTAGCAGCTTTTTGATATTACAGTAACATTGCCTGGGCCAAAATCCAAGGTTTTGGCATTTGTGGAAGGCGACTTACAAAGCAGAGCAAGCACCTGGCTCTGCTGGAAGGGGTGTCATTCTCCCATCAACCCCACCCTTGTATGGTCAGGTGTTCTCAGCAGTCTGAATTGCAAACCACCCTTGTCCCTGGTGTAGGTATGGTTTGCATTAGCTTTTGTGTGCATACCTGGCTCCCAAGTGCAGGTGAGTGCTCCACAAACCACTAGAGCTTCGTCACACTCCCCTCAATCCCATTGCCAGCTGCTTCCGCCTGGGAAATGGGAAGGGTGCAGTTGGTACCTACAGTGGGAATGCTCCGTGCTCAGTCTCAGCACCGTGTCTGCTCTGCTCTGTATTATTCATGGAGTTTTGTATAAGCTGATGTTGTTCCAAACTGAAAGGAGGGATTTTTGGCAAACGTGTCCTTCTGCTGTGAAAAGCATACTAACCTTTGCAAATAGTGAAGCAAATGGAGGAGGTGTTTCTTAGGGTTTTCAAAATATTTTTGCCAAGTGTATTGTAGAGTGTTAGTGCAACTGCTCGGAAATGGATGCACATGGGCGTTTTTGAAATGATGTGCCTGACCCTCGAAGGCATCTGATGCATGGTGCCTGTGCCAAAAGGATGGTGGCACACAGAGAAGACAACAGAAAATACACTCTTTTGGATCAGGCATTTTGTGCTGCTCTGCTCTAGCTGCAGTGCCCAGAACACGAGCCTGTTTGGACTGTAGGTCTCACAAAAACAGAAGATTACATACTCGTGTGCGGTTACTCATTTGCAGTTTCATGCTCGGTGTCTCTTCTCAAGAAGCCCAAGCATTGTTACAAGGAGCTCACTGCTCATCCACAGTAGTGCCTAATGAGCTGCTGGTGTTTTGTGTGTCAGACACTGGGGGAGGCTGGGCTGGGTTAGGAGAGGCATCGGATCAGCCCCGTCAGGCTCTTGAGCCGTGCGCATGTCACGGCTGCTGAAGGGAAGTCTTCTGTCAGGGCTGGGCATTTCAGGGGGCTGGTGGTAATGAATGAAGGAAATTACAGGCTCTGGGAAAGCGCATTGTGAGCTATGAATCACTGAATCCTCTTGTTCTGCTGTTATCAGCTGACAGGTCTTTTTCCATAAAATAAAACCCATTAATGCATTCTTAGTAATTTTTGGTGACTCAAAGGCTTAGACCTTCTTTGAACTCTCAGTCTGAGAGGGACTTCTGCTTGTTTTTAGCCAAACCTGGTTTTGCATGAGTTAGTACTCCTGTGTATGTCCAAAGTCCGTGTTTATACCATGCACATCGTTTCTTCCTTGAGTATGTGTCTTATGTCTTGCTGCAGGAGACACTCTCATGGTTAAACTGGGTGCCATCAAATCTGCATTTCTCTGAGCTTTCTCACTTGCTGGTTCTGCCAACACATTCATCGTGATCTTTTCTTCCATCAGATTCCCTGTGACCTCTCAACTTCTCGTCAGGTTGCCACACTGAGGGCTGCATGTGTTATATTTATTTGCATGTAGCAGAGAAGGAAGATGGTACTGGCATTTTTTTGTAATTATTTTTTTTCTTTTTTAATCTGGATGCCTCCTATCAAAGAGTGAGACAAAACCTTTTCCCCACACATCGCTAGTTGCAGGGCAGCATAGCTTAGATCAGGGTAATCTCAAGCTGATGGGTGCTCAACATGAAATAAATGCACTATGTCAGCTCTAACATCTCCCTGCCAAAAAAATCACAACTCTCACTGAAACTTTTATGGTCACTGTGACAGTGGAACAACATGACTGAGCAGAGTGTGCTGTCGTGCAATTTTCCTGTTGTGAAGTTGATCAAATGCCCCTTTGTGGCCAACAGGGAGAGAGCAGTGGTGAAAATCACAGGGAGGTGAAGGCATAGAGTGCACATCAGTGCCCTCGCTGGGGGACAGGACAGGGACACAGCTGTGGCATCAGCTGCCTCTCACTGTGCTGGCAGTACACTTTGGGCTCTCCAGCCCCTGGCTGCCTGCCGGAGAGCAGCATCCTTGGCAGTGCCACAGACACTGCTTTAGGGAGCTGGGGGAGAGGCTTTGGGACTAAGCATGAGGAGATGGATCTCCATTTCTTCTCCTGTGTGCTGGCTTGCTCCACGTTCACTGCTTTTGTAGTTTGTTTTTGTGGTGGTTTTGAGGATTTTGAAGTTTAGTAATTCATTTTGGCAAGCCTTCAGATTTTCTTGTCTCTATATCCTAATAAAAATAAATGTAAAGCTGTAGTTGGTGATTTGGGAGCTCAGTTTCTATGTTTAGGGGGATTTAATTTTCTGATTCTTCTTTGTTTTGTAATATATAGCCTGAACAATCAAATCCATCCCACGTTCCACTTGGTTGTGCACCACTTAACTGCTTGGTGCTAGTGGAATATATCCTAATTTAGTTGAATTGTTGTTACTTGTATGCCATTTTAAGCAGAAGTGATTGCCACTCATTATCATTAGGCAAAAACTATTGCCTTTAGAAGGATCCTAATAAGGAGGATGTCCCAGTTAAGTAGAATGTGTTGTGCTCAGAAACTTCATTACAAGAAAAGATGTCACAGTCACATTTTGTAATATAATTCCATTATCTTGTCTTCCTGTAGCATCTGCTCTGGTGTCTCACAGAGGTGCTCTCTGCTTTGGATGATTTAGTTAAGCTCTCAGTTCTGTAATTTTTAAGCATTACTCATTTGCTCTTCTACTGGTTTTTCCAGGAGAGAAAGGGTGAGCTCCTGTGGTTAAAATGCGTAACTAGAGGCCTTATGGTCTCTTCCTGGTTTTCTCTGACACTCCTTATTTCACCTTCAATTAGTTACTAAACTCTCCTGTGCTTTACTTTCACTTTCTCTCTGTATTAGACATGAATATTACCTTACCTGCCTAATGCCAGTGCCTGGAGGTGAAGTGGCTTGATAATGCCTGTTCAGGTCTTTGGGTGTTAGAGACACAAAGTAGTGTCCCTGCAGTCTCTTGATTCCTGTGCTTCTCCACCCTTCCTCGTCCGGGCTGCTCTGCCTGCTCTAAAACTCCAGTTCTGGAAACTTGATCTCACCACCTAGCTTTCCCAAGCGCTTTGCATTCTCTCCATGCGAAGCCACTCCCTGTTATTTAACCGGGTTGGAATGTGTGCAAAGAAGACACTTTGTGCTTCTTGCCTTGAATGGTTTCCAGGTCTCCCGTTAGCTGAGAGCAGTGGCTGATATGATGAGCTTTAAAGGTTTCCCCATGGTGTCATTTCTGTAAGGACAAGCCAGGATGAGTTCCATCTGCCTTGGCCATCAGGTGGAGGGGCTGAGCCTGGCAGTGATGCTGCAGGTTCTTTCAAACAATGGAGATCGTAGGGTTTCTGTCCAAGTCTGAGCTTGGACTGTGGCACTTTGTGTCACTTCCCATTCCCCAACTCCTGTGCATTGGTGTTGGGATGCTGAGCTCAGGGTGCTGGTGATCCCATATCAGCCCCCAAAATCTCCTGAGCACCTGGATGGTATCCTCCTCATATATTCTTGGTTGCCACGACTGCAGTGTGGGGTCAGGAGAGTCCTTCTGCATGTTGGAATATCAACCATGTTGGGTTTGCACCTAGTCAGGTGTTTTACTGTTGCAAAGGCAGCTGGCAATACTTTTGACCCTTTTATTTCTTTTTCCCGTAGGTCTTTATGCTGTAGATCTCAAGAATGCTCTCTGGTGCTGGAACATATTTTAGTACATGAGCTTGTGGAAGAAAAGTGGTGGTTGGTTTTTCTTTTTAATTGGATGTCTTGTGAGCTCTTGAACTCCACGTGATTATTTGTGACAGCAGGAGACTGGACTCAAAGACTTTCTAGTCATGTGTTCCCATGTAAAAAATTTAAAAATTATGGCTGAGGGGATTTCCTACTCCCTTGGGTAAGCTTGGCATTTACTTGTGCATTGTAATATGCAGTACCACATATTGGGGACAGCTCAGGGTTAGATACCATTTTCAGGCTCATTTTGTATAGCAATTTGCCTTCTGTCTGTCCTGCACATTTAAATTATATAAGCCCTTAGTAGGATCCAGCTATTCCTTGCAGTGGGAGCATAAACTCTTTTCCACATATATCCATTTGCTTAAGATGTAATAGATAGATAAAGAGGGAGGTCAAAGATTATTTGAATTATTTTCTCTTGAGAGTAGGAGCACTTAAAGAAAAATAAAAAGAGAGCAGCAAAGCATTCATGCTTCTATTCAGACTCTAAATTGGTACAAAGAAGTCTGGCACTCTTTCCAAAGGAATGAATGGTGAAATGTGAAAAAAGTGTTTTATGGTGTTTACAGCACTTAGATTTTTAGTCAAAGCAAACACATTAGTTTTAGGTTTCTGCTAGATTCCTCAGTCATGGATCAATTTGAATCACATTGTCCAGTGGGCATTTTTATTAATTTAATGCCACTGAAAATTTGTTTTGTTTAGAGCATGGGATTTGAATACTAAAGGAGAGGAGGCAAAGAATTTGAAATGCGGATGGGTATTGCAGACCCATGAACATAGGCAGTACAGACTTATTCCTTGCCTTGTTCTATCACTTTATGTACAGATATACATATATATATATAAAAATTCAGCAATAGTTGCGGTATTGTTTGGTCTTGGTGATTTGGCTGAGTGCTCGATCAACAGCTTGATTAAATGTTTCAAGCTCCTTGAATTACAAAAAAAAGCTTCAAATATGGGAGGTGTGTGGTATTAAGATATGTTTAGGATGAATGAGAAAGAGGAAGATTGGAGCAGTAACTTCAGACATGTGGTAATTGGAACTGCAGGTTTAGGTTATGAATCTGATTCTCTCTCTCCTGAGATGGATTCACAGATGACAGTGCTGGTTTAGGTGGTTTGGGACTGAACCATGGGTGTTTGGGCATTCAATACAGCATTGCCCCAACCTTTATTACCCATCCCAAACAAACAGCATTGCTGTTTTATTGCTTTGCACTTTGTGTAGTCATTCACAGTGGAATACAAATAACTGCTTGGCTTACTCTGTGCTGTTTTGCCCTTTGATGTGCTTTTGCACGATGCAAAGAGCTGCGCAGTGCCAACAGCGCTGTGTGGTCCATGGAAAGCCAGCAGCCTCCTGTGCCCGAGAGAGAGTGAGGTCTGCCAGGCCTGGAGCATGGCATCATCCATGCCACCACTGCAGCAATCAGGTGTTTGGCCAGAGCTGGTTCACAAGTGCAGGTGTCTGTCTAAGTTAAGAAGCAGTGGAGAAAGCTTAGATTTATTTTATGATTCCTCCGTATTTAGGTGAAATTTGCCCTACAACCCCCATATTTCTTGTGCCCTAAAAGGCTGTAAGAGGTCACACAATGGCTGCTGTGTCTGTGTTGGAGTTGCTCTTGACTCTCATGTCCTTGAGGCAGTTTTGCTGGGGAGGCACTGAGGAGCTCTGCTGGAACTGCTGCTGGGCACTGAGTTTGGGCTATTTGTGAGATGCACACAAACGTGTCGTGCTGCAAGGACAGCGTTGGTCAGCTCTGTGGCAAGCTCTGAAAGAAGTATGCAGGAAGGGATGGTTTTTTGTGCCAAAATCTGCTTTGCAGTGCAGGGTGGTGCATCAGCCACGCCCAAGAGGTGGGAATGCGCATGGGGAAACTGGAAGAGATACCAGGTACCCCAGTCTCTGCATGAATTTGCATGAAGGTTTCAAATAACTGCTCCTTTTATAAGTTTGGGCACCTTCACTTTGTCATTTGTGCAATACTTTTTTGGTTTGGGATTTTTAAGTCCTTAGGGACTGAGCTTTGGCTTGTGCTTTAGCTGAGCCCAGAAGGCACAAAAATATGAAATATATTAATTGTGCATCAGATTTTCTCTATGATGTTTTTTCTCTAGAGATTTGGTGGGGGGGAGCATTAGGAGGTTATCACTGTGATTTTTTTTGCATCCTGCTGATTTTAAAATGTATGTATTTTTCTTCAGTCTTTTACTTATACATTGCAGGGTACTCTGAGGTACTCTACAACGAAGTGAGTAGAGCACTGTTGGCTGTGGCCCATTGTGGATGTGTCCATGCAATCACGTCTTAGGCAGATCTGTGCCCCAAGGAGGATGCAGATGAGGGGAAGCACCAAAAGAGGAGAGAAAAATCCAAATCCCTCGGAGCGCTTTGGTTGTTCTGCCTTGCTCCAGCACTTCCCAGCAGTTGGTGCATGGCTGCTGGACATTGCTGGGTGGCTCTGGGCAGACAGGGAGGTACCGAGGGAGTCTGGCCTGGGATTCATCAGACAACAACTGACTGCCTAATTTCCACCCCAGTGAATCACAGGGAAGAAGAGGGATAAAATAATGGGCAAAGAAGTGCACAGGGTTGAGTAGCCATGCAGAAAGGAAGGACATTTAACAGTGACAGATGAGAGAAAAGACAGGTACCACTGTTCATTTCTGAAGATACCGCACAGAAGTCTTTGGTGTGGAATGACAGATAACATTGGCAGTGACAGGTGGAAAAGGAAGGAGGGGAAAGTCCTGGTTTTTAGGCCTTTGGAAACTTGAGGTCCTCACCTGTATCTCAAGTTCAACACAATAAGGCTGAAAAAGCAAGTGAATAATACCAAATGGCAGAGAATTAAAATAAGGAAGTTGAACAGTAGCCAAACCAGTGAAAGATGATGATGGCTTTTTAGATGTTTCTATCTATAAAAAGGATATTTATAATCACAGAGTGTTTATCTTTTCCCCCTCCCCTTCAATTTGGCATGCTCTGTTCTTCCCTGATGTAGCCTTTCATTAGAAAATTTCAGATTTACATCAAACACTGATAAAAAGAGGGTGGGTTTTTCTTCTAAAAAGCATTTTATTTGCTTTAATATTTTGGGGGGAACTGTTGAAGCTAGAAGATTGGCAGAGTTGCATGCCCAAGCCATAAAATTCCTTCTCTCCATACTTGTGCAAATCAGATTTGATCCAGCAAAATTATGAGTTACACAGAAACCTTCCATCACCCCACTGGTCACTCACTGTGGTCAATTATAGTTTTGAAGCTGATAGAAGTATCAGATGTTTGGCTATTGTGTGTCTTTGCTAATCTCCAGCCCAAGTGAAACCCTTTGGCATGACACATCCTATAATTTGTAAAGTTTTCTAACAATGGCACATTTTGCATTTCATTTGCGCTTTTCTATCCAAGAACCTAAGAATATGCTCCCCTCACTAAAGACCAGAGTAATTAATCATCAGGGCTGTTTGTAAGGAAAAGGCCTGGCTGTGGGAACAGACTCAGACAAAGTAGAGCATAAAATGTCTATATCCCACTGCATAAATCACTTGGAGAAAAATCTTCTATATATAATTATAATTTTAAACAATTTGAATTTTGTTTGTAAAGTTATCGTAAAACAGTATTTTTTTTCCTCCCCACTTAAGGTGTGTTTTCACAGAAAAATTTTCCAGTTCATTGTTAAAGATGCCATAAAGCTGTTTGTGCTCTATTTCTTCTTTTTAGAAATCTCTTAGAATATTAGATCATTTTTACATCTGTTTTCTGCTGGGAAGACTCCTCCAATTTTGTCTTAATTTCTATCCATTAAAATTATAAAGAAGAATCTAAAAAAAATGAGAGAGAGTACTTACTAAAATATGCAGACAAGCCTGCATTTTAAATGCAGGTGTTGTACTTCCCGAGCTCTGTACATCCCCAGAATATAAATGTTGATCAGTGCACCAAGTGTTTATGAGAGTCAGCCACTGAGTGATGGCAGGAAAATTTGAAGAGCTTGTTTGATAAGCTGTTGTCGCTTCTCATTCTTTACCTCTCGGCTTTGAGTTCTTCCCTGCCTGTTGCTGTGTCAGGTGTCCTGCTCTTTCTCTCCAGGACGCTTCCTTGTGAGTTGTGTTACTCTCTTATGACCTTGTACATGATCACGGGGTTGTTACAAGCCTGGGAGCAGAGCCAGGGCTGGGAATTACATCTGTTCCTGCTCCTCTATCTCCGAGATTCGAACAGGTTAGTAGGGATTTCGTTCTGGTGCTGCTGCTGCATGCAGAGGGTGATCCAAGTTTAGGTTTCTGTCTCATGGCCATGGTGGACAAGACCTTTGGTCTTGTTTTTCCCAGTGTATGCCCCTGCTTTTTTCTTTGGAATGGGCTCACTGAACCTGTGCCACCTCTCTCCTCCCAGGATGGATGTTTTTAGGCCTGTGCTACAAATATAACTTGTAGGCTGAATTGGTTGCAGGGAGGAGATGGATGTGAGGAGGGGAATCCAAGGCACTCTGGTGAAGCTAACAAGGTGTCTGAGAAGCATCTCGTTTCAGGTGTGTTTCCTGGTCTTGCAGTGCCCCAAGGCAGTGGTGTTTGTGGGGCTGTTTCATAACTGAGACAGGTTAAGGTAACCATTCTGCCCTGGACCTCCAGTGGTACATCTATTGGCAGGTATTGGTTGGTAGAGTTAGGTGTCATGTATTTACTGAGCTGGGAAGCTAAGCAAGTTCTTCCCTGGAAGAAAAACACTAAATATGTACCTCTTCCTTAGTGTATTTTACGAAGTCTGCTTGGCCTGTAAGGGCAGAACCTATTCTCTGTGTTTAAAGGAAGGAGTAGTAAAAATTAAGGGAAAAATGCATTTCCTACTCTGGCTTCTTGTCAAAGGTAATATTTGGAGATAAGATGACATTTAATCATCATAAAAAGGTACAATTTCACGGCTTCCTCTGGGTCTCCACCTGTGTATGTCCCAGAGGGATTGGGAAGGTGATGCTGTGAAAAGCATAGCCACAGCTGACTGTGCACAGACCCTGGGGAAGGAGGAGAGCTTGCTCTCCAAGCTGGACCAATGCAGCTGTTGCCCAAGGGTGGTAATGCAGTGTTTGCTCTTGTAAATAAGTTCTGATTTTTAGCATGACAATGATTTTGGCAAATAAATATATGCCCTTTATCTGTTCCTGAGGGTTTAGATGTCATGGCAGAAAGTGACTTTTGTGCCTAAATGAATGTGTATGTAAATCATTTTATGTCAGTAGCTTTACTTTTGCCCTGCATCATAAAAATTCACTGCTCTGAAGGCTTCTGCATAATGGGCTTTTGAAGCCCAAGCAGTTCAATTGCCAGGAGCTGTATTTACAAAAGGAATTCAATCAGCCATCAATGACACTTCTAGCATCTTGATGCTGTCCCTTATTTTGGCAATTGTCAGTGGAATCCCCTTGCAGGAAAATCCTGTAAATGTGTTGTCTGTCTCATTTATAATTTTAAAGCCAATCTTTAGGAATTCTGAGATACCAATTGATACCATTTTCTAACAATTTTGTGTAAGCTTGGAGTAGTTTCTTGGAGGCTTCTTTTGAACCTTCTTGAACTCTTCCTTGAGCAATCCTCCTAGGTTTTTCTGTAAGAATTATCCTGAGGTGACATCATAATCAGCTTGAAAATATTCAGAGGGGCTAACAGGGGCCACTTCTGCATGAGTCATCTGTGACACTGTGTTACAGATGTTGGTTTTTGGTTGTCTTTGAGCTCTGCTCACGCAGGCTGTGTATTGGAATATCCCCAAAATGATGTGGTGCTGGCAGCAAAGTTACCATACTGGCTGAAATGACATTGGACTTCTTCTTTCTTTTTCTCCACTGTAGGTGTTCTCTGCCTGCCGGACAGCTTGAACCTTCACAAGGACCAGCAGAGGTCAAACAAGCCCGGGGAGGTGCAGATGTTCAGCCAGTCAGAGCTAAGGACCATCGAGCAGTCCCTACTTGCCACCCGCGTGGGGAGCATTGCTGAGCTCAGTAAGTACAAGGCTGTTGAGAATGTTTGGATTTCTTTCCTCAAAGTAAAGCAAAGCTAAGTGCATTGCCTGGTTCTGCTGAGGAGAGATGAGGGGGGTGTGTAATGTTGAAGGGGATGCTGGGCAGATCTAGCTATGCTCATGCTCCACTGTTAGTTCAGAAACTGAAGGTATAGGAGGAAAGAAATCTTGTGTGGACTCATGGCAATGCCTGTGGATTGTTTGCATACATTGCTCTCAGTGTTAAAGGTGAAAGACGCTTTATTTCATCTTCCCTGTGTCATATTTAAGGGCACCTCTCAGCCTGGCCAGACTAGCAATGGTCTGCTGCGTTGGTGTCCTGTCTCACTTCAGTGGGATGTCTGTTCTGAAGGCTGCAGTAAGTCAAGGAAATATTGTCACACATTTAAGGCAGAGCTAGTTCCACTGCTGTTAGAGAAGATCCTTTACCTGCCTTTCCTTCTCCAGCCCTGCAACTCAAACCTGCAGGAGAGGAATTTATCTTGAAAGATAAATAATTTGCCATTAACCAAAGCGGTTTCTGAGAAATATGGAAATCTGTGATATTTATCAAAATCTGAAAACTTTGCTTTTGGCACAAATAAATGGTAGTAGGCAAAGGCCACGTGCATCCTTATGTGACATGGAGATAAAGTTACCAGAAGCACTTTATTCAAACTTCTTTTTTCTTAAGAGAGAAGCGTTCCAATCACATGTTTGTGGTCTAGTTAGATACAGGAAGCTATGTGTGGGAAAACAGAATCATTCTGACAAAAAAAGTGGGGTTTTTATGAGGTTTGTGAGAAATACTGTCAAATATTCTTTTCCTGAGGTCTACTATGAAATTTTTAGGAGAAATTAAAGATACTCAAATCCACGAAGGTATAGGCTACCCAACCTACTGCTATTCTTACTAATGAATTTTGTGTTACCAGCATCATAAAGAACATGTATAGGTCATGTATCTCTTGGTCATTTTTGGGCACCTTCTGTAGCAATGGGAATCTGTCTGTAGCTCCATCTTATCATCATGGTTCAGTTTCCTTCTGTTCATGAGCCATGTGAATGCACCATGGATGTTTGTCTACAAGACACAAGATGAATTTCTGTTTTCAGCTTGCTGATTTTAATTTGCTCTGGTGCAGCGTCAACAAGCTGAGACCTTTAGTGTGAAGTGTTGCTCCATCTCTGGAATCAGGTGTTTGGTGTTATTCAAATGAAGTAATTTATGCTCATTTATTTCATGCACATGAAACACACAACAGTACTGTCTGTGTGCCATCTGAATTATGCATGATACAGCTCTCTTTCTTATAGCACATATGGTCGGGGTTTAATAAATAAGTAATTTGTGGGTGCTTCAGGGTGGGTGGGTTTTTTATTCTGGATTTTTCTTGGACCTTTGTACTCAACCCAAAAAGCCAGACTTCTCAGAGCACGCCAATCTCTTTTACACTTTGACCTCTATCACCTCCAAGTGTCCTACCTTAGATTCAAATGCTTGGTTGGTAGGGTTTGCTTTCTGTACATCTGTTGACTGCAAACACAGGCAAAACACTCTTCAGGGTGGCCAGTTGGAAGAACAGAGCGCATCAGTGGGAGTTGGATGCAGCTGTCGGAGAGGTTGGCACATCCAGCGGGCTGGTAGCCCTCCAAAAAGCCCTGTGGCCAACTCGAGGGATCCTCCCTGGCCTCTGCAAGCAGATGCATGTCAGGGAAGCAGCAGAGGGAGGAGTGGTAACTGGCAGAGCTTGCAAGGCTTGATATGCTCAGTTGGGTAGAAATCTGTGCTGTGCAGCAGTGCCGGTTCAGAGTTCAAAACCCAGCTGTGAAACATGGAGGGAACTGCAGCATGGTGGTGGGCAAAAACCTCTGAGTTTTGGGGGGGAAATAATGAAATGGAAGGGAAATGGAGCAGTGAGGGGATACAAGTGGGTTTGCTCTCTGTTCAGTGCCTGTGTTTGTGACCCTGGCATCAGCAGTGGCTGTGAGCCAGAGGTTACGGCAAAGCCTCTGCCATGGAGGGTGGGTGGGGAGCCGCAGCGTGGGGCAGATATGCAGAGCAGTGGGGAGCAGTGGGGGAACACCTGGGGATCATAAAGGCATGGAGGCAGTAGGCAAAGGAGGATTTATTGTTGCCCTGGTGGTGTGAGGGGGATGGACATTGTGGAGAAGAAAGAGGATATGGCAAGCATTGCCACGGAGAAAGTGAGATATGAGGGAAGGGTTAGATAGGGAAAAGCGCCTGCTTTTGTGGGGGTGAATGAAGTGAGTAAAGGTGATGGGGGAGACTCTCTGGATAGGAGGGAGTTAAGAGGATAGCACTTGTGAAGATGATCATGAGGAGGAGGAGGAGATGGCAAGCAGAAGTGAATGATGAGGGCAGGAGCTTGGCCTGTGGACCAACAGAGCAGGCAGTCCCCAGGCATGTGTCTGCACTGTCCCATCAGCTTCCAGTATCCCAGGAGCCAGGACTGCATTTCTGTTCTCCTCAAATGTGCACAAAAAACAAGGGCACAGAATGATCTTGCAATAAAGCAGTTTAATTTTATCTCAGGAAAAAAAAAATTTTAAAAACCAATTCTAATTGAATGAGATTTCCTATAGTTTATTGGCATGAATAATTAAAGTATTGTAAGTACGCAGAATAACTGGAATTAACAAGCATCTGCGTGAGGAGGAAAGGCTTCCCCTGCTCTCAGTTCTACCCAGCATCCTTCATGGAGCAGTGGGACCAGCTGCTGAGCTGCTAGAGGCTTTGAGAGCAGGGAATCAAATCTGTCCTCTACAAGACAACAGCTTGCAACCGAGGCCTGTGTTCTGCCCAGCACCTGTATTTCAGCTCACATCTTAATTGCTTTACAGTCTGTCCTAGGTGAAAAAGAGATTCACAAGGTGAAAAGCCTTTTGTCATGTGGTACCTTCACCTTGCCCTACCCATGACGGCCCTCGTGTGTCTGCACCCTTTGTTTTTTCAGGTATTCTGTCAGGATATTAGAAAAGCCCCTTTGGGTAAGCTGCATCTCCCTGGGTGTGACAGAAGGCAGGAGACAACTGGGGAAAGGTGGGATGGGATGGGGTGGCAGACATGACCAGGAGAGGGAGGGCAGCACTGTCTGGGGACACTGCAGAGGAGGAGGTTGGTCCAGGCTGCCATTGAGGAGTCCTGCTAGACTCATGGCTGCTGCTCTGCTCAATCCTGCTGGCCTGGTGCTTCTGCTCTCAGCCAGGCTTAGCAGGCACTGCTCCTCACTGGGACACCATCTGGCTGCTGTGCCAGAGGTCCCTGGGGTGCCACTGGCCCAGGGGTGCTCTCCAGAAAATAGGAAGAAGAGGTGATGTTGCTGACTTAGAGGAAAAAAAATCAAAGGGAGGTTTCATCTCCAGGAGGACTTAGGAGGAGAATGTAAATAGGCACCTAATTTTGCACCACGATTACAGTAGTAATGCATGATTCCAAGGCAAAGGCTTAAAAAATTAATGTGAAACCTTATTCATTAAAATATAATGAACATGGCAGAAAGTTAAGGAACAACAATAAATCTGGCCTATGTTATATTGGCATTTAGTATTCAGGAGTTGTAATTGCCTACTACAGTGTGTGTTAAAATAATGTAATTTCATTTGAAATGCTTATTATATAGAGAACATTGGGAAGAACTGAAGCACAGCAAAAATAATAGGATTTTACACAGTAGCCTGACAGTATTTCTGTCTGTTGAATCTTAGAGGAAATATTTCACAGGATTTTTAAAATTTTTTTTTCCCAATTTTTTAAATTGACATTTCCTGTATTTCTAGACCAGACCTAGAGAAGGGGAGTAGATCTGTTTGGGTTTTTTTATCAGAAGGTTTTTGGGATTCACCTAGATTTCTAGTTCTTCTCTTTCGTTTCTTCCCCTTTCACATGGGGAAAAAATAAGTAGACTGAATAGAAAAAGACAGGAACATTAGGGAGAGCTTTTGCTGTGGAGAGATCCCATGATACTGAGTTTTGACCTTTGAATATTTTTCCTAACTTCTTTATATGCATGTTTGCAATCCACAAACATTTATGTTATATTTGACTGCATAATGCTCCAAGACACCTATTCATCATCCATCTAAAAATACCGCTGCTGGCTTGGAGACCAAATGCACAAGGAATGAGGCTCATAACTGAAGGTCGATGCTGTTTTTCTGGGTGAAAGAGGACCCTCTTTCTCTTGTGTGTGCATGTAGGTGGTGAGACGGCAGAGCAGAGCCTTAAGGTGCACTGAACACCAGTCCTGGCACCAAAAAATCCTCCTCACTCACTGCCTTGGGGTAAAGACTGTGAGGTGTTAGTGTCTGACCTGGGACACCCACCCTGTACTGAGGTGTAGGTGGCTGTGTGTCTCAAGCAGCACAGGGAGATAAGCCATGGCTTAGGATGTCATCCAAAGCATGTCTTCATGTGCATCTTCAGCTTAGAGCAAAAAACTTTTGGGGCTTGTTTTGGGTGCAGAGATGGCGAGTCTCCTATGGCTTTCCTGGGTGAGAAGTTTGCCACCCAGACTTGTGCAAACCGCAGTGGACTGGTGGTGGTATCACTCTGAGTGTTAACCACAGTGAATAATCATTTCTGTTTTAAACTGTGATAATCTGAAGATGTGACTTAACACTGCTGATATCAGAGTTTTTTTGCTTTTGAATTGTGTTTAACTTAGAACAATCCCCAGATGTGATGTTCAGGCTGGCACTTCCCCTCTGTCACCCCTCAGGTCTCAGGAAGGTTCTCCTTTTTGCCGTTGGAAAAATGCCACCCTTCATCCCCTCTTTTCATTACACATCATCCTCTCTTTGCATCCACAGTGCTGAATGTATATATTTCCAAAATAACAGCCTCCCAGTGGATCTTGGCACCCTTTTCGGGATGAAAGGAAGGGTTACTGTTCAAGTGTAAGTAGGAATGTGATTGCACATACTGATACTGTTTTTCATTTCTCCTCACAGCCCCAGCTGAGGAGATGATGAAAGTCGGCATCCCCTCCCTTGCCTTTTCATCTAGTCTCAATCCTGTGCAGCCAACAGGAAGGAGCACTGCAGGAGCTTTACAAATTGATTCATGTGCTCTAAATAAGAGGTTAAACCTAGGCTTAGAAGCAAATGCCAGGGTAAAGGTGCTTGCTGGAAGGGTGGCATCTGAAGGAGTGTTGTCATAAGTGCTCTGCTAATTTACTGCTGGAACAAAAGCCCTGTTTGTCAGATGTATTTCTCAGGCTAAGCAGCACCATATTCCCTGTGGACAGTTTGCTTCATGGAGTGCAGTGCTGAGCTACGCAGAGGTCCTGGCCAAAACCTGGCGTTCAGGTGGTAGGGCTCCCTTCAGCAAAGGGTTTGCCATACACTGACAGCCTGTGCATCACCTCTCCAGATGCAGTGATGCTGTTCCCAGTTTTCAAGGGCCCTCTGCTGCGTTATTGCACCAGATCTCTTAGGTCCTTGCTCACCCACTTTCTGGGTGTCTAGTTTGCAATTCCTCCTTGCTGATATCCACACATCATCCAGTCTGTGTGTAAAAGTTAGAAGTTGTTGAGATGCTCCTCAGCAGAGAAATCCCCCCAGCAGAGAACAGAAGCCAGATGAATGCAGTGTTTAAATGCTAGGTATTTTCTTGCCTCTGTAAAGGGCTACCTGGTTGCAGGCTTCCCTAGCTGCTACCCCGCTCTTCTCCTTGCTGCCCCTGCGAGTGAGGGACCACAGCCTCCATTCACTGTCTGCATCTGTGCTCAAGGACAGTCGTGGGTTATTCAATAGTCCCAAACAACATCTTGCTTTTCCTCTTTAACCCCTGAGATACAGACTATCAAAAACCATAAACCAATACATTTATTTATCAGTTGAAATGAAGCATGAGGGAGGATAATTTGAAAATACCAGGTTACGCCATACTCAGGCTTTATCTTCCTTTCGACTGCCCTGATGACCAAAGGGTGGATTTCTGTCTGGGGTGACAGGGGCAGCTTGTCTTGTTGCTTGTCTGGGTCCTTAGTGCACCTTTGGGGGCTCCCTGGCTGCCTCCATGGGTGAGGATGGCTGCCTCAGCCACCTTTGCCTTTCCTGGGGACAAGCCCAGGATGGTTTTGTTCCTCCAGGGGTTCTACCTGCTGTGGTTAAGTCCACTCAGGTTTGATGGTTAGAGGCAAAAGGCATCGCTGTGGTGGGAGGGGAGTGCTGGAGCTCCAACTGTCCACCAGCCGTCCCTTATACCCCAGTGTGTTTGCTCAGAGCGCCCCCATGGACACTGCATTTGAGGTGCCTGTTCCCTCTGACCCCCTGCATCACAACACACTCAGGATTCAAATGGCATTTTCCTTTCCTTGCAGTCCTCCTTGTCCTTGCTGTGCAGAGCACAGGCAATTGGTCAGGTCAGGGTGAGCACTCTTGGCTGGCCTGCTCAGCCGTGGGCACTATTAGATTCTGTTTGGGGACATGGGTCTCTGTCAGGCCAAAGAAAATCCAGGAATGGTGGTCCATGAGGCAGTGGTGTTTCGCAGAGGGAAGGCTCAGCGTTAGGTCGGCACATGAATAGCTCATCCGAGTCAAAGCTTGTTTTGTTTGAAGTTGACGTGGCTTAAGGGGAATCAGACACAAACATCACGCTTGCCACGTTGGATTGGAGATTGTAAACGTGTAAGTGTTGTTATAATAGGTATGTGAACTTGAGAGGGTTTAATTATTATTGTGGCTTTTTTATGGGATATATCCAATCCCTAATTTATCAGTCTTCAAAGGCTTTGCAAACACTAAATTGCATGCAAACACTTACTCTCTAATATAAATAGAAGCTTCTTGTGATGGTGGGGTAAGTGAAGATAAAAAGATTAAATGATCTGTGGGAGGCCACAGGGAAGCCACTGCCAGGAAATGGGCTGCTTGCATCCTGGTCCTGTCTTAATTCTGAATCTGGGACCACAGTTCCTTCTTTTGCTCTCGTGTGGAGATGAATGGTTTTTAGGAGAAGAAAAGGTTGTCTGTGGTAGCAGATAGGGGCACAGTGTAGGACAGCAGAGATGGCAGAGTTGGGGAGGTTTCTACAAGGTGAGCTCAGTGATGAATTCGTTGCACATTGGATGCCCCACTGACTGTGGGTTATGGCACTCCAAGCACACCCACAGCCTGAGGCAGCTGGAATAAAACCTGGAGTATACTGTGTGCCAAGAACAACTTAACTTTTTTATGTTTGAAGATACTTCGTGCTAAGAGCATGCACACAGTGAAATACATTCTGCACACTTTCTGGTGTGCTGCAGCCACCCTATCTCTGTGCACACTCCTTTCGTGCTATAGATGAGAAGTCTTGAGGTAACGATAGAAGACCTCACAATAAATCATTTGAGGACAGGTTTTTGCTCGAGCAGTTTTTGCTCAGCTGACTTTTGAAACATGGAGATGGATGTACCACCGGAGGCAGAGGAACATGGAGGAGCAGCAGCTGGAATCAAGAGTGTAGGGATGGCTTGGGTGGCTGAGGGTGTCCTGGAACAGGAGGCACAGCTCAGCTGCTCCTGTTCACCCAGAGTGCTGTGCTGACAGGTGTGTACTGGGGTGAACTGCACCAAGGTGTTGCTTTGGTGCAGAAACCAGAGGCACAGGACATGGAAGGAGACTTAGCTACACTTTGGGAAGGATGCAGAATGGCTGTGGCTACCAGGGAGCAGTCTGATTAAATAGACCATGGTTTATTGTCAGGATTATAAATTCATGTTTTCAATACAGTCTCCCCAGAGCTGGTTGTGAGCAAAACCATAGATCTAAGACTTTTATATTGAAGTGTGAAATGAATCTAGGTCAAGAAAGCAAGTTTTGCACCTGGCTCATGTGCTTGTACAGGGGGAATCTACTGACCATGACATGAAGGTGGCATCTAGAATGCAGCTCCCTGATGCGTACTCCTCCTTTTCATGGTCTGGACAGGACACAGAAGGTTGTTAAGGGCCCTGAAAGATAGACACAACTCCTGTCTATGGCTCTGGCCTGCTCTTTGCAGGAGAAGATACTCACCCAGGTAGCACAGCAAAGCCGCCCCCACACACTGCTGCTATCAACATGGCAGGGCATGATTCCCAAGCACAGACTACACACGTCGAGGAGAGCTGGAAGGATGATCAGGCCAGCATTGTCAGACTGATGGGTGCTGCCTGCACAATGCTGTCATACTAGAAACACAATGTCCTGCTGCTTCACACAGAGCCCCAGCAGGACACCAGGTGGGAAGAGAGCTGCGGTGGAAACAGATGCTGCTCTCTCTCCCCTGGGTTTTCAAGGAAAGACACAGGTCAAAGAGCTGTGTGGCTCATTTCAGTGTGCAAAAGTATCACTGTTAAGTTGTTCCAGTAGTTTTAGAACATGCTTTTGGAACAAGAAAAACATGAGGTAGGTGTCACACGGATCTGTCCATGTCATAGTCACCTCAGGGTTGTGGCTCTGCAGGCATAAACCCAGCTGAATGGTTTTGGCTCTGGCAGTTTATCCTTCTGAAAGTAGTTAGCTTGCTCCTAGGCAGGCGGGATAGCATCATCAGGTCCATCATGACAGATCAAAAAGTCCCACAGGAAGCTTCTCAGACATGGGCATTGGGTATCTGTCATTTTCTCTCTCTTCCTTCTTTTTTTCCTTCCTCTGCCCCCTCCCCCCATGACAAAATTGGAAACAGATGTGTTATTCTTCAAACATTGGGCTCTAAGATAGTAAAAGCAGTGATAATAGTTTTTACTGAAGCCAAACACAATTTTAAAAAAAATAAAAGCTTCACTGGTCACTGCAGAGAGGGCTCAGGCTGAAGCTGCCCCCTTGCATGCTGTATGTTCTTGCATGTTGTATTGCACCCCCATGCAGATGGGAGCAGCTTTACTTTCCCTGTCACATCATGTCCTTGGCTTGAGGTCAGTGAAGCTGTTCCTTAAATATTCAGTATTGCCTTAAACCAGGCCCGTGTCACAACATGCGCATTACATAATATTTTCAATCTTTAAGTCAAATGTATGTGGACCCTGCGTTCCCAGGCCGTGCTGAGCTGACAGCAGCAGCGGGCGAGCCCTGCTGCAGTCACGGGAAGGATGAAATGCTGGCAGCTGCAGTGGCAGCTCTCCACACTGCGGTGCAGAGGTGCTTCCGTGGGGTTTTGGTGGCTGCTGTGCGAGGCATGGCGTTTCTCCTCTGGGCTGACAGCTCCAGTGTGGAGCCACGTTCCTGGAGCCCTTCCCCATCCGAATCAGGGCTGCAGGGCAGTGCCAGCCTGGGGCCTGCCACTGCCTTTGCTGCCTTCTGGGAGCCTGTCCTCTAGTTGTGGCTTCCCAGCTTTGGCAACAAAAATGTCCTGAAATGTCCCCTCACTTTGCTGTTCTTTTGCTTTTTTCTTGTGTTTACCCTGCACAATGTGGTGTTTTCATCTCCCTGGCTGTGCCTGCGAAGCAGTTTGTGCGTTGGCTCACTTGGCTTATGTTGCATAAATTACGGAAGTTTTCATTGAGTTTAATTTTAAAACAAAATAAAATTGGCAAGGTGTCTTGTCAGGCAGATCAGCTTCCCAGTCTGTTCTTCAGGTGAGAATTTGATCAGTGGAGGGCAAGGCAGGGATCCCTGCCAAGCCCTTTGGGTCTTGATGCCACAGCCATCGGGGACCTCATTCATGGAGTTACAAGGTCAGCGCAGCTGCTGGGAATTTTATTTTAGATGTGTTCTTTTTGGAAATGATGCACTAAGGAATTTATTGTCCTTTCAAATGTGTTCAGTTGATACAGCTGAGATGTGTTTTCAGGGCCAAAAAAGATGCAGCAAAGGCAGCAATGCTGTGAGCAGGAAACCTGCCCTTGGGGAACCTTTCTGTGCTGAGCACAGCCCTGAAGAGCAGAGGTGGCTGACACTGATGAAGGGATAGCACAGACTTGTGAAGGAGGCTTATCTCCCTATGCTTGGCTACAAATTTGATGTTGCCCTAGTTGTTCAGATATAACACAGCTTTTAGAGCTGGCAAGGAGAGCATGTGTAGTTTGGCTTTCCCAGAGGAGACCTGCATTGGCTGATTGCTGGGGAGCAGAGCAGTGAGTCCCATCACGGAGCTGGTGTCAGCTCCACGGGCTTTGGGGTGCCTTGAATGCAATCAAAGAGAGTCTCGGCTCCTGGTATGTTCTTCGGAAGGAAATTGAGGAGCAAAAGGTATTAGCAAGGAACAACAGAAGGAGCAAAAGCTGGTAGGGATTCAAGACAACACAGCACACCTAGAACCAGATGTTGCGCTGTGCTACATTTTACAGAGTTTGCCTAAGTGCTAGCAGGCAGTGTGTGCCTTGCCTGTCAGCCTCCTCATGCCTTCCTGGCACTGCTCCTGGAGCGCAGATATGCCAAGGCACGGTCTCTGCCCTGGAGAATGGCCTTTGTAACTGGATGCTGCTGAAGGAGGCAGAGGGCACTAGGGCATGGATCGGATTGTTCAAGGTTCCACTGGGGAATAAAACAGAGCAGTGATCCCTGTGCTGCCTCCACAGCTCTGCCTGTCAGGTACCCAGGTAATGGGGCTTTTTATGCTTGCTTACTGTTCTCTGTGAAGCTCAGTGTTTTACAGGTATTGATTATTTAAGCTTTGAGTTGACCCAAAGAAATAAGTCAACTTACTGATATAAAGAAATGTTACAATAATTGTTAACATAGGAATTATTTCAAATGTGACCAGAGATAGCATAGGAAAGGCAAAAGAAAGAGCTACACAAAACAGTTTTTGGTATAATGTAATTAAATGGGGCTTAAACATAAAAAGCATTAATTCAGCTTTAATGGTATTAATTGTTTTGGGGTTTTTAGGAAGCAGTAGAGGAAATACAGAATAAAAGGATGAACTCCTGGTCATATTTATATGGATTGGTGCTTTGCCTTTCAGCAAGGCTTGACTTCCTCCAGCCTTGCATCAGCAGTGATGCTTAGCTGCCTGTCCTGCCCATGTCATTCTTGCTGCTGCTTTCCCTCCTTATTCCCCGTGCAGCTTCCTCTGGTCCTGGGCGTGTCACTGAGGTCACCTCACCCCAGCACACAGGAGAAGTGGGATGAAGTAATGCTGCTGCCAGAATCTGGGCCTAAATTGCTTCTTAATTTTTGTTCATCATTCATTACAGAAGTCAGAGGCATTCTCTAGTGCCTGCTGTCTCAATCCACTGAAATAAGACTGGTCATGTGCTTAACTTTACCATGTGCTTCAGTGCTGTAATGGCTTGGGTCTGAAAAGGCTGAATTTAGTGTGTGTCTCCCTTTTCTCTGCCTTTGCTATTATTGTTTAAGCTGGATGTTGCAGCCAGCACTTCTGTGCAGTTTTTTGCCTTCTGGAGACAGAGAGAGGAATTTACTATCAACAAGGCTGCTAGCAGTGAAATTGGCCTGTGCTAGACTTGGCAGAGTACATCTGCTGTGGCTGGAGTGGGCTGAGTGAAGGAGATCCCAAACTTTCCTGCTGCTGCTTGGTTGCCTGCAGACAGCCTTGTGCAGGACTGGGGAGCCATCTCAGAGGCACATCTGTTTCTTCTGCAGACCTGATCCTGCATACTTTCCACATGCATAGTTTCTCTTGGAAATTATGAGCATGCAAGGCTGCAAGATTGGTCCTGTCATGACAATTTCCTGGCAGAGGGAAAAGACAGAAGCTATTTTTAAATGAACGCTTTGAATCAGAAGAATATTGCAGAGTGAAGCAAAAAATTGTGTCAAAACCCTGAAATCATGGACTCTGCAGTTTCCTCATGCCAGCGGTTTTCTTCTCTTCATGGTTTTAAGGCTACGTTTTTGGAGGACTGGGCTGTGATTTTTAAGTGAGACATTTCTGTTCTTCCTGGTACACATTATCACTGCAGCAGCAGCATTTTCTGTGTGAGTCAGACTGGAGAGAGGTGATGTGCTGCCTTCAGAGGGGTGGGACTTTGCAAAAACCTGTAGTTCAGGATGCACACGGTCAGAGTGGTTCTCCTTTAAGTTTCCTTAGGAGTTCATTATTAATCACCCTCCAATTGGTTTTATGCTCCTGCCTTGGTGCACATTTTAAACTTTTCCTTCCAAGTTTCAGTGCTCAGTGGTCACTTGGGAAAAGCAAGTAAGAGAAAGTGTGTGACTTCTTCTTATCACTGGAAAATTATGTCCTCTTTTTCTCATCATTTGCTTTTGTATAGCTTAAGAATGACCCAAAGGGCTTTTGCTAAGATTTTCATTTGAAACAAACCAACTGATTTGATTCGAGATCATTATTTCCCCCAAAAGCACTCTTAAAGTGATTTGAACATGTGAAAAAAGGCAGTTTGTAACCACAATTGTTTCCCTGCCTTTGACAGAGTGGTCACTAGTCAACAAATATAAAATTCATTGCTTCGGAGAGAGATGCTTTAGTTAATTAGTTACAATCAGTGTTGTGCTAAGAGACTGCACTGCCCCTTGCCCATATATTTGCCTGCTAATCTCACTTGCTGGCTTTGCTGATCCCAGTCCACATGTTGTGGCTGGATTCCCACATCTGCCCTGTGAGGGAGCACCCCAGACTGTGTTGGTGCAGGGGGGATGATGAGCATCTTCCTCTTTGGCTCTGTGCTCTGGGAACCTGGGGACTGGGTTCCTGCTTCACAGGCTTTTGTTTTTCTGCTAAGATGAAGTTTTTCATGCCTCACCTGGACTTGAAAATTAATTTTGGTTGCACATTTTTGATACTGACTTTTGGCAATATTTTTCCCCTTCTTTCTTCACCCACATGTGCTCGTTCACACCCCCCTGCAGTGCTTTGTGTGTTATCTGACTGCCTCCTTCCTCAGGGCTGGATTTGAGTGCCCGTCTCTGACCAGGAGAATGCAGCTTTTGGTGCCACTTTGGCATTTTTTGGGGCTGTGGGGTTTGGGCATCCTCCAAAGGCTGCTAAGTAGGTAACTGTGATGCTGCTCTTGGTGTGCCAGCTCTTGTGGTGGTGCTGAGATGGGCCAGCCTGATGATGAGAACACCCAGGATCCTGTCCCACCCTCCACTGTTTGCATATGTGAGCTTAAATGGAAGGGAGAGCCAACCCAGTGTGCTGTTCAGTTTGCAAACTCAGGAGAGGCTGCTGAAAAGCCTGGCATTCACCTGGCTCTTGCTTTTTTCCAGGCGACCTCGTGTCTCGAGCCATGCACCACCTGCAGCCCCTCAATGCCAAGCAGTATGGGAACGGGACACCGATGCACCAGAAGCAGGGATCGTTCTACTGGGAGCCTGAGGCTCTCTACACCCTCTGCTACTTCATGCACTGTCCACAGATGGAGTGGGAAAACCCCAACGTGGAGCCGTCAAAAGTGACGCTGCAGACCGAGAGGTAAGAGCCTCTGCACGGTGCTTAGTGTCATGGGGAAGAGGTTTTGTTAATCAATCAGCCCGGCTGGCTAATTGCTAATTACAGCTGCGGAGCAGTCTGCTTCGCTTTAGGATCGCCTCTTTGAAATCCGCTTCTCTCTCTCTGGACTGCTGCGTGGCTGAACCAATATATATCAAAAGTGACACCCAGTGGCTACATACAGCAAATTGGTTCCAGATGTGCACTTGGGAGAGATTTCCTTTTCCCTTCGTTGTTGCTCAGCTATTCTGTGTTTTGGAAAAGAAAATGAGAACTTCTATTTCTGGCCTATCAGGTTTGGGTTTAAATGTGTGGTTTTTTTCCCTTAGTGTTAATAGGGCTCAACAGCTGCGATTGGGGAAGTGGAAAATGAATAGAGTAGTGCGTAGAAAGGAGAAGTCATTAAGGATGCTGGGCTCCAGCCACACTGAGTAACAGGGCACAGGAGTGACCTCTGGGCTGCCCTGGCCAGGGATGTGGCAAGCTCCAGCTGTGCTGCTCTTGTCCCTGCTGCAGGGATGGGCAGGGCAGGCACAGCTGTATCCCTGTCCTGACTCGGGGGCTGATGTGGGGTGCGAAGGAGGTGCCACTGAAGGCAGGCAGGGTGCCCAGCACAGGGGACAGATTGCTGACCGAGAAAATAAATCCATCTCCCATCAAAAGCCCAGCAAACCTTCTAGGAGCACAAGTCTCCAGCTGTGTGCTGGGGCACACTCTGCTGTTTCCCTGCCACACTCCTCACCAACCCTAAATCAGGCACCCCCAGTGCAGAGATGAGAGGAGCGGCTGGTGCTTAGAAAGTGCTGGATATGAATTTTTAGGTGGGTATTGTGGTGATGCAAATGCAAGCTGGTTTGTCAGGCTGGGCTCCACATTTACATCCCAGAGTATATATTGCAGTGTATGTATGAGCCAAACTCTGATCTGCACATATGGGGCTTGGCTATTGTTTCGGTATGAGGTCTGCATCTCAAAAGCAACATTTGAGGGTCTCATTGTGTCTGTATTGTAAATGGTATATCATATGATATCTTAATTGAAACGCTTTTGTATTAATTGCAGAAGAGCATACAAGATGAAATTCTGGCATTAATGATGTTACTGGGAATTTTGCCATTTGTCTTTGGATGACATTTTGTTTCTTTTCAAGTTTGGGTCGCTCCATGAGCATGTTTGTCGCTTTTTGTTCTGTTATTTCCAAAGTATGAAAAAAACTAGAAGGGAAATGACAAGAATTCAGAATTTTCTCTTTTTTTCTAAATTATTTTTAATTTCATGATTTGTTATCCAGTCTTGCTATTGTGGAAGGCCTAACTCATGTCCAAGGGTGGTTAGTGTGCACAAAAAAATTTCTAAGAAAAATTAGAAAATACTGTCCCCTGATCTGTAGTTCCTATCAGTGGGAGTCATGCCACTGGAATCAGAGGGAATATAGGGGTGAATAATGCTGAGCTTCTGTTTTTTAAGATTTCTTCAGACTTCCCTGTGCAGAAGTGAAAAGGGCAGGGATACTTAAAAAATCACTTTTAACATTTGCTTTAATGGGTTTTCCTTTCTCTGCAGTTGCCTTAATACATGTCCTCTTCATTAGAGCACTTGAAATACAGATTATTTAAAAGGATTGTTCTTTGCTGTATTTTGAACACTCCGTCTGGCAGGACGCCTTCCCTTGGCAGGGCAGTGGAGCGGCTGCGGCGTGCGGCGAGGGCCAGAGCAAGTACTCGATGTTATTGCCAGGAGCCTGTGGTCACTTCTGGAAGGAGCAGCTCCATCTCCTGCTGCCTAATCAAACATGCCTTAGCACTTAGTGCTGGAGAGGGAGCGGTGCAGGCTGAGTGTGAGCCCGGATATTTCCATGGAGTTGAGCTCTGGAGTTGCACCAGCTGGATGTGACCATCCTGTGCTGCTCAGAGAGGAGAGCAGGGAGGCTGACTCCTCCAGAGTGCTCTGAGGAGCCTCCCTACCCACTGCCCATATTTTGTGTTTTACATGCAGTCATGCTTTGTGGTCCATGACTTATCTCTGGTGGTTTCGGTTTCCATGATGGGGTTCTGTGCATTGCGGGGAGATGGGTTTGTTAAGCATGACACTTTTATATGCAGAATATTTGCAAGATTTGTGGCGTATCCATGTGCTGTATCCCCTCTCCAGCTGCGGCAATTGCTTTTATTTTGTAAGGAGCCCAGAAGGAAGCAAGAAGGTCCAGGCATCTTTCCCCATCTGTGGCCTTTCTGTGTCCCTGCTGGTGCAGAGGAGCCAGGACGGTGTGGATCTGGCTGTAGGCAGTATTTTCATGAAATAGGTGTTGTCCTTGGCTCTTTGTGAAGCCAGCCTGGCTACTGTCTTGGCCCCCTCCTCCCTGACAGTGCAAGCCTGGGGTAGAGAGGGCTGTGGGATGCAGCCAAAGAACTCTCCCAGCACTTGCAGGGCTTGGTGGCACCATGAGACCATCCCATTCTTCCCACTCTTCTCCAGCCCACCTGGATTTTGGCCCTGAACCAGGCCGAGCTGCAAGGGCTGTACAAGTCCTTCTGCAGGGAGGGGAATCCAGTGCGGTGGCATTGCTGTCTGGCTTAGCACTTTCCAGCTCAGAAAGCAGTACCTCCCTCAGAGTCTTGGGGGATGCATAAAATGGGATTTTTACCTTTGAATAAATCCGGCACTTCGTTTCTAGGGAGTGTTTCTCTGTGTTTGCTCTTCACGGAGGTAAAGAAATGAGAATGCAATGTGTTTTTAATAGTGTTTGTCTTTACAGAAAATAAAAGGGAAAAATGATTATATAGTGAAACTCTTGTTGCGGGCCAGGGGGGCTGCTTTCATGGGAGGGGGAGGAATGGAGAAGTAGCCAGGATTGCTTAGAAAACCTGGAAAATATTCCCCACTTCCTAAACGCCAACAAACCCAACCATACGATGGATGTGTGATCCCCTCCCGCCCCAAACTCGTATTCCTTCAATCTGGTCACTTTGGCAGAGACTCTCTGACTTTTTGGCACCAACACAATCCAGTTCTGCTGACCCTGGATACCACATAGATGGCTATTTTGGCAGGCATGGAGGTACAGGGAGAGGGGTGGACCCTCTTGGTGGGGTCCCCTTTCCCTGTTGCACCCAGCTGGGGTGTGCTGGAGCCATTTATCTTGTGCTGGGTATTGCCTACAAAAGCAGTGGTCCTCCAGTGCTTCCACCTGCAGGTGGCTGCGGATTATTTAGGTTTGTTCATTCTTTTGCTTTCCTGGGAATTAAAAAAAAAGAGAAGGAGCTGTAGATGAGGCTACTGTTGTTAAGATTTCTTTCTTGCTTGCTGCTTCTGGCTTAATAAAAAGATCTGTCCCATGGTTATGTGTTGCTTGTCAGCCTCCATAAGGCTTCCAAAATTATTGCAAGTAATTTCTTAAGCACCGGAAAGTGCAGAATCTGTAGTTTCAGATTTGTGTGATGTTTTTTTTTTTTCCCTTAAGTGGTTCCTTACCCACTTTTATCCACAGCTGTATTGACAAAGTCCTCATTACTTCCTAACTTGCCATGTTGCCCATTAACAACTCATGGAGAAGCTGTGGCTCTGCAGCTCAGCCGGTCCAGAACCACCCATTAATTCTGAATACAGGCAGCAAAGTCCCTTCTCCAGCAATTCCTCTGCTGCTCCACCTTGGAGGAGCATTAGCTCCTTGGACCACCTGGCAGCCATTAGCTTGTCTCTTTGGGTCTTAATTGAGTTGATGGATATGTGTCTGGTTTTAACCTTCTTTTCACTTTTCTTTAACTGTTATTCCCTGTATGTGGAGTAGTCCTTTAGGAAACTCCCATGGGCTGTTACCACTCGCTTTTTATCTTTCTGCCTGCCTTGCATGCTCACAAACAAAACTATGCATGGACACACACAAAACTGTATGTTCCCTGTTTATGCATACATGTGCAAATTGTAGACTGTGGTCGTTCATGATTAATGGAAAGATTTTGGGTTATCATCTCAATTTTGTTTCATGCTTCAGATAGTGAGCTGGTTAATTAATGTGAGGCAGCCCTTCTAATGAGAAGAGTGTTCCACTCCTATAAAATAACTTGGACTCTTTCAAAGTATTTTTCGTAACTGCTATAGCCATGTGTGTAGTACAGATTACACCTATAGAACAATTTCAGTAAGAAGATAATTAGGGAAAAGTGTCCCCGATTTAAATTATTATGTGGTACAAACTCCATGGGTAAGGCAGTCTCCAGCAAAGACCAGAAGAGAGTGGAGAGAATGGTGAGGAATGTTAATGAAGAGCAGCAGGTAAAGCACTGGGAATATGGAAGTCCTGCAATGAAACCTGAACAAACCTCTATAGGTAGAAGGGATTACACATGCTTGATGTGCCAGTTTGCCATAGCCCCATGTAACCCTGTCTATTTTTATCCACTGTTTGACTGGAAACTTCACATAGTAAAGCTGTAGCCTTGCTGAAGTCAAAGTTGAAACCAGGGTTGATTTGACTCAGAACCACTGAAAAGAAATCCCAGTGCATCCTTACCTAAATCCTCTAGATTACCATCCTAAATATCAAACTTCCCACTTCCTAAAAATCCCTTCAGCAATGTTGCTGGAGCTGCCTGCAGTGTGTGATGTGGCACACGTTACAAGAAATAGTTCAGGCATTATTTGTAGCTCAGCTGTTACACAGCATATCCTTGCTGGATATTCTGCATCTCATTTATCAAGCTGGACTTACACTGTGTCCATGGGATGGCTATAGGACTTTTTAAATAGAGAAAACTGCGTGGTATCCAGGCTGTTCTGTGCTGCTCTCCGAATGCTGTGTCCCCTCAGGGATTTATGCCACTGCCAGTCGTGTCAAATCTGATGTCAAAACTGCCAGTGAAATATTTCCCCGTTGTGCTTGCTGCCTGAGTCATCACTTTGACTCAGCTGTGTTTCAAGTCTTTGCCATTAATGTTTTTATCAGGAGAGGTAATGGGGACAGCTCATTCCAGCACTGGATGGGGGCTCAAACCCCATGATTTGCAGATACTTATTTGTGGACTCTGGAGCACCAATGTCTGGGTGCCCAAAAACCTAAACCCTCCTTCTGCCTAGGAAGGTCTCATGAGGCTTGTGTGAGAGCAAGGAGGCTTGATCCTCCAGGCTGAACAAAAAGCAGAACTGACCACTTGGGTCAGCCTTAGCTGGGCTTCTGGGGTGGCAGAGCAGCTGCCTGGCATGGAGTAGCTGCAGGAACTCACATGGAGCATCAGTTGGCACTGCTGCGTTTCTGGGAGGGATCAGGTCTGGCAGCTTTTTGAAGGCATCAGAAAGTATTTGCTCCCTCTGAAGACAAGAAGCTTATGGTGTAAATATATATGAGTTTTGCAGCCCAGAAACCCATCTGAAATGTGTGCTCTACATTGGAAAAAACATGCTTTTCTATCTTTCAGTAATGCTAAAAATGGAGTAGCATTGCATATTTATTTTCATCATGTGTTGCAAGTGAAAACTTGTCAGAACTTAGGATGCTTTTCAATTTGTGTGTTGGGATTTTCTTTAAAAACCACCCATGAAAATATAAACCAAACAAATATAAACAGCTTTTTTTAATGTTAAAGTTGCTGACTCATATCTGCAAGAAAAAACATCTCCCTACCTTTACCTAGATAGGCTTGTTCTTGTAAAAGTACAGCCTTAGGCTTCTGAGAAACACCTTTAACTCTTCCTCGGTAGCTTTTGCAAATTTAAACAGCAGTGACCTCTGTGTACCAGTTTGCCACAAAGGTTGGCAGTCAGCACTCCTTGGCTGGAGTGAGAAGAAACTCAACACCTCCAACACCATCACCCTCCTCAGGAGCTCAAGCATCCTGCAAACAGACATCATCCCGAGCAATTGAACCAGGTTAAAGCAAGGTCAGGTCTGTTCAGCTGGGTCCACTTCACAGCTGATGAGGCTGAGGGAGGGCCAACAGGAGGTAGCTGTGGGAATTCACATCCTGATAGGACCAGACCTCAGGAATTTCTCTCTTCCCAATGTGACTATCAAGCCAGTCCTCTCCCTGAAGTTTGATTTAATACAGGCAGTGAATGAGTGCATGTGGTGGGGCAAGGGCTCCATAGGTGTCTGGAGAAGAGCCATGTGAAGTGCCCCTGGAAATAAAGAGGCTGTTGTGCTGCACTTGAAATGATGATTTTTTTCCTTGGAGCGCTGTTATTGTCTGGGGAAATCTCTCATGTGCATTGATGAGCTCGGGGACCTGGAGCACGCTGCAGGCTGTGCTGGGAACAAGGGGCTGGTGGCCCATGCAGGGCTTGTGAGCCTGTGTGAGGAGCATTTAAAAGTGATGAGCGTCCTTATTCTCTGTAGGGGAGTGGCTGGTGAGGGGAGGAACTGCTCCGGCTGCTGGAAATCAAGGAGAGAGTGGTTGTGTGTAGTGGCCCTGCTCTGGGCAGAAGGTGGACTGAAGCTGGCCAGAGCCAGCAGGGATTGTGCACCCTGCAAAGATGGTAGGAACTGTGAAAAACCAGGGCCAGGGCTTATTTCGAGTTTGGGGAATTTGTCAGAGTGCTGGCCCTAGTGCTTTGCAAATCCGGCATTGCAGCAGGTGGTGTCCAGGCAGGAGCTTCATCTATCTTCTCACAGACCTGTGCAAAAATAATGAAGCATCCTATTGCATTTTATGGTGCACATTTCTCATGGTCTTCCACCTGACAATTTTTCCTGTTTATATACAGGTATACTGCTACCATAACAACAATAACAATAACAGTGCTACTACTACTGCTAATAATAATGAAAAAGCCTGAGTTATTGTATATGCATGACAGGACTTTTAATATCTCTGTGTGCCAGCAGATGAGGGAGGGGAGTGGTGGGCAGCCCAGGAAGGCTGACATGTGGCTCTGGAGGGAGTGCAGATTTTAGGGAACCCCTCATGCAGTTACATTTAGGTTTCCCCCCATAACATCTGCTTTTCTGATGAGTCATTGTGTAACTCAGAGCGCCCCGGAGACATCAGCCCCACAAAACTGAGATAAGTTTGAGGTGTGATTGGGGAGGGAGGGGTTGTTTGCTCCACTCTAGAGGGGGTGCAGGCAGGGAGCTGCAGTGTGTGAAGGTTGTGGGGAGAAGGAGCTCTGAGAGCCAGGACAGTGAGGGGCTGTCCCTCGGGGGCAGTGCCAGCAGGGTGTCACTGCAGATGGCTTCAAGTCACAGGAGCCTGTGGCTCCTTGAGCTGTCCAAAAATAGATGCGAGAGGAGTGCTGGTGCAGGAGGGAACAGGGAGGGAATGCTGCCTGGGAGGAGGAACCAGAGATGGGAGGGTTGGTGGGGCACTCCTAATTGCCCTTTCTGATGAAGTAGGAGAAGGCATACTCCAAAAGGAGCTGGCTATCCCCTTGCCAAGGACAGGGGGACAGGGCTCAGAAGGGTCCAACCCTTTGGGAATCTGCTTTTTATTGGCCTCCCCCAGCCCTCCTCCAGCTCCTAGCTCTTGTGCGTGGGATGGGAGTTACTCTGTGCAGAGACCTCTCCCTGCATCCTGATCTGGCATGTTTTTCCATTTAGATATCAGCTCAGGAAAATACAAGTCTGTGCCAAATTTTCTTTTTTTTAAATTTTTTTTTTTAATATTACTTAAGTCCATACCTAACTTTAAACTGCAGGGAATTAGAGGATGGAAGCATGCACTTAAGGTTAAGCACAGGTACCGAGAAGGGCTGGAGGAGGAGGTCGGAGCACTCTCTCACCTGCAGCTCAGGTAAAGTGTTTGTGCAGCAGCTGAGCTGCTCCTGATTTCCCACATCCTTCAGGCAGAATCAATCTCAGCATGGTCCCACCATGGTTAGATTAGTTTAATTAAGGCATGTGCTTCCAAAGCATGTAACTAGGTGACTGATCTGCTCTGGAACACAGAATTACTGAATTCTCCTGGCTGGTACCTGCCTTTGTACCAGAGATAAATCAGTGTACATGCCAGTGATGCGATGCATTTGTCTAACCCATTTTCACACGGTGCCATTTGAAAAGTGAAATATTTCTTGCTGATGTCACATTGTCTTGTGGATTATCACACCCTCATAACTCTGTGTTCCTCTTTCCTCTTTGGCACACAAGCAGTGTTTAAAAGAAAAAACCAAGCTCTTCACATGGTGCACAGACTCTCGAAGGGTATTTTTAACCTATTGCACTCAGCCATATTTGGTTCTCTTCTCAAAATACAAATTTCCTGACATGCTGAGATATGCAGTGATGATTTTTTTTTATTATTTTTTGCCTTGGAAAAAGGAATGTAATATATTGTGAGCAAACTCCATATCCTCATCTAGGGACTGAAATTGGACTTTATAGAAAATTTCTCCGCTTCTGCAGAATGCTGATTCTCTTCCCTCTTGGGATTTATTGCACCAAATAGCCATGCTCATTTCTATTTCTCTGTTGAAATTTGCAAGACTGGGAAAGGAAAAAAAGTGCAATTTTATAGTGAAATTATCTGAATTCCTGTAAATATTTTTACTTGCTCTGCTCCTTACTGCGATGGGGCAGATTTTGTGCTGGGTGAGTTTCTGACTTGCACAAGAGGAGGAAAAAGTGTGAACCTCCAAGTCCCTGTTCAGCCACAGCTCGCTGCTTTTCTGTTTGCCCAGCAGATATTACAGGAAGGCCCTGTACAAGCCTGTCTTCGTTTCTCTGATCCAAACTGTGTTCACTCATGCAAAACATAACCTCAAATTGAGTTTTCCTTTAATTGTATTCCTAGAACCAAGTTATGTCTGTAACTACATGCAGTTTTACACTCAATGTGATTTGCAGCTCCCTTTGTGCTGTTTGCTCAGCAAGTGATGGAACAACTCCCTCTGATCACTTGTCCCCAGCTACTTAATGCCACAAAAGAGGGTCCCTTGTGCTCTGAAGATGACTTGGGGAGCAGTCACCTTCCAGGAGCAGAGACATCCCTGCTTCCCCTTTTTCCCTGTTCTGACTCCCACCACCCCCATGACAAATGGGCTGCGTCAGGAAATTGTTTCTCGGGAGCTGTGGGAGATGATGTTCTGTCCTTATCTGCCTCTTTCTGTGGCCGTGGCAGGGCTGGGGACAGCAAAAGCCTTGGAAACAAATGCAGCCTGGTCTTGAGGTGTTGGAATAGAATAATGATGAAAGTGGCAACTCAGCCAAAGATGTCATATTTCAAAAGGAGGTTGTTCATTTAAGTGCCTGTGAGATTTTGGAACCTGGCGTCCAAGGGAGAGTTAGTGGCCTCAGGGCTTCTCTGTCCTTCGGCTCTTCTGAAGTATCTCATCCCTCCTCAAGAATATTAATATCAGAGCTATGTAAAGCAAAGTCCTCAAAAAGGGAAATAAATGCATAAAGAGCTATAAATACAAAAAGGAGATTCCAGATTCAACATCTTCTTAAATAATTTTTTCTCAGGGTAGATCCTTTTGAGGTAAAGTTGTGTATTTAAAATGTAAAATATTTGCGTACTCTGCACCTAATGCAGACCTTTTTTCCCTTTCTCCATGAAAAGGACTGCAGAAGGAAAGGCAAGCAAGAGACTTGCAGTGACCTTCAAGGTGTTCATCTGCAGTTATTTTAGTAGTTGTATGTCCAAAAGAGGACTTGAAGCTATGGTTTTTACTTATGGTTTGGCATCTTTCTCTTGGTTCCCAAATAATTCTTAGCACAGACAGGTCGAACTGCATGCTGCACGCTCCATCTGCAGCTTGAGCAGCTCTTGCTGGGCCGTGGGGCTGTCCAGGCCATGTGTCTAATAGTGCCCAGACTTTGTGGGGGCGTGGCCCAGAATGGCACCGGTCACTTCTGGGGACAGTTTTATATGGTTTTGCTCAGTTGGCAGCACAGCTGGCACCCGAATGTGCAGCAGGTTGATGCTGCTAGAAGTGAAACCAAGCAGTCAGATTGCTGCCCTGGCTCACAGATAAGCTCACGTTGGCTGCGCAGTCCTCATTTTCTGTGCTGAGCACAAGGTGCCCATTGCATGGGCAGGAGATGCTGGAGACTTTCTGGGGCATCCTCTGTCCAGCCTTGCTATCCCAGTGTTGGGGCATCCCCTGTCCCTGCCCAGGTCGGTTCTCCTGTCCCTATTCGAGTGACGGGGGGTGACCCCAGGCCAGCACGTCAGCCAGAGCCGGGCATGGTCCTGTGCCAGCCTCCTGCCCTCTTTATGGGATTGCACTGTGTGAAGGATGGCAGGAGGGTTTGCCAGTCGGGTGCACTGACCTCGCAGGAGCCCCATCAATGAACATGGCTCATAAATCTCACTCTCCAAATCGTCCTGCCCCGGAGACAGGGTGAGACATCTTGATTTAGACCTGTTTGAAAACTGCTGAGCTGGTTTGCTCCCCCATCCTTCCGTTTCCCTCGTTCCCTTCTCTCTGTATATATTTATACCCTCACACATATCTGCACACACGCTCACCTCCTGCTCTCTCCTCATCTCTACCTGTTCCTCTGTGCCAGCGTGCTGTGGCACTGATGTGTGTGTCCCCACAGGCCGTTCATCGTGCTGCCTCCCCTGATGGAGTGGATCCGGGTGGCGGTGGCTCACGCGGGGCACCGCCGCAGTTTCTCGGTGGACAGCGATGACGTACGGCAGGCGGCGAGGCTCCTGCTGCCGGGAGTTGACTGCGAACCTCGACAGTTAAAGTAAGTCCCCCAAATGCAGATCGACTTTGTGCAAAACGTGTGTCTCTGTGCCGGTGAGCAGCGGGCAGGCAGAGGGCTCTGGCATTGCCGGGGAGGCGCAGGGATGCTCCGGCTCGGCGCTGTGCGTGTTGCAAAATCAGCTCCTGGTGTTTGCTCACATCCGTGGATAAGCGGCGTGCATGGTAATGGGTGCCTGCCTATCTCGCAGCTGGATCGAGCCCGTAATCTGCTCATCAGAGCTGACATGCTGCTGGGTTTTTTTTCCCTCTTCCTATTAGGTTCTGCTTGCTAATGAGGGGCTGAAACCTTCTGCTAATTGTCTGCTTCACGTTGCTTTGCTATAAAATACCGAAATGTGAGTGGCAGGGCTGCAGATATTTTTCAGGGCTTTGTTTTCAGCATTAATGCTTAAAGGGCACATTTAAACTTAGAGGTAAGACTACTTCTTGCAGTAAAATTGTATTTTTCATGCTAATGTCAGTTCAAATTACTTGTAAATGTCAGCCTAGATAATTTGACTTTTTCGTGTATCAAATGTGACCTTTTGGTTTTCTAATGAAGTCTTAAAGTATTTTTTGCCAGGGTATGCTTTTAGTATCTGTTTTGCCTTATTATTATGTACTTGTATAAAAGTACGTTCTAGGACTGTTCTGGAGTCAAGGATTTGTTTGGTTTTGATGTTCGTATGAAAAGGCATTCTGAATCTGCCTAAGCAGAAATTATTCACTGCTATTGCTTCACAAATTTGCACTTAAACCCCAATTTTCATCAGTCTGCCTCTCGATCCAGCAGTAGGTGCACTCTTTCCTGTAACATAGAAAGCAGAGGGCTGATGTACATGATTAGCTGTGACAACCTGCATGGGAGCAGCTGCCTTCTGTTGACTCTGGCCTTGACATGCTCTTTCGCCAGAGAGTATAATACTTTACTTCCAGATCTACACAGGCTTTTTATAGTCACAGCTATTCAATATTTAATTGAAGAAATATGTGGAATTTCAAAAGCCAGATCTCGAGCATTTCAGATTTCAAACCTTGCCTGTAATTGCTTCTCTTTGGTGTGACCACCTTAGCCCTCGTTTCCCAAAGCGCTGCATTCTGTGTCCCTACTGAAATGTCAGGACTTACAGGTATAGGTACCACATTGGTACTATACACTCTCTGAAGACTTGGCTCTTGGTTCTGAAAAGGCACAATTAATTTAATACCTCTCCACGTATTTAGGTAGGATTGCAAATGAGGCAGTAATGTTTGTATTCTTCATCCTCTGTCTTAAAAATTAAGGTAGATCCAGTTAATTATCTGTGGATTAAAAAATCCCACAATATACCACCCAAAGTTGTATATGATGGTGTGTAAATGCATGTGTATATATATACACACACATATATATGTATATAAAAGTCATCAACTGTTAGACAATTTTTCAGGAGTTTCAGAATAATTTGTGGAACTTGTACAGAGTTGTATTATACTGCAGAAGAATTTATGGTTTATGAGGAACTGATCAGCACTTAGTTTAAAGTTGCCATCAAGAATTCATTTCATAAAGAGTACAAATGTTATTGTCCTGCTTGTCTTGCAAGTGGGAATGAGCCTGAAGAGCACAGCCTGGGATTAATCAGATGGGAATGAAAAGGGAAATCATTCCTGAGACAGATTCTGGATTTTAGAGAGACCAACCTTTGCAGTGTACCTGTATTTGACTGCAGGGTCCCGATTCATCCATTGATGTCCCAAAATGACAATCTCTCTGCTGTGCTGGCAGATGAGTGTTCGTGTACCTTGGGTTTTATTTTGAGGTCTATGCTACTGCTGGTGGAGTGCAGCAGGTTCTTTGCCTAGCTGCAAATAAGATCCTGGCTGCCTGTAATCCTGAGATCAAAAGGAAGACTGAGCTTTTCTGCAGAATAATGTGAGTCATCAGGATGTTAATTTGGAACTTTGCAGCCTGTAATTTTTTATTTGTATTCAGTAGACCCTCAGCACTCCTGATTTTCATAAGCCAAACACCAACTCTTTAGGGAGGGCACCTTTCCAACTCTTAACTCCTCAAGGAGCATCAATTCCATAAATTCTAACCCTGGGGGAGGGAATACAACAACTTTGCAGGGGATGGCTTTTTAAATAAGCTGTGTGGCGGATGACAGCTGGAGGATTTTAAGTGCAGTTAGTTTGATACATTTTGTGACTTCTCTAGGAAGGGTTTACTAAGCGGAACCTTGAAAATGGTTCAATTTCTAGGCTTTTTATAGCAGTCTTCTTTAGTCCTTAAAATGTAGAAACCTGAACCCAAAAGTTCCCATGGTCTCAGGTGATACTGCATCATTCTACGGTGTTGATTCACAACCTGTCATTGCAAGCACATAAAGCAAAATCAACTTTCACACTGGAAAACCATGCATATGGGGAGAGGGAGGGATTGGCAGGATCTCAAAGGCTGTGAAGTTCAGGATCAATTCAGATAAAACCCAAATGTTCAGCTTCTTATCTGAACTACAGCATGGAGGTCTCCCTGCAGATTCATTTGACACTTCCCAGCACAATCACATACTCCAGCAGTAAGGTTCCTGTTCTGTGGGTTTGTAAATCATCCCTGCTTTCTTCCTGCCTTTCATTCCTCTCTTTTGCTGTTTTCCTGAGCCTTTTTTAAAAATCCATCGTATTAATTTTTTGCAGTGTTTTTCTCTCCTGAAAGAGAAGCCTCTCTTGCTCTGGGTACAGGAGTGAGGGAAGCTGGAATCAGTCAGGAGCTGCCTGTCTCCTTCCTGATCTCTTTTCATTTTACAGTAGCAGATGCGCCAGAAAGTTTCTTCCCTTTCTGCCGCTTTGGGAGATGAGCAGGGATGTAAGTGTTCACCTTCCCCCAGGAGTGACAGCTTTAGACAGAGAGTTGTTTTTGCAAGGAGACAGGTTCACAGACGGATTGAGTGCTGGATGCAGAGGAGCTCACTGCGATGGCAGCCCAGGCTGTGTCCAAGATACTGTCACACTGGGACAGCACACTTTAACAGAGCCTCGCCCATGCCCAGGCCCTGTGCCCACCTGAGGCAGCTGGATCAGTCAGCTGAGAGCTCTCTGCAGGGCGGCATGGAGCTGGGAAAGGACCTGCTGGTGTGGATCTGGGAAAGGACCTGCTGGCGTGGATCTGGGAAAGGATCTGCTGGCGTGGATCTGGGAAAGGATCTGCTGGCGTGGATCTGGGAAAGGATCTGCTGGCGTGGATCTGGGAAAGGATCTGCTGGCATGGATCTGGGAAAAGTGGGTGCTCTGCTCCCTGCTGTAGACCTTTTATTCATGAAGGCATTGGGGATGAAGGTAATTTGTTGTCAGAAAGGGGCATGGTAGTAAGGACTATGTTGACCTGCGTTTCTGTTGTCACGAAATGCCTGCACAGGCACTGTCTGCCTGCAAACAGGCGTTGGCTTCTCCTCATGATCACACCTGCAAGGGGTACCTTTCCCCTGGCTCCAGCTAAACACAAGAAGCTCTTTGCACATCATTCCTCCCTCCATTCTGTGGGATGTTTGTCAAAAACAAATGAAACCCAGCGTGTTAGACGTGGTGGGGAGGATCACTGGTGCATGACTGCAGCTGGGGACTGGAGCTGATGGCAGAGAAACACAGAAAGGGAGGAGCATTCTGTGCTGCTCAGCACGAAGGCTGCTGTGCCTTTTATCAGGGTCAGGACCTTCATTCCTGGTGGCAATATACTGTGACAATCTTGGAGGATGTAAAGATACTGAACACCTGTGAGAGGTGTGCAACAGTGCCAAGAGAGGCCATCACCTAAGAATTTAAGTGAATACTTTGGTTTTGGGGAAGAAAATCCTGTTGGAAAAGGAAAACCAAATAATAGCAGCAAGGTTATGAAAATCGAAAAACAGTAATCAAAAGAAGAGAAAATTATACAGCTTAATGCACTCAAATCAGGATGCCCAAATAACCTCTATCCAAATGATGAGAAAAAGCTGCCTCACAAAATCAGGGGGTCAGAGGGAAATATTTTTAACAAAGCCTGGAGTGATGCCATAACTCTACGGATTAATAATAGTAATGCCCAATATTTGAAAAGGATGAAAAATGATCCAAGGAAAATTCCAGGCTGCCTTTGAATGTTTTTTCAAGCAAAGACTGATTAAAGACATGTTGTTGAGGGAAAAATGGGATAAAATGTGACACAGATTTTCTAAAGATAGATCTTGCCAGGCTAATCTAATAACTTTTTTTGATAAGATAACTGATTTTCTACCCCAAGGAAATGCAGTAGAATTTCATCTCTTTGGACTTGAGTGAAGATTTGATACAGTCCATGCAGGGAGCTATTAAGACAGAGGAGATGGGGGTTGGTAAGGAAATTGGAAAGTGAGCATGGGTTGGCTGAGATGGGGTTGCAAGCAGGGACCTTCAGCTCTCATTCTTAAAAACTGGTGTTTTTTAATTTTCAGAAAGGGTTTTGGCACCAATCTTAGCAGTGTGCTCATGAAGTTAAAATTTGCTGATGCCATGATGCTGAGAGGCATTGTCCTGACAGAGGAAGTTTGGGAAATCATCCAGGAAAAAGTGGATGACCTTGAGGGTTGGGACAAAATAAATGGGATGAAATGCAGTTTTCCACAAATGGAAATGCATTTTTCCACAAATGGGAGGCAAATGTATTTTTAAAATAAAAATACACATACTGCAGTGTATATGTAACATATACACTATATATGCAATCTAATATAAACTATAGTGAGATCAGAGTATTGGAAAGGTGGTGCTAAAGGCTGTAGAGCAGTATTTAATCTCAGAATGATTGTAAACCACAGAAGTAGATTTTTCTTCAGCCATGAAAAAAAGCAAATGCATTTTGAGGCTGCGTTGTGAGAGGTATTTCCAGTAGAAACAGAAAAATATTGGTGCCACGTGAAAGTGGTAGGAAGTGATGTGGAATCACAAGTCCTGTGTCCTGGTCAAAAAAATATTCACTTTGGACCAGGTAGAAAGAAATGGGCTGGGGTGATTTGGTTTTTTGACAAAATGTTCTCATGGAGTCAGACTTGAAGAAAGGGGCTCATTCAGCTGAGCAAAGTGTGTGCTGAGGGAACCTGGGGCTCTTCTCCAGAAACACGTCAGGAGTAAACACTGTGGAAGGAAAAATACACTGCTGAAAGGGCAGCATGGACACAGGAGTATGTGAGTATGAGCAAGTCATGAGCAAGTTCTCACTGAAATTGCAGATGTGTCCAATTACTGCAGCACAGGACCAGCTTTATTCACCTCCAGTGCTGTGTGCTCCCCCAGCTGCTGCCCTTTGCTGGCTCACCCAGTGCTCAGAGTTGCATTTCCAGCTGATCCACAAAGGTCTCTGGGCAATGCAGAGGGGGCTGAGCGCCTTGGAAAATCTGTCTTTAATTGAAAATCGGTCCTGATTTCCAATTAACCTTGTCCTGGGGATACCTAAGTCTGCTTTTCTGTCTGGGACCATCCCTCTTAATGAAGGCTGTCTAGGAAAATTGGATTATCAATCTCAAAAGCAAAGATTATTTGAGCATCCTTGGCTCATTCTAGGGAGTTTTCTTAAAACTATGGAAAGGGGAAAATACAGTGATGTAAAGGGAAGATGTGTTATTTTGTTGTTTCAGAGCAGTCTATACCATTTGCTGTGTCATCCTACTACTGTACCACATATGCAATTCTAACTTGAAAGTGAAAGCGGCAGAGTTGCACTTAATGTTTTATTTATGGAAATCTTGTGCTTGTAGTGGAGCATGAAAATATAAATGGACTTTAATAAATAGACATTAGAAGAGAGAAAAATATTTCCGCTGCTCTTCCTTCTCTCTTAAAATGTGTAGGGTAAGGGGCTGAGTTTCTGGAGAAAGAAAGTATAAAATTGCCAAGAAATTCTGGTATTTAATTAGATACAGCTACCTTTAAGTAGGAATGGTTGGTGTTTGCCTAGCTTCTTGAATGGCCTTGTTCTTCCCACACGTTTTCACTAATCCTTTAACAGCAGCCATGGCTATTGCTGCAATTAGATACAAAAATGTGAGCAGTAGCAAACAAGCTACTTGACAAAATCCAGCAGTGTCTTGGGGCAGATGGTGCCAGCAGATGAAGGAGATTTTATTACTTAGAGTTAGAGCATGGGTTTCTGAGGTGAATCTCAACCTGTCCTGCCAACTCTTTGCTTGAAGACAGTAGTAATAAAAAAATTATTGAAGGGAAGGACCTGGGCCTCATGTCCTCCTTCACTTTTAGGGCAGAATGCACTTGCATTTTTATGGGCTTTAGGATCCAGCCTTCTTTTTCCCACTGCAGGCAACATCATTACTGCTGTTTCGTCTGCTCTGTCCCTTTTATTGCACCCCTGGATATATTGCATGTCCCTCTATTACATTCCTGAATACAGTAATCGGGATACAGATAACACACCATTTTCCACTCATTAGTGAAGACTTGTGCTATCTATTTATATGAAAGACAAATCTGTTCCGAAACTTTCCTATGGCACTGTGGCCTTGTTCAAAATCTGAGCTCAGATTTAATTTTGAACATGGTTCCTGACCTATATACGTGGAACTGGAATATTAAAACTGTTTTGAAATACAGATTTGGGTCTTGATTTGATAGTCACATCACTCTTTTAATGTATTTTCCAGTATTTGTGACCAATTTATTCTCAGACCTTTGACAAGGATAAGAGGTTGGATAATAAATATCCGGAGTATTTTTTTCTTGTCTTAATTTAGCTTCTGATTAAAGTAAATGGAGATATTCTATTTCTGCAATAAAAAGTAGTGCTCCTCATCACTTTGATCAACATGTTTGTGCTTACATTTTCCTCTCTCCAAGACTGAAAATGCAAATAATTGTCTCAATATAGTATTTATATTGCAGTTCTATTAATATCAGCATTATAGTCCTTTTTAAAGCAGCATGTTGGAAAAAGAGCGCTCGCAAATTTAAATCAAATTGTCTGCTGCTCCCACTCCCACTGGCTGTGTCTGTAGTCTCACGGAGGGGCCCCAGGCAAGGAACAAGACCCTTTTGTGCTATGGGCTGTGCAGCCCAGATCAAAACAGTGATCCATGACCCCAGGAAATTCAGCATTGCAAATTCATGTATATTGCTGGCTAAAATATGACTCCTTCCAGACTTCCAACCAGCTGAACTATAATTTCTGGCTCAAGACCTCATTGATATTTAGGAAAAACAGAATAAATTCTACAAAGCTAAAAAGATGGACTTAATTAGTAGATTATCATTCTTTTAATTGAAAGGGCTGGTGATCGAGTTCCAGGTGGACAAACAAGGTTCTGATGCTTGGCTATCAGAGTGGTGATCTGTTCATTCCAGCCGAGGGGAACATTTGTCCTGCTGCTCATCACAGGCTGCACTCCATTTCTTTTAAATCAACTGCGTCTACCAGTTACGATGGAAACACTTTGCCTTTGAATCATCTGTTTTCCCAAATGTATTCAACCCATGAGTAACTTATTAAAGATCTGCACAGACTCTCTCTTAGCCAGTCGGAGTGAAAATGAAAAAAAAAAAATCCCTTGTGTTTAAACCACTGCTGTAGAAGTGCTGCATTATGTTTTTTATAATGTGAGTTTGGGAAAAGAAAAATAATTTGCTGTACTGCTAGGACCCATTACAAATGAAGAAGATTATCTTTGACTCCTTGCAGGGGTTTGAGTACTTCAGGGTATGATGGAGTGTCATGGTCACCATGCAGTGTTTGACAGTGACCATTTGCAAATAATTAATGTTACCATGGCATTCCCCATATAAAGCCACAGTCAATTTAATTATGTGCAGTGGCAACACTGTAATGATCTTGAAGATAACAGCTGTAGAAGCAATATCTGTCAGGAATTAAAAGAGGACTTGGAGAAAATTGTATTGCATTGTAAGTTAAAAAATGTGGTCACAGTTTTACTGCAAATATCAAATTAAGCTTATTTTACTTGTTTCTAATTTTCCTTTAATTTATAAAGGCAACTGTTGATTCATTCTAGAGAGGGAGAGAGTTGACAGGCTGTGTGATTGAACCCCTGAATTAGAGGGGTGCATTCGCTGTTGAGCACAAGGACTGTGATCAGTGTATATTATTAATTCAAGCATGTTATTTCTCAGTTCTGGGAGTGGGAGCATTTTGCAGTGGTGGTGGTGCCAAACATCCTGGCCAGCCCCACAGGGAGGTTCAGAATGGACTCTGTTCAGAGAGGTTATCCCTCTCAGGGGATGTTGGTCAGTCCTACCTTTGTCACCTCTGGGAGACCTCAGCGTTTGCCTGACCCCAGCCCTGGGTGTGGAGATATCCTCCATCCTGAGACTGTCCCTGGAGAGGAAGAGAAGAGCATTGCCCCCCACCCCCCCAATGATCTTCTGTTCCTCCCATCAGCCTTCCCAGCCCCTTGGATGAAAATGCACCTTTTCTGCAGGCTGAGCTCTTGGGGAAAGGATGGCCTGTGTGAGTGCTGGTGGCTGGCAGACCCTGGCAGCAACCCAGGAGGGGACATCCTGCTGCTGGGCTGCTGTCAGCCCATGTGCACTTGGAAAGATCACCAAGACTTTCTGCCCAAAGGGCCCCGAACTGACAGTGCAGCTGGGGAGGTTTCCAGCTCTGTTTGTGCCTATGCTCTCTTCCCTTGCTTAGAAGGCACAGTTTCTCATCTCTAAAAAGTGACCCAATATATTTAGCTGACTTTACTGTTCCTCGTCAGCCTTATGTTTCAAGCTTTTTCCCATCCCCTTTCCCACCTCTTCAGAGCTTGTCAGTATGTTTGTTTCAGTCCTAAGTTAAAGAGTCTTGAGCAAGTCAAGCCTGGGAGTCTTATTCCCTTCCTCTTTTTTTATCTGGCATTCTTTAATGTTTGTGATTCTGAATGGTGTCCACGATGGAGCAGTGTTCCCTTAGACAGTGTTAATATGGAGCAGACACCCTCTACTTCATTTTGGAATCAATACTATGCAGGGGTAAGAAGGAGAACTTGGGAGCAAATGCAGTGCTGTGTTGGCTTCGGTTTGATTTTTGATGGGTTTGGGTTTTTTTAAATTTTTCAGTTTTCATTTTGAAATGCGACAGCTCGGTCTGTCTGCTGTGCCATCTTCCCAGCTGGCTTTCTCCAGTGTTAAAAGTGATGCTGTGCTCTTCTCTTTGTACTTGTAGTTCCTGATCATTTTTGATGTCTCTTCCCTGCTTTTTATCAGTACATGTTAAATCTCTTTTTCGTTAACTCATTCATCTCTTTGGCTTTTCTAGACATTGCTTTCTCTCCTCTTTTCCTTTGTGTCATGCTCTTGTTCTGTTAAACTCACCAGTTTGATCACTATCCAGTTTATTAGTCAACACACGACAATGGTGGCACAGGCAGTGGTCTATATCAAATTTTGCTGTATAGTTTCCTTTGCCATGTCCCATAAATTGGGGCTGTAACTCACAGTGGTCCTCTTTGGGGTATAAAAAGGCAGAGGGCCATTGGTAGTGGTACTAAGCTGTGGTTTCTCGTTTTGTGGAACTTGGTGTGGATCAGACTCTCAGTGCTGATGTCGTGCCTGCTGTGCAGCCCAGGCTCTGCTCTGCATCCACGTTGTTGTTGCACTGTTTTTACAGCTGCAGCATCCTGCAGCCCTTGGGCCGAGACACTGACCCCCACTGAGGAGTGCTGGTCTGCTGATACTCACTGCCAGCAGCAATTGATGTCTCCTTCCTTGACTGTAGTAGGCAGGTGAACTGAGGCTTTTAGGAGACCAGAGCCAGCTCATGGAGGAGTTGCTGATGATTTTTGAACCCATCCCAAAGTAGAGATCTGGGGAGCCCATACAGGCTAGGTCCTTGTTCCTCTTTCCTCGCTTCTGTGCATGTGCAACCCAGGTCAAAGTGTGGCTTTTTTTCAAAGAGATGATCAACTCTCATTTTCCATGCGCTGAGCTGGGCTGACGTCAGTGGAGCTCTGTCTGAGTTTGACCCATTTTATTCAGTGTATGTTACATACCTCAGTACAAATGATGAAGCAGTGACTTAACCCAGGCAGTGATTCATAGTGACAGACACCTCTGCAGAGGATGTCTAGATCTTTCCATAACTGCACTTGGCTGAGGAACCACCTCATTTTCAGCCCAGACTCATCTGGGAATGCCATGTGCAGCTGGGAGGTCCAGCATCTCTCCTCCATGCACCAAAACCCCCACCACGTAACTTCTGAGCATGCTTTATCTTTGCCATGCCTTAAAGGAGGGCACAGATGATCTCCAGCATCTCATGCTGTGGAGGTAACAAGCACCAAATGTCGCTGTACCTCTTGTGTCAGAAATGTGCCGTGTGGTGCGAATGTGCTCAGCCTCGATTGCTCCCATGGAGCTCAGTGTCAGTGAGCTCAGCCCTGCATATCTCTGCTGGTTTTGCTTTTTCCTTAAATTCGGTCAGAAACTCCTGCAGAAAGCCCAGCCTTGCTGTGTGCTGCTTTCTCCCTGTCTGCTGTGGGCACGTTGCTGGTGCAGAATGTGTCACTGCTTTGCAGTGTGTTTATTGTGACCGAGTGCTGTGCATTCATCTTGCAGCACACTGTGCTGATGGAGCGTCATCCTTGTTCCCCTGAGTGCTCATACTCCAAGCATACCTTTTGTGCATTCTTAGGACATGAATTTTTTTATCAGTCAAAAACCAAACTGAGCAGTAGAATGAACATCAACAAAACATCTATTGTCCTCCCAACTGCTTGTGGCCCAGCACAGCAGAGAGCAAGTGTGAGCTCAGATGGCAGCTTCAAACCTGCAGAAGCTTTGATCAAAACACTTTGTATTTTGCATTTCACTTTCCTTCCTCTGTTGAAAGAGGAAGAGCTATTGCTACATACCACTGCTTCTATATAAACAGCATATTTGTTGCATAGTGCTGTTAAATATTAAGCAGTGTTATATATTTTATAAAGCTCTGATAAAGCACTTTGAAGAAGAAATTTAAATGATAGTGATGTGCTGTTTATGTTTTTCTTTTGATTTGCTGTGGTTTTTTACATATGAAATAGAAACCAAATATTTGATGTATGCTTGACTTTTTCACTTTTGATCTCTATTTTCTTTTTCCTTCATAAGTAGCCCCTCATTTTCTGACCTAGCATTTTTACAGATTTGGAGTGGTGTTTTTCCAAACAGTCCTTTATCCAAGTTCACACCAAAAGCACTGTGGATTTGGACTCCACCCTCTACCCCAGACACTCCTCAGCATGAAAGAAAAGCAAATCTGTCTTTTAACAAGATGAAACTGAGTTGGATAAACATTAGATTTGAATTGCTTGGCTCTCTCTGGAGCTATAGATTCACATCTTGGCTAAATAACCCCTAACCCTTCTTTCATTTGAAATGGATATCAGTTTACAGTTTGGAGATCTTTTGAATAAGACCTTACAAGATTGACATCTGCCCTGTTAGACACAGCTAGCAAGGATTTGTGGTGTTTTGCCATGACTACCTGGCAAGATTGCCTTCTCCACAGCTGCATTGCATGGTGGTACATGTGGCCCTGCCTGGACCAGGTGACCTCCAGAGGTTCCTCTCAGCCTTGGATTCTGCAATTTGCACTTTCTGCTCCAAAAACTTCCCTGTTATTGGGGCTATGCTGGTAAGATCCTTGAAGATGTTTGGAGTGACATTATTTTCTCTTTGTTGTATTGTCAACGGTTATACATCCATTTGATGTAAGTTCAAAGCTTCCTGAAGTCACTGAAAGTTTTCGGGGATCAGGGGAACTGGATAACCTTGCCATGCAGAGAGGAAACTTTTGGTGAGAGTGTATTGTGCATTGCTTAAACAGGGAAACAAAACCAAATGAAAGCTGTGCTTTTTTCCCCAGTTTTTATTGAAATGTATAACTTGTCCCATGGAATACCAAGGGCAGTCTCCATTAGCTTGCATTATCATTGCCCATTCAGCATTTCCCTTGCACATACAGGTCAGAGGAGAATGGATGCGTGCCTGACCTAAATCCTTCAAAAACAGGGCACGGTGTTTTTTTCCTAGGGAGGTCTGTCCTCTGGTTGTCCTCTGAGGGAGTTTATTTCTCACCCCACAGGATTGATGACTGTTTCTGTGCCTCTCGCAAGCTGGATGCAGTTGCCACTGAAGCCAAGTTCAAGCAAGACCTGGGTTTTCGGATGCTCAACTGCGGCCGAACGGATCTGGTTAAGCAAGCCATATCCTTGCTGGGGCCGGATGGGATTAACAGCATGAGTGAACAGGTAACACGATAGACATTTAAAGAAGCAGCTGTGAAATGGGAGAGCTTTGTCAGCCTGTCACAGAAAATGAGCCCCAGCTTTCAGCTCTGCATAGACAGGACCTTTATGCTTTACCTGCATTGCTTTGCATTGAGTTAAAGCACTGCCAGGTGAAGGTCTGTGTTGAGTGAGGTCATTTTGAGTTGTATTGATTTGTCAGTACTGAGGTAACTCAGCATGGGGGTGACTGCATCCCCTGAAATCTTCTTGACAGTGAACTGAATCGAGTGAAGCCAGAAGATCCCAAGAGAGCTTAGTGTTGAGCTGAACACTTAAAACTCCTTCAGTGGTGTGAGACAGAGCTTTGTGAGGTGAGCAGCCTTCCACTGCACGCAGCTCTGGGATCTGCCATGCACTTCATGTGCACCACCCAGCCCGGCAGGAAATGGTTAATTGCTGGCACTCTTTAATTGATTTCAGTCCAGTTTGAAGGCACCTTGCAGACCTGAAAGTATCTCTGCAGTTACCCCTCTGTTGGTCATTGTGGCCAACATCTACCAGCTGAAGAGCCTCAGTTTCCCTGGAGTCACACCTGCAGAAGCTGCTGGCTGTGCCTGGGGATAAACCTGCTCTCTGCAGCTCTCTCCTGGCAGCTGTCTGCTGGGCTGTGGTACTCACTGAGGTCCTTCGCCCTTCCCCAAGGGATAAGGTGGCTATGAATACTAATCTTTCCTTTGGAGACAGAGTTCCCTGACTTTTCTGGTGCCCCTGAGGAGAGTTGGTCACTGCATGTTCCCAGAGCTGTGGCATCATTTTTGGCAGGAGCCAGGTGACAGCCACCTCTCATGTGGTCACTTGGGACAGGAGCTGAACTGTTCATGGGTTTAGTTCTTCTGAGATGAAAGCTGTTCCAGGAATGTGAGTTATGTTGCTGTTCGGTAGCTTCAGTCTGAGTCAATATTGTGGATTCATCTGAGAAAAGCTTTAGAAGAGGGCAGGATTTCCTGAAAAAAAATAGTATCAGACTGCTCATTCCAAGGTTCATACATTATACTTTTAAAAATTATTGTTATTTTAAGTTAGTCTGAACCTGGAAACTTTTCACAGCGTATTTCCTCTGTCCTCCAGGCTGAAAACTGGGAATACTCTGGCTTGATTCATCAAAGTACCTAATCATATGCTTAACTCTGAACACATGCTTTTACATCCTATTTGAGTGAAAGTTAAGCTTGTGCTTAAATGTTTCGCTGGATCAAATGTCCCACATCTTGCAGGATCTCCCATCTTGCAGGACAGAGCCCTAAGTCACACAAAGCCGAAAGAAAGACAGTAATTTTGTATTTTGCCAAAAGCCAAATGCCCTTTGTGTTGATTGTACACATTGTTACTGTGTTCCTGTGTGTGCTTGGAACACTAATGATGAGCTCATTAAAGATCCATTCCTCCCACGTGCAGAGAGGGGGTGAGGGTGCTGCAGCACAAGGCTGAGCTGCAGTCAAGCCTGGGGGGACTGGCAGAGGCAAAGCAGCAGGGACAGCAGTGGAGAAGAGGAGGTTAAAATCCTCATTAACTCTTTATAACCCTGATATTGCAGCATGACATTCTGGGCCCCTTTTAGTCAGTGTTAAGTCCTCCTTCAGCTGCAGCAGGGTCAGAACATCTCGTGTGGTTCCCAGGCAGAGCCTTTGCTCCGGGTGTTGCTGCAGGATTCCTCCCTGTGGCTGCCCACGTGCTGGCCCGTACAAGGGGAGCCCTGGCACGAGGTTTTCAGATTCATTTCTACAGATCTGATTAGACCCCTTGTGCTAAATAAACACTTGACTTAATTATCCACTGACGCCACTTAGAGAAACTGAAAAAACAGTTGAAGGAACATGTATTTAATTTCAAGCTGCTACCCCATCCTCGTGTTCCAAGGTCCAAGCACAATTTTTTTGTAATCCACATGGTCCTGTTTATTCCCACACTGTTTGTTGCCTGCCAAAGGAAATGTTTTGCCACCGGCTGTGGCTGAAGTCCTTTCAGATGCTCTTTGCAAATAGCTTCAAGTCACCAAGAACGTTCCTTGCCTAGGGTGAACTTGTTTTTTCTTAATAAAGGCATGAGGCCCCAGGTGCCTATTCCATGAGTAACCATGCAGGCTGGATCCTGTGAAATGCTCAATGTGTTTCAGGGAGGATCTAAGGACCTTGCACGGACAAACCTGAATTTATATTGTCTCTACAAGAGCAGCCCTTCCATACATAAGCAGCCACTATGTTTAGCCCTGCATACAGGCAGGAAAAACTGGGGTAGTTCAGCAGAAACAGTGGTGCTGGGCTCTTGCTAGAAAGAGCAGTGTCACAGCTCAGGATGGGTACCTCCAGTTTCTCTGTAAATAAGTTCCCTTCACAGCAGCACCCGGGTTAAACAGCAAGTGGACTGTGGTGTGACAGCAGATTTAGGGGGGGACCCTGAGGTAGGCTGAAAACATGCACCGGGGTAACTGCACGCTTCAGGAGATTTACTGCAAAGCTACTGGTGGCTGTTGGTCAACACCCCCTACTGTATTTAATAAGCAGCTTTGGCTGTTATAATTTACAGTAGGTTTAATAATTTTGTTCGTGGTTTCATCTGGACTCATTACCCCAGCCACAGCAGTACTTCCCTTAAGGGAAATGGTGATCAGCCTTAGCAGGTATTCCAGATTAATACAAATTGCATTGTGGTGATTCTGTAGTGAAGGGTCACTTAATCTACTTTTTCTCCAAGCTGGGCCATGTTTTCCTAGAGCCAGCAACTTGCAACAAAGCTGTCTGGCATTTCATTTAAAATTAAGTCCATGTTTGCTAGGGAGTGCTATACAAAGCCTTGACATTTCCAACCCCTTACAGTATCCATGTTGAAAAAGCTGTACTCAAATCTGATCAATCTCAAAAGGAGCTTGAGATGTTTTAAAGGCTCTTTCAGTAATGAGAAAGTTATATTTTAAGACACTGTGGTTGTAGAAAACAGAATAGAATTCTTGTCCTTTTAAAATACCAGTAGAAATAATGGTTGCTTTGGTGAAAACATTTCTCTGCTGGGGCCCCAAAGACAAAAGTGCTCGGGTGCTCAGTATACGAGGATGGAGCAGAGGTTGGCAAGCCTGGTTTCACTCACCATGCTGAAGGTAACATGAAAAATGCAAGCAGTAAGCACAAGTCACAACAAAAATGGAGATTTTTGCAAAAATGGTTGACTTTTTGCTACTGTGAGGGGCATGTTGTAACAGAGGTAATGGCTTTCATTAAATACATACTGTTAGTCTTGATGATATATACTTAAATGATTGTTTTTAAAAAATCAAAGCAAGTACTGTGTTAAATTTGTCAATTCCTTTGTTTTTTAACTCCAAAAAATGACTAGGGCATGACTCCACTGATGTATGCTTGTGTCAGGGGTGATGAGGCTATGGTGCAGATGCTGCTAGATGCTGGAGCAGATCTGAATGCAGAGGTGAGGACTTTTTGTTGGTTGTATCTTTTTTCTGTTGTTTGTGTATATCTTAAACTACCCCCTGAAACTATAGCGGAGCGAAAATCACAAGAATTAAAACGAAAAGAAATCTGTCTTATCCTGGACGGGACCAGTTGAAATGAACAGTGAAATCAGATTGTGTTAGGTGAACACTGGGATTCCCTGCACAGAAGGGGTCCAGTCACGGGACTCAGCCACAGGTAACCCTGATTTAGCTGTGTTTGCACACTGCCAGTGAATACAGGTGTTAGCACTAGCCCTGAGCGTGGCTCTGATGATGCTGGAAGGATTCACTCAATCTCAGCTGACCTCAAATGAAGAGGGTAAAAGAAACACCCATCTGGTAACCTGCCAAAGCCCAGCAATTCTATGCATATGGATGTTCCGAGTAAGCATCCCCAGCACCCAAATGCCATATAGGTTCTGTTGTTTTGTTTTACAAAATGCCTTAGGCTAGAAACTGTTGGATGAGGAGCTTGAAGCTTCCAGAATATAAATGTCTCATCGATGAATGCACATCACAAACTCAGACAATCTGTCCACCAAACAGATTGTTGTCTAACTCAGTGGAATGCAGGTATGTACATTTTTAAAGAGCCATTTAAAAATCTGTGGAAGTTACTTGTTAATGATTCCAGTTTCAATTTGTTGAGGTCATGAGTAAATTAAGCTGTCTGCTTCACTTATCTGTGTTCCATCTGTTCTGTTTGGACTTGAGCTAGCTGATAAATTGGAGTCACTGCTTCAGACAGACATTTTGCACTTTTAAAAAGTCTAATTTAAAACGTAGAAATGGATGTCACCCGTAGGAGACTGATAGTGCTACCACCATGTCGTGAAATCAGCTGGTGATTTCAGCTCCCCACAGTCAAGCACACCACTCTCAAAGCTGGCAATAACTGAACACCTGAACCCCATGGCAGACCGAGGACTGGATGGGCAGGGAGACTCATCTCTTCCTTAACCCTGCCTGTGGCTCCGATGGGAGGTGGCATTATTTGGTTCCTAGGACAAGTTTTCATTAGGAGCAGTCCTCCCAGTTGCTCCAGTAATCTTCCAGACTTGAATCAAATGCAAATTTAAACAGTTTTGTCTTCCTGAAACTGAGAGAACAGCTCCAGTGAGGAATGTAAACCTCCCCAATTCATTGCTGTAGAGTGTTTGCTCTAAAATCAAATGAAAACACTTTTGGACAAGAACTGTGAATAATTACGGCGTGCAATTATAAGATGATTTGTGCACACCACAACCAACTGTGCAAATTGGGCAATTATGGCAAAAAAAAGGCAAATCAACCATGAACAAAAATAAATACTCTGTCAGGTGCCTGCATAATTTTCTCCCTTTCACTTTGCAAATATATTTCCAAAAGTAGCCTCATATGCTGGGCACCTCCCTTTTTGATTGCCCATCCTTAGTGAAAATGGACTCATTCCCAGATGTGCTGAGAAGCTGCAGTTTGCTCTGTACTCAGTGGGACCTGTGGCTGCTCAGCAAATCTCAACCTTAAAAGCCTGTCCAGCCGCAGGTCTTTTGCAAACACTGTGTTGGAGAGAATTCTAATGTTAAAAAAAAGCCCAAAAAGGAGCAAAGGAGTTAAAATGACTTCATTTTCTTTGCCGCTTTCCACGGACTGCCCTGAACAGTGGTGGGAGCCAAGCTTGAGGAGGAGCTGGATGCATTCCCTGAGCCTTGGTCCTGCCCATCCTTCCCCCCTGCTGCTCTTGCTCCACATCCCAAACCCCAAGGCTTGAGCTGCTCAATCCTCTTCCTTCTGAACAAACCCAGCCCCTAAGGAGCCCTGTGGCCTTGTTCAGAGGCTCCTTGTGTCCTTTGAGCTCTCCCTTTGGCAAATCTGGGTGGTAACAGCCAGGTGCTGGTGCAGATCTGGCAACCTATGGGATCTGCATGGGCTCTGCAGATTTTGCCCTCATCCCTGTCCTTGGGACTGAGGCCCTGCTTCTAGCAAAACGCTGCATGTGGCGCTTGGAAATGCGAGCTGCTGATGGAACCAAATATTTAATGACTGGCCCTGCTCCCCTGTACGGATAAAAGTACTTCAGGCAAGGTGGTGAAAGCAGAGCTGCCTGGTGAGGCTGAGATGGTGCATCTTTTACTCTGATTTTAGTGCTCCTCTGAAGATCAATAACAAGATTTTGAATTTTAGTGTCACACTCCATCTGAGTGTGCAGTCTCGGATTGCAAACGTTCATTAGATTTTACCATCTCTGTGAACCTCATCAATATTAATACCCCCATCTTTAAGACAGGGAAACTGAAACAAAGAATGGTTATTCATCTTCCCCGATGTCTACATTAGAGGCACCAGGCACTAAGGCATAGAAAATGGAAGGAGCAATCTGAAAAATAGCATTTTGTTTTCTAAGGATATAGTTTGCATCTCTTTTAACTGTCACCACCCAGCACTTTTAGCTCGAGTCAGACAGGAGAAGGCACTAAAAAGCAGTTTTCTTTAAACATTTCTGAAGTGACACTCTACCCCATCACTTCTCAGACATTTTTTTCCCCCTCTGGTGAGAGAGGAGGAGTGTCAAAGAATGCCTGCAAACTCCAGGGTAGGGCTTGTGATGTGTCTTTCATGACAGCAGTGACAAAAGTCATACTGATTTAAGTGCAAAGAAATTTGGCTGGGTCTGGAGCAATCCCAAGACCCGGGGCTGTTGATACGTGGTCTGGTGAGGTCAGTGGGAGTGGTCCTTAGCTGTAAGTGTCCTGATCCATCCTTACTTCCCCAGTGTGTGCTGTTGTAACCAGCTATGGATGTTTTGCCCTTGTGCAAAAGAATCTGGTGGCCAGTGGTTTAGATGGAGCTACAGTAGTTGGTAAAAGACTTCATTTGGTAAGAACTCAATTCAAGCTGTCAAATCAGCATGAACAGTTTTAATTCTGAGAAAAATTTTGCAGGAAAAAAAATGAAGCCAATCATTTTATAAAGCACCTTTCCCAGGTTTTCTATTTCGCTTACTCCCTCACATGCCTGGCTTTCAGGCAGGTTGAATTTTGTTACATATAGCTCTTTAAAAGAATAACTTTAATTTGTTTATAGGTTGTCAGTACTGCTCATAAATACCCATCCGTCCACCCTGAGACCCGCCATTGGACAGCTCTGACATTTGCTGTGTTGCATGGACATATTCCTGTAGTTCAGGTATTATTGTATTTCCCTACCTGCATCTCATTCTTTTTTTTCTCCTCTTCAGTTCTAATTACATCCATCTCAAACCAGCATCCTCTTGTCATACTCATATTGGTTACTTCTGCTTCTTCAAGAGTGTACTGATACATGATAGACTTAAAAAGTGAATATGGTATTCAAACCTTAACCAATATGAGGCTTAAACAGGACAATTTTAAAGCAAAGTTGCACCAAAGAAAGTCTGACAACTCCTTGTGCTCCTTCCTGACCACTTGTTTTATATGTTTGTTTATTCATTCATTGCACTTTCTTACACTATAATATTCTAGCAAACACAAAACCGCTGCCTTGGTGGGAGAGAGGTGGACAGCAGCCCTCGTGCTGCCCCAGAGGGAGGGAATCCCTCACTCTCCTTACCCCATCCAGGAGTCATGTGGGATGTGCTGGTTCTGTGCTTTGGCATCTCAAAAGTTGAGAAGGTTTATTCTTCAAAACAGCTGTGTCTGTGACACACTCAAGCACCAAAACTTTGAAGGCCTCAAGACAGAAATGGCCAAGAGGGGCCTGGAGCCCAGGCTCCATCCTGCTCTCCTTGGTCACTTTTGTTTTCAGCACTGTTGTTGCTTATGTGGAAGTGTCCCCGATGGAGACCACAGCTTTTGGACTCATTGCTGCAATTGATTCTTAAGAATTGCCTTTCTTTTGGCCATGTCTTCATATAAAAGATGGAGACAATTGAAATCTGATCCATTTTTGGATGGTGCTGGGCTACTAGAAGACCATGAAGGAAGGATGCTTGTCGGGCTAATTTTCTTCCATCTCCAGTGCATTACTTCCTAACACTGACTGTACCCATTTCCCATTGAAAAACACTGGGTTACACTTTTTTGGCTCTGAAGTTGGACACTGGTGCTTCTGGTGTTTGGCAGCGTAAAATGAGCGAAAAAAGGAATGAATTTTCCTCTGTGAAACAATGGGCAGAATTTGCATGCCACGTGTCTCCATTGTATCTGGTTTGCAGATAACAAGAAGCATTCAATTCTCATTTGTCACTGTTCATGAACTCTGAAGTCTGTGATAACCCCAGTTGCTCTAAATGGTGAATTTTCTTTCTAGCTATTGCTGGATGCTGGAGCAAAGGTAGAAGGTTCCTTGGAGCATGGAGAGGAAAATTACTCTGAAACTCCTTTACAGTTGGCAGCAGCTGCTGGTAAGAACTTTCTTGTCTCACTATAACAATTCCTCAGCTGGGTTCTGTGGTTTAGGTGAGCAAATACTGGATTTTAAAAGACATAAATATGCATCTCTTGCCTTGCAGGAAATTTTGAACTGGTCAGTTTGCTGCTGGAGCGAGGAGCTGACCCCATGATAGGAACAATGTACAGGAATGGCATTTCCATGACTCCACAAGGTGACATGAACTCTTTCAGTCAGGCTGCTGCACATGGACACAGGTAGAGTGGGAACAAGTCTAGTGGCATCCTTCAAGTGCTTCTTTTTTGCCTGGGCATCCAGTTTGAGCAGATGGGTGAAATTTCTGCATGAACAATTGAACGTGCCACCAGCTGAGCAGAGATGTGAGGCTTTCTGCTAGCATGTGAATTAAACCAGTTGGTGGTACAAGCTGCTTTTTGATTTCTGATGTGAAAAAAAAAAAAAGGAAAGGAACTCCTTGTGTGTGTTCAATGCAGTGGTTGTTAAATGGCAGCTGATGTGACAGAAGAAAGGAATGTCAAAGACATTCCTTCTGAATGTCTTGAAGTATTTCTCAGGTTTGAGTGAATTGTGTCTGTACTGCTACAGCCTTAATTTTTGTTGAATAGAGTTTCTGCATCTATGTTTACTGTAAAGTTCTGTGTGCCTTAATGTTGTTTGTATGCTGCAAATTTTAAAAAAAAGAATTACTGAAATGAGCACCTGGCATGCATGGCCTTGCAGCACTCAGGAGCTGACTGCAGTGTAATGAATTAGTATTATAATCTTCACATTCCTGCTTTTCTGATTGTAGCCATCCAGAGGAACATAGATACAGGTTAGAGACAGCACCTCCCGTGTGTTTGCTTAGAGATGAGCTGCCAGTCTTAACAACTCGCTCACGGCACGTCAGGGTGGGTTCAGCAGCTCTGCCCACCAGGAGCCTGGGCGGAATCCTGGGCACAGGCAGGACATTTTGGGTGTTGAAGTCTCATATTCACCCAGTGTGAATGGGAGCCCCCGGCCTGAGGAGAGCCTGGGGCTCTCCTTGGTTTGGCTGCTGCCTGTCCATGTCACAGACTGACTCTTGTGTTCCCACCTGTATAGCACTCACACCTTCCTCCTTCCCTCTCTGGCCTGAATTTGTGTGGGACACAGCATGCTGTGGTCTAAGCGGGTGCAGGGGGGACACTGGAACGCAGGAGGGTGAGCTGGGAGCCAGCCTGGTTTCTCTTCTCACAGCCACAAAACCAAAGGAAAACCCTATTGAGGTTGATGTGCAAAACCCTGTTGAGGTTGATGAGGTTGTGCTGGTGCAAACCTGAGAGCACAAGAGTTTGCGCTTTGTTATTTGATGGCCCAGCTGGATCAGTGACTTTGTAGAGTAGTCCTGGCTGTACCTGAACCTGCCCTGACTGGCTCTGTTAAATGTCTAGCTGCTCTAGCTTTCCCAGACTGCTTTGAGTGTGAATTGAGTGCTTTCAGTAGCTCCAGGCAGCTCCCTTCTCAGGTGGCTGCCATGGTGGGAGTCCCAAGAGCTTGTCTAGAGGCACCTTGGCCTTCCCTGATTGCTGAAGAAGTCTTGAGTCACGTTTAGCTCACGAGTGTTTGTTCCCACGAGTTGCCGCCACTCAGGTGACGTCTGTGCAGTTCCTGCCACGACAGCAGTGACTTGCAGATGTGTCCCAGGCAGTGCAGGTGGGCTAGCAGGAGCTGTGCTTGCCTTGGCTCTGCTCTCAGCTGGTTCTGCCATTAGCTGGACTAATTTCCTGGGTAGGTGATCTAACTTGCTGTGTCACAGCAAGTACACCCACTGCAGTGAAACCCTGGCCACTGACCCTGCTCTCCCTCTCCTCTCCTGCCCTCTCCCTCTCTCTGCCGTGCTGTGGTTGACAGGAACGTGTTCCGCAAGCTGCTTGCTCAGCCGGAGAAGGAGAAGAGCGACATTCTGTCCCTGGAGGAGATCCTGGCCGAGGGCACAGACCTGCCCGACGCGGCGGCCGCTCCGCTCTGCGCCAGCCGCAACAGCAAGGCCAAGCTGAAGGCGCTCAAGGAGGCCATGTACCACAGCGCCGAGCACGGCTACGTGGATGTCACCATCGACATCCGCAGCATCGGTCAGTCCTTGTCCTTCCTCTGCCTCAGCCAGGGAAGCACCGCTGTCAGAAACATGGCCCTCTTGACGGGCTGGTGCTTAAACCAAACACAGTCATATCTTCCTCAGCTCGTTTGGAGTAGAAGGTGATGGGAGATCTGACAGGTTCTGAGCCCACAGCTCCACAGCACGCCCTGTTCAGGGGCTGGTGGCTTTTTTCTGCAGGACACAGGGGTTTCCAGCAGGAGCCATCTGCACTGCTGCATGGCACAGTGTAGGTGAGGCTCTGGGGCAGTATTCAGCTGTCATGGCCCACCTCCAGCTGCTTCTCTTTTGCATTCTGCTGTAAAGCAACCCACCATTAAAACAACTTTATTTTCCAAGACTCCGAAGGCAGGAGCAGAGAACTGACGCCTTGGTATGCCAGCTCAGCCAGGGAGGGACTTGAACATCATACCAGCCTGCCAGAAGTTGCTTCTGCCTGGGGGGAGGGTGTTTGTGTGGCACAGAGGGGAATCAATCTGGGCTGTGTGTTTACCATCCCCATTCATCTGTTCACAGAGAGACCCAAGTGCCTGGTGTGCCTCTGCCTGGGGCAGTGCTGCAGCCCTGGGGACATGGGCTGTGGGTCAGGGTGTGCAGTGAGCTGTGTAGGCAAAGATCTGGAGATGAACGAGAGGGGAGTGGCAGGGGTGCTCTCCAGGCATTGAACATTTCCTGACGTGGAAGGAGAAACCTTCACTTGCCAAACACCAGGCTTGTATTTCCTTCCACTGGGTTCTGTAAGAGCAGAAAGTAGGTCACATCCAGCCTCATGCCTGCAGAGGTACATTAGCTCCGTGTGCTTTCTCACTCAGGGCGTGGGGCAGCTCCCTGTAACTTCCTGGAGAGTGGTTCTGCCATGACAATCTGCTTGAAAGGGCTGATCTGCTCAACTCCCCCAGTGCTCTTTAGGGAAAATATTAATGATCAGGAGAGGACATGGGGTGTCACTTAAAGCAAGTTTTAATCTGAAGACCACCAATTTGAATGCAGGTAGGTAGTGACCAAAATCAGGGTTTTTACCATGTAATGGCTCTCCAGGGCCACATTCAGACAAATGAGCTGGTGTAAATCTAGTCTCCAAAAGGCTTTCGCAACGCAGAACACCACAGCAATTACCACAAATTGGCAGTCTCAGCAGAGAAGCTGAAGGCTAGATGAGCAGAGAGACCACAGCCTTCTCTTAGCATTTGGAGGAAAGTCTCTGTGCAGTAGCTCTGGGATGCACTGATAACCATCAGCCTTCTCAATTAGGTATAAATAGGAATTTGATTTCTTGAGTTATTTGGCAGTTTTGCTTAAAATTTTTCCATAAGTAAAGGTAAAAAAACAGAAGGGCACGTCCTTCCCTGAGCTGGGAACGAGCTGTGTGTCTGTCCGTAGGTGTTCCCTGGACGCTGCACACGTGGCTGGAGTCTCTGCGCACGTCCTTCCAGCAGCACCGCCGGCCTCTCATCCAGTGCCTCCTCAAGGAGTTCAAGTCCATCCAGGAGGAAGAGTACACTGAGGAGCTCATCACACAAGGGCTGCCTCTGATGTTTGAGATACTGAAGGCCAGCAAGGTAGGATCAGTGATGTGTTTTAAAGGAAATCAGCCTCATTCCCATCCTGTAAGACATGAAAGCTTGCAATGTTGTTTTTGAATGGCTCTCCCAAAGGTTGTTTAGACTGCACAGGATTATTATTAGCTGTGTTATGTAGCTCAGGTTTTTTCACAGTGGAAGCATGGGTTATAAACACACAAGCTAATCACTTCTGCTAGAACAGCCTAGTAACAGGTGCTGACAGCTGGAGAGACAACAGAAGCTGGTGCACAGTGGTGAAATTAAAGTCAAAAGGGTCACTGCAGTGTGGCAAGAGATGTTGATAACCAAACCAACCCGAAGAGTAACTTCACCCTGCTTTTTTTACAGGACCATACAACAAAGCTAATACTCATGTTTACTTTGGATTTCTTTAGCCTGTCACATGACTTTCTCTTCCCTTCGTGTGGGATTTGGACTCTTAACCTTGTGAGTAGACTGGTTTCTACAAGCACAGAACAGGATAATTTTTTTAAATCTTCTGTGTGAATGTTTGTACTTGCAGCCTCCCCAGATTCATTCTTTCAGCCGGTGTTTCTTAGCCAGGCAAATCAGACTAACAAAACCTTTCCAAGGAGGTACCATTGGCAAAAGGGATGATTATGGGGCTGGCAAGGAGAGGAAAATGTCTTACCTAGTGAAGGATTTAAAACTCGTTATAACAATTAGTCTCTTGTCTGCTGGTCCCTCTGCCAGTCAATCACTGCCAAGGAATGCCCAGTCAAATTTTACTGTAACCAGAAAATCATTTTAGTGATGAAAAGCGTCAGAATTATTTGATTGCTGTTCTTTTTCCTTATGCACCACAATGTTGGTATGGTCTTGTAATTGTTTGACTGAAAGTAAGTAACTTTTCTCACCCAACTCTGTGTGTGAACAGCAAGGAGCAAATAATTTTTAGCATCTGAAGCAATATCTTAACTAACCTGGAAAGGGGAGAGGTTCTGGTATAGTGCTCAATGCTAAGAGGTTCCAGACTTGGTATAGCTAATGATGGCCTGCATGAATATATTTCTTGTATCTTGCTGCAAAAGAGGGCTTGGACTAGAGTCCTGAGCAAATCCTGAATATTTGTTCCAGCATTGTTCTGATTTTTGCTCCCACGAGTCTTGCCTTCGCAATTAGTTTGTATTGGATGGGTATTTATGGAGAGTATTTGAGGTAGGTTTTAGGAAATTGTTCCAAATCCTAGGATTTGTAGATTTCTTGTTCTGTACTCACTTGGGTTAATGTATGTGTATCCAGAAAGTACCAGCATAGTGCTGTTTGGTTTGAAGGGTGGTATGAAACTAATCATACTGATGAAAACTTAACAGAGATTAAGTTCAGGCCTTGTAATCTAGGATGAGGGGTGACTTTAATTGCTTTTCTCCTGGGTGGCTGAAGCCAAGACCAGCAATCATTAGAATAAATAATTTTCATAGGATTATACCTTTGGTACATCGAGGTCTTCCACAGTCTACTGTAGGAGACCTGGAAAAAAATAAGACTGCTACCTTCTGCTTTGGGTTCACTTAAAAACCTAAAATATGGAGGGGTGAAACAACTGAAGTATCACAAAACTCCTGCACAATAAAGAGAAAATCTGTGCTGATCTTTCTGCCTGCCCCTGGGCCTGGGGGAACTGCCTGTCTTCATGCATATTCACAAACACACTCACACAGTGTTTCATCGTCTTAGAAAAAATAATTAATCATTCTGGGGCACTGTAAGGGTTTACAAATTGTCTGCAAATGTTATGAATTATTGTGGCGGTCTTGTCCAAATGGCCTCTTACAAAGCTCTCCCAGACAGAAATGAGGAAAGAGGCTATGCAACCCTTTGGAAGGAATCTACATAAATTCATTTGCAGGAGAACGAGCCAATAAAAGTTCTCTCTGGTCACTCCCTAGAAGGCAGCTGTGGAAAGCTGAGATTTAAAGGATCTTCTGTTCCCCTTCTCTGGAAGGGCTGAGAGCAGAGATTTTTATATATACCCCCAGAATGGAAATCCCCTTTAAGAGGTGCAGAAGGGCTGTAACTGTGGTTCACATCCTTCTCCCTTGACAGCAAACTGTAAAGCTCTGCATTTTGCAGAGCTGTGGAGAGAGGAGCTTGATTTGCCCTCATGGACCTCCTTTTCCCTGTGGACTGGAAACTTCGAGAGACAGATTATGACTCTTGCTAAACATCACAGTCTGGCCCAGTACATTTCCTTAATGAGTTTTTCAGGGCAAAAAGTATAAAATAAGCAACTAGAAAGCACAGAGCCACTTAGCAGTTCTTGGCTGATGTAAAACAAGATGTCCCATTTGCTACATATTGTGATGCTCGGTATATTTTAATTGCATGGCAACTTGCACCTAATAGAAATGGCATTTTGCGTTCCTATAAATAGTTCCAGCTATCCCATAATCTCAGAACAATTTACTAATATTAATGAGTTGAGACATGGAAGAAGAGCTTATACTCCCTGCACCAATGGGGAAACTGAGGTAATTAAACAGGCAGATTTCCAGCATCTCACAGAGTGACAGTCCCAGCCTCAGAAGCTGTGATAACCTGGATAAGCCAGACAGCAATTCATAGTTTTGAGTAATTTGGCCAGGGAAACTCTCCAAAAATTGCATGGAAACATAGGGCAGGTGTCAGGGTAGGAAGCAAGCTTTCAGTGCCCCCACCTTCTACTTTGCACTGTCGTACGAAATGTTCTTGCAGGCTGTGCAAAAAAGGCCAAATGCTACAGGTATGAAAATATTAAAGAAAATGTAACCAATACCTACAAGAACAGTGTCAGATACAAGGAATCCCTTTGGTCTTAGAGATGGTTTATAAAATGCCTGTTTCTAGAGGGTACAGATGGGAGGGTTTATGTGGGAGCCCTGCCAGCACTGATGCTGCTGTCCTGTAGGGTGGCACGGTGGCACTCCATTCCCATCTTCATGCCAGGGTGCTGACAGTAGAAATAAAAATAAAATTTGGAGAAGTCCTGATGCTGTAACTCAGAACAGCAAAAAAAATCAGTGAGTCAGGCAAAACTGGCTGAGCTGAAGTCCCTGGGTTTATTGCCTTTCCTCAAGCTGTGAAGTAAGTGGGGGAGAACTGTGTATGGTTTGCACATGGGTTGTTCACTGCTGCACTAAAGCCCTGAGGGAAGTCTTCCAAAAGCACACACGAGGGTTTGATACCCAGCTCCTGGTGACTTCCAGTGGGATGGAGCTCTTTCATTTCCTTTCATCCCTTTCAATGTCTGTATGGGCTGCACCATTGAGAATTGCATGGGGAGTGGGGAGGTTGCAGTATTTCCCTGCTGGTGAGGCAGAGCTGTGAGAACAGACAGAGAATCGCTCTGCAATCACTCCCTCCACAGCTCCTGCTGCCCTGCACTGAGTGTGGGTCATTACCAAATTAAAGAGCAGGGACAAGGTACTCTGGAAAAAGCAACATCTGTGGAAAAGACCTGGAGAGCTCAGTTTAAGGCACTCTCCTAAGAGCAAGCAAATCTCAAACTGGGAAAACTCTTGACACTAAAAATGTCAATGACACATGATGGTTTTGAGACACTGGATGGGCAGGAGAGGCTCTGCTATTTAGGGATGGATTGATTCTCTTTAGAAGACAAGTACACAAACATAACCTGCTAGAAGTCGTTTGGACAGGGCTGGGTGAGGCAGAAGCCAGGGAGTCACTGCTGGGAGCGAGTAGCCCTGAGCTGAACTTCAGCTGCTGTAGAGCAGAGTCAAATCCCTCGAAATTAAAATGATGCTGCAGGTCTTGTTACGGAAGAGTGATAGGAAGATGCAGATGAATTCCTGCCTGTTGGTATCTGCATTGCACTCTTCATGGCCAGGGGAAACTCCCCCAAATTCCTCACTGAAAGCTTTCCTTTGCCTCCAGCTGGGGTTGATGTTTGCATTGACTCTGAGCTGGGTTGCCCACCTGCCAGAGGACCATATTTGCCTGAGGAGTGCCCCCCCTAAACAGGGGCTTGTGAAAGAGCTGTGTGCAGGCTGCACCCACATCTGTGGGCTTGTGGTGCCCGAGGTGAGGCTCACAGGTCAGCTCTTCTGGTTGTGCAGAGATTCTCTTGAGGGTAAAACACTGAAAGTGCAGAGATGTTTCTTTGTCCTCTGTCTATGAAAATCCTGGAGCTGTTCAGTTTGATCTTGACATTTCCACAGCCTGAAAAGAGAGACTCAAAACCACAGCCTTGGAAGTTAAACACTCCATGTAAGCCTTCGGAGGAGGTTGGTTTTAGGTTTCCATTCCAGGGCTCTGCATAAGCTTGAACTGTCATTAAATCCCCCAGCTCTGTCCGTGGAGATGAGCCAGCACCGTTGTCACTTGTGTGAGGTCATGAACCACTTTCACCCACTGCTTTTTCTGCCTACAGCAATTTACATCAGCTTGCCCTTGGCCTATTTTTTTGAGAAAATATGCAATTTTTTAATTCCAAATAATCTCTCTTACAGCTTTCTCCCTTTCCCCACAGGACAGGTAAGGAGCTATTTGCCATTTCTTTGGGTCCTGTGTGGCCATGCATTGAGCAGAAGTGCTGAAGCATTGCCTGAAGCTCCTAGAGGTGCTTCACACCCGGAAAAGTTGGCTTAGGACTAAGAATATTCCTGCTAGTGTATTGTCTAAGACTAAATCAGCTTGGGAAGTCACAGGAGCGATCTTTCACTGCTGTGCCTTCATTGCATTCTGCAGCTTTCTCTTCATCCTTCCCATCCATTTCTCTCAGTGACCACATGTGTATTTTATTTAGTTTATTTTAAAATTTAGCCCATTAGTGAGGTGTGGGCAGCTAGGCTTGTTGAAAGATGCAGGAAACTACTTTGCAAAGATGTTTCCTCAGAATTTAAAATTCCTGCAGGTTTCCAGCCTTTACAAATGCACCTATAGGCAGCTGAAGAAATGTGCAGGAGTGCACAGGCTCTTTTGGAAGGCTGAGCTGTTTGAATAACAGCCATCAGTCTGGTGTTGACAGTTATCGAGAACAAATAGCAATTCAGAACAATAACCAGTTTTAAAATTCCAAAAGGATTCGGGCATGTGGGTATCTTGAGAAATCTAGCCTATATAGTTTAAAAGCTAAGTACTCTTTCAGCAGTAACTTCTCCATTTGGAAACCTAAATCTCTTAAAAGGAACATTTTGGGGTGGTTTTTTTAATGCGTGTTTTCAGAAATAGCCTCTGTCACAGATGCACGAACTACTGAAAAAGTATTTTCATATCTCCATCAAACAGAAAGCAGCAGCAAAGACTGAAACATATGCCTGTTGTGTTCCAGAAAAACTTTCAGAAGCTGAAGCTTGAGATGAGCATTCTGTTTCTCTGTTGCTGGGGTTTCTTCTGGATTTGATTTTTGTAAAACAAATGTTGGGAGAGGTTCCTCAGAGAATGTCAACAGACTCAGCTCATGCATGGTGGTCAGCAAACATCAGTATTGCCCCAGGGTCTGCATGTGACCTAGAAAGTGGCACTGGAGGACAAAGGAGCTAGAAAATTCCACTTTTTCCTATTGCTTCATGATGGGCTGAAATGAATGTTTAAGATGAGCTTGAGTGAAGCTGTGTTTTGTTGTGTGAAGCCAGACCGTTCTGCAGGAAGGGCTGAGGGTAGAGAGGAGAGGTGAACCCTACACACATTGGGGCAGGCACTGTGTCATAATTGTGTCCCAGGGGAATGCCTTCCCCTGGGGGAGTGCTGTGCATGTTTCTCTTACCTGGAGGTGATCAGGAAAGACTCCTCTCTATCTTGTTGAGCTGCTTTTCAACAGAAAATTGAGGTTTTATTGTAATGACAGGCTTCAGGAGGATACTTGTTTCCCACACAATATTTTACCTTTCTTGAAAAAAATTAACACCTGGAAATGGAATATTTTGGCTGATGACTGTGAAATACTTCAGCTGAAGAAAACTGAGGAGTTTCCACAGGGGAGACAGACACACCAAAACCTACACTAAAAATAACCCTGGAGACATCCCAGGATGCTAAAGGGTCTGCGTATGGATCCCATGGACTGGCTGTGTGTCACCTCGTGCCCAGCCAGCACGCAGTGATTGATCTGGCTGGGAGCTGCCGTGGTTTTGTAAGGCAGGTTTGGCTGTTCTCCAGCAGCTGCAGTGCTCTGTAACATTCCCCTTGTCACCTGTAGTTCTTCTGTGTCTGAACAGTTCCGAGTAAGGCGGACCCAGGTTATCCACACGTGCACATCCTGCATTCTGCGTGTGAGATGCGAGCGCCAGGTACCGAGTGGCATGTTGCTAACACCCTGCTAACCCTGTCCTGTGCTTTCAGAACACACTTTCAGCTTCCTACTAACACAGGTTTCATTTTTTCCCTACCCTCTGCTACCTTCTGAAATGTTCCCCTGCCAGAGGCTGGAGCCGTTTCTTCACTTACAATAAATGAATGCCGTGGATGTGACACCTGCCCTTTTCTGGGCTCTCACCCAGGGATTAGACTGTGCCCGGGGATCTGAACTTTTTACATACAATGCACAGCTGTGATATAAAGAGCCTTTTGAAAGGGAGGCTTGGCAGCTTTCCCAGAAGCAACGGAAGGGTCCATTTGTGCCTTACCTGTGATTAATTCTTTTCCGGTTGTGTTTGCAGTGGAAGGGCTTGATCCCAGCACTAACAAAACCCATTTTGTTGCGCAGTTCACTGCCTCTAGCTGTAGCTTCAACCTGTGAGGCTTCCCTAACTTCCTAACTGTTGACTTATATTAATTATGTGTATGCTGCTTAACGATCTAGGAGTGACCCTCTAAAGTGGAATTTAATCAGTTTTGAGGCATTTGGTAAAAGTGAATTATGCAAGAGGATGGTAGCAGGAAGACTCATGCAAGGATGGAGAAGGTTCTGAGATGGCAAAGAAAGTCTCAGAGTTTGGGTCTTCAGGGATGAGGGTCAGCAAAAAGCCTTCTGTGTTACTTCACCCTCATCATCTTTTTCTGGGAAAGGGGAGGGTAAACAGAGGACTAATTCAAGGGTATCCCCGAATGTCATGGATGAGTCCTCAATGGGTTCAGGGTATCCTGAGACTCTCCCACTGCAGGAACAGCTGTTGGGGACTGTGTGGGAAATGGGTGACTAGAAACAGCACTTCTGCCACTTGCCTTTAGCAGAGAAATGGGCAGAGAAGATGTCTTTGCCGGTGGCCCTCTTCTCTGAGCAGTGTGGTTTCTCAGCTTGCTGGGGAGGTGTGTATTAACAGGCAGACACTGAGCCCAGAAGAATAAGTGTTACTTCTTCTGCCTTAATGGGGTGAGCTTTTGAGTTCTGGGATGTGTGGTAGAGGAATTTGAGGGCCTGGCAGACTTAGGTTAAAACAGCATTAATGGAGCTGAGCTGGTGAGGGTAACATCAGTAGAAGAAAACCCCATTTTCAGGGATTTCAGTGATAAAGAAAAGAAGCCTGATTTGTTAGCCACGTGGAGGTGGTAGGGTGTCTGTAGGCTGGTAAGGAGAGCTAAGCAGTGGGATTTGAGCAATCTGCAACACACAGTTTGTGGCACAGACACATGTCTTGCACAGGTACTGGAGGATATTGGCTCTGTATTTCCCAGCTGTGTCCAGGACCTTGCAGGGACACATCCCAGAACGGCTGTGCTGCGTTGATCTGTGTAAGCTGGAATGGAGCAAGCTGTCCCAGGGAATGTGCGGAGGTCTGGAGGAGACTTCCCTGACTCCTGCTGTAGACCTTTGTCAGATGGACATTCAGGAAAAAACATCCCTGCACTCCCCACCCAGGTCTTCACCTCTTCTCAGATCAATCGACTAAGCATCCCTGGTCCAACAACTTGAAAGCCTCCTGCTTTGCTTCAAAAGAATTTATGAATTCCCCTCACAGTTCAAGTTCATCCAGCAGGACTGGGGAATTCCTTTAGATCTCTGCTGAAGAATGCTTTTAAGTCAGGGGACGGCTTGTATCTACAAAGCAAAGTTGCTTGCTCACCAAGCAGCTCTCTGCTGGAAGCACCATCTCCCTCAGAAGACTCACTGTTGTTCCCTGTTCCCTCTCGCCTATCTGTAAACTACCCCATGGCTAGGTAAATATTTTTATTATATCCTGTGCCAGGCTTTCTTCCCCCTCCCACAGAAGAAGATGTGCACGGCTCCCTTGGAGTGCAAATGAACGCCCATGTCTGAGAGGAAGCTGGCCTTGCTCCAGGAGTCAGCCTTACACATCCTGGCACAGCGTTTGCCAACATCAAACTGCAGCAAGAAAACAAACTTTGGTTTGCTCCTCCAGTGTTAATATTGCCGCCCACAAGTGCTGCAGTGAGCTCTTACAGCTGGGCTTTCACAGCTAGGTTGATAGGATGAAAGGATAAACAGGGAAGAATTGTCCATCTTGGTGCTTCAATGGGAGCCCACCTCAGTGTGGGCACTGTGGGAAGGTGAAGGTTGAAGAGGCTGAACATGTCCTCCTGTCTTCCAGAGCAGTGCTTGTGCCCCAGGTCATGGGCCTTCAGGCAGCCCAGGTCCTCCAAGAGCAGGATTTGGCTTTAAAACCCAATTTTTTCCCCAGCCATCCAGTTGCATATAAAGCATCTCTTTTCCCTCTCCTGTTTCTACCTGGTTTATTGGTAAAAGTCAGCAGAGGGACTTTGGGGAGCAGATCCAGGGCCACAGCCCTGGGAGCTTGGCTGCATGCTGGGGAGTGTGGGAAGGAAACTTGGTGTGCTGTAATAACTTAGCACTTCCCTCCCTTGCTGCTGTTTGTTAGCAACCACTCTACATCAGCACAGTGCTTCAGCTTTCTCACTGAGCACATTTTTTGGCCTTTGAGTGGCATGAGATGTCAGTATTTAATGTTATCGACAGAAGCCAAAGGTCTCCAGCCTCCTCTCTGCCAAATGAGTGTTCTGCACTGGAGGTCTGAGCCGCTGTCTGTCTGATGGCCCTGCTTTCCTTGATGTGTCCACCCTAAGGTCTCTTTTCTCTTTGTCCCATCTCTGTTCCATGTCTTGGGGATTTTAAGCATCTCTCATGTGAATGTATCACATCTTGACCTAATTAGAGCTGAGTTTACACCATTTTTTTCACAGGCTTGTGGGCAAATTTTTTCACAGGCTTTTTAATGGGCTTGTATCTGCACACCACAGCGTTCGTGCCCCGTTGGTGACCCAGGGCTGGCAGCACCTGTGCTGTGTGTGCAGCTCCCATGGGATTGTCTGCATGCATGGTTGGGATTGTCTGCATGCAGGGGTCCCCTTCTCCCACCTGGCTGGCTGGGTTTGGCCCATCCTGCCCTGGTCTCAGTTCAGCTGGATGTCCTGGGGTGTGGTGTTGTGGTTCAGACTGGTTAGGCCTCCGGCTCCAAATAAGGCACTGCAAATTCAATACCCAGATTTTCCATCAGCCCATTCCCACAGGCACCCTGCAAGGAGGAGTTGCATTGTCTTTATTGATGTTTATATGTATTTTTAAAAAGCTGTTGTGGAGGCACAGCTGTGGCTGGGGCTGATGAGTTCATGGAACTCACTCAAACCTCAGTGACACAGACAGGACCTGTGCACGCTGGCAGATTGGGGAGGGGCTGCCAGGAGCTCTCCTCTTCAGTGCACTTTGCTTTAATTCACTGCAGGTAAAGCTGAGCATTGCTCTTCCAGTTACGCCTCTCCAGAAGCTCTAACCATGGAATTGTCCGCATCTTTTGTTGTATTTTGTGACTTCTGGCATCTGCCAGCTCCAGCCTGGAGCTGCCCTGCTGGTAATCAGCTTCCCCCCGGACGCACTCCTCCCTGCCTGACTCAGCCCTGGTGCTTCGGCACAGCCCTTTGGAGCAGAGAAGAAATTGCTCTTTCTGCCCTGCCTGTCTAAAGCTTTCCCTCCCAGCCCTCCCAGCAGCTGAGTCACTTCCTTCTTTAAATCTGGCCTTAAATCTTCCTTTTCTCTTTAGCCTGTGATTCACTGCCTTTGTGAAGCGCTTTCGGGAGGGTGCTGAGCACTGAGATGCTCCTGGGCTGAGACGCCCTCCTTGTCTCAGAGCCACAGCAGTGAGCCCTCTCCGAGGACTGGGCCCTGTGCCCTGCTAAATGCTATCTCTCAGGATGAGTATTCCTCTTATCTTAGCATTTCTTTCAGTGCTACATCTGACGTGATAGGAGCCAACTCCTGCCTGCGGGCTAGTGTGTGTAATTTCCTTTGACATCAGCATGTGCCTGTGAGGGAACAGCTCTGCCCCTTCCCACCCTGTTTGATTAGATTCTGTAAGGGAGTCATTACGGCATCTCTGCCACTCCTCCTTGTCACTCGTGGGATTTAAGGAACATGTCTGAAATGTGCTCAGAGCAAGGAAAGCTTCAATTTCTGCTTCTAAAGCCCAGAGATATTTTTAGTATAATATCTACACTCCTCAATTTTTTTAAAAATTTTTTTTTTGTCCTTCACCTGCTTATTTCCTTGACCTTTGACCCTCTTATGTCTAATTGTCTTGCCTTTTCACAGTTTCCTGATGTGGAGAGAATCACCAGAAAACAGGGTAGTTGAAAGATGTCACCGTGAATTAACAGTGTGGCACTGCTGAACTTGTCTAGACTTGCTCCGGTTATCAGCAAAGTGTGGGATAAAATTTGCCAAAGCTTTTAAATCCTGCTTTCATCTGGGACTTAGGCAGTTAAGCATTAAATCCATTTTACTACCCTTGCAGCTTAGGCATACAAATACTCAAGGTGCTTAGGAAAGCCTCCTGTGGGTGCCTTGCTCCCAGAGTTGGGGCAGAAAGGGGCAAGGCCAGGGACCAGACCTGGTTTTATGTCCACAGGACAGCGGTGCCCATGCTGGTGCCAGAGGTTGAAGAGCACATTAATGAAACATTTGGGATGAAATGAGTGTCTGGCTCCGATGCCTCAGTCACTCTGTGAGGAAAGGGTCTGTGTGTGAGACTGTTGCACTTAGAAATGTGTGCAGTCTGAGCAGCTGGATCTGTCTGTAGCTCAGGTTTTCTAAAACATGACCACTGACCATTTTTTAAGGAGCAAAAAAAAAGTCATTTTCCAGTACAGTAAGTCTGCAAATAAAATGAAATCATTGTTGTAAAGAACTTTGCTTTTGCAGAGCGGACGAGCTGTGGAGTTTTTAGGCAAAGAAGACTTGTCATCCAAGGAGAAGACTTTCTCATTTAAAATGATTTGTACAGAAGACATAGCAATCAACTAAATGAGAACTGCAGTTTCTAACAAATGCTAATAATCGTAAGCTCTGATTTTTGATAAAGCTTCAGCAATCACATTTTTCACCTTCAAAACAGGCAGCTGGTTGAGAACAACATAACATGTCCTTTGCATACTGATCCCATGTTGCATATATTTGTTTTCTTTTGCTTAGAATGAGGTGATCAGCCAGCAGCTCTCTGTCATTTTCACTCATTGCTATGGACCCTACCCAATTCCGAAGCTGGTGGAAATTAAGCGCAAGCAGACCTCCCGCCTGGGTAAGTGGGGCTGGAAGAGCCTGGGCGGCTCTCCAGGGAGAGCTGGGGGGAGGCTGTTGCTGCCCTGCTGCTCGAGGGGGCCTCAAGTCAGAAAAACCTGAATTTGAAAATAGAACTAGAAAAAGGAAGGGCGCCAAACTCAGCCTGACCTAAAACTCCCGGTGAAATCTGGAGGGTCATCAGGTGTGTTTGAGTGGGGCTGTAAATCTGCAGAGATTGGTCTGTGCTGCTGCTCAGGCTGGGATGCAAGCCTTGGGGCTGGAGCCAGGTGTGTGTCTGCACCTCACAGCCCCTGGCTGGCTGCAGGTGATGCTGCCTGGCACAGCCCTCGCTGCCGGGCCAGCAGAGCTCAGGCTGTTCTTCCCCAGAATGGGACTGAGAGAAGACCCAAGCAGTTTTCCAGGAGCCTGTTCCCCTCGGCACAGCCCTCCTCACCCAGGGAGAATGGCCCCACAGGCTATAAATGAGCACAGGGCCCTCCAGCAGCTGCTCAGTTCAGTTTGCAGAGGGCAGCAGAGCTGGGGGGCTGTGCCAGGGGCACACAGTGGGCACGGCTGCTGTCGTTTCAGCAAAGGTCGTCACAGGCTTCAGAGCTTTCAGTTCCCTTTGTCTGAATTCCATGTGGTTGTCTGAGGGGCTTCTGTCTCAGGCTGTCCAAAATAGCTTTATGGGCTTTACTCATTAAAAATAATATCCTTCTATTCTGTTGCTTTCTTTTGTCAAAACAGGAAAATATTCAGTGCATTTGTGACCTCTTCCAAATTAAAGTTACTGGTTTTTTTGTTTCCTTGTTTTTGTGATTCTAGATCCCCATTTTCTTAACAATAAAGAGATGTCAGATGTCACATTTCTGGTGGAAGGAAGACCATTTTATGCACATCGAGTATTGCTATTTACTGCATCACCAAGGTAAAATAGGATACATTTCTGGTTTTTAACAAAAACAGAATTTGATTGTGTGGGTTTGTGGGGGGAGGGTTATTTGTTTTGCTGTTCCAGTTCTTTGAGGGCTGGTGGCCCAATCTTCAAGTTTTTCTTAATCAGAGCACCTGCACAGTTTGTTTGTGGTTGATCTGCCCGACATCTAACAAGTGCTCCTGTCACTAGATTTTCACCCAGTGAATGATCCATGCTTCTGGCCGTGCATCTGACTGCATTCCACTGAGGCACACTGCCATGGTGCTCATTGCTGCACCCACTTCTCACCATACAGGAGTCTTAATATTTTGATTCTTAATAATTTATCTTGTGAGTGGCTAAATCTTGCCTTGCATCAGTTCAGGCAGTTTCCAGGAAAAACAAGCTACTATCACACAATTCTTTCACAGCTTTTTAATAAAATTAAATAGCTGTGAAACACATCATACTGTATCCAAAGGCAGTATTTATAGTCTGTTTCCTGTGCTCAGAAGGCTGTGTGTGGGTTACCCGCCTCAACCCAACCTAAAAGCTGCTCACAAATGCTATTTGTATGCAGCTGAATAACTAAATGTGTGCTTTTGAACAGATATAACTGGCCCTCCTTAACAGCTTATTTGAAGATGTGGCAAGGACAAATCACTGAGTTTGGATAACTTAAGCAATATGGGAATTGAGGCTAGTTGTGCTGCCAACCCAGAGCACAGAGTAAAGAGATTTGCATAAAGTAACTGCAGTGTCTGACCCTGCCTTCAATTAAGAAATGGGCATTTGGGTTTAGAGCTTCTGGGTAGACGTACAAATATGTTCCAAACTCCAGCTTTAAGCCTACTAAATTGTGTTCATAATGGGGTTTGGCACTAGTGAAAGCAAATAAATTATTATCTGTATTTTAATTAACAAGATGCAGTCATGATATGGAAAAGGTTACCATCCAGCAAAAGCTGGTCTGGGTAGATAAGCCAAGCTTTGAACTGCTGCTGGAAGGTCAGGTGAGTTACCAAAGAGAGGAAGTACAAGGGCAGGTGGTTCTGGCAGCACATTTGCCTTTTTCACCTTCTGATCAATGGGAGTATCTGGTTTTCAGAAGCAGATTGTTATGTATGTATGTATCTCACAAAAGTCTGCAATAATTAACTAAAAATGTGTGGGTTTTTTGTCCTGACACTTGTGTCTGAATTTCAGGTTTTGATAGTCAGAGACCAGCAACCTATCCAGTTTTCTCTCCTGCCTCTTCTTACACAGTTGTACTGAGCCTGCATAGTAGCATTAAAAATCTTAGTGTTGTTGTTTTAATATTTTGTTCCAAAACATTTTTTAAAGCAGCATAATGAGCATAAGCCAAAATTTATCTCCTTCAAAAAAGAAAATGTTTAGGTTTTAAATGCCGCAAATCTTCATAAAAGATCATGTTGCCTTCAAGAAAAAACATTTGATTTTTGGTAACGTTCATCATTACAGAATCTGAATTTCTGAAATACATTTTATTCTATTGTTATATTAGATGTATTTTTCAAAAATTTCAAATTGAAATCTCCTAATGAGAGGCTTCTTCCTTTTGGTTTGAACTTTATGTTATTGTCTAAATCTTTATGCTTTTTGGTGACAAATCCATTCATTTCAGTGTACTGAAATGCAAGAGTTGATGATGTCACTCCACTGCACTTCTGTACTGTTTTTGCTATACTTTTTCACAGAGATAATTGGGCTGGTATTTCAATTTTGCTCCTTTTTATTTAGGTTTAAAGCGCTGCTGTCTAGCAAGCCCTCATCTGATAGTACTTGTATTGAGATCAACTATGTGAAGTACCCCATCTTTCAGGTACAGCTCTCACACTGAATTTGAATGGAACTTGTACGAGGAATGTCATGCATGCCCTGCCCAAATTAGTAGATATGTGTTTGATAAAGCAGAGCGGTGGTTTCATCTCTGTTGGTGCCCTGCAGAGTGCTACTGATTGCAAATGTGCCCCAGCAGACACACCACGGTGCATTTCCTTACACGGGCTGTGCACACAGAGCACTGCCTGTCAGCACAAAGCACTTGGTTCACCTTTCTGTTGCTACCTCTTCTTGTGTCTAATGGGCAGCTTTGGGAGAGACACACTTCGTTCCCTTCCTTGGCAGTGCTCTGCACTCAGTTTTTGCCATGAAAACGCAGAGTTTGCTCTCCATACCTGTGGCAGGTACATGGAGATGCTTCCCTTTGTTTGAGCTGGAGCTCAGACAGTTCCACGTATCGACTGCTGCGGCTGCAAATAATTCCCAGCTGCCTGCAGGAGCTGTAGGCTCCCTGCAGAGGGATCTTAGCTGCCTTCTATTATGGTGCAAAGCCTCCTCCACCTCTTCCTTATCATCCATGCATGCCCACGCAGCGCTGGATGGAGCTGGGGGTGCCTTTGCCAGGGAAGGAATAAGGGAGGAACCATTAGATATGCTGTGCTTGCCTAATCAGTGATGTACTTAACGTGCTGGGAAACACACTGACAATTCAGAATGAGTTCATCTGTTTCCTGCAAACTGTTTGGAGCTCACCAGAAAGTCCAGACAATTTGAGGGTGAGGGTTGAGACATTAGACTACCTGTGAGAAGGAAACATTGAACTTTGCAGAGAGAGAGAATAACCAAGTATATCTTGAAATCAGGAGGCTTGGGCCCGTTTTACCTACAAATCCTTGGTGGTGTTAGGATTGGGTGTTGCCTGCATTGTCCCTTGTTCCTCTATGTCTTGGATTGCTTTTTATAAACACTCCCTTTGTTTTATTACAGCTGGTTATGCAGTATCTTTATTATGGAGGTGCAGAGTCACTCCTGATTAAAAATAATGAAATTATGGAGGTAAGAGACATTTATTTAATTGCAGGGGGAGCGATGCTCACTGATCTGAGACTTTGCAGATACCTGCTTAGAGGCAAAGCTGGTGCTACCAAAATCTGGAACCAATTTCCAGCAACATAGTGTTCCATCCTCCCTATCTCAGCAGCATTAAAAACATCCAATTTGGTTCCTCACATGGGAGGATTCTTGGGCATGTGCTGGGCTTTAATCATGAGAGAAATCCACTGGAGACACAGTTCAGTTCAATTTCAAGCATGGCACTGTGCAATTTTATGAATAAAACCATAATCTGCTCCCTGAGATACAGAGACTTCTCTACCCCTTTCTCACTGGATGTAAAATATCCAGATGCTGTTGTGGCCTTTTGCAAAAGCCAAACCAAGCCTGCTGGAGCTGACTGAACCTTCAGTAGCCATGCAGCCACAACCTTATGGATGTTAAGTCATCCTCTTCCAAATACTGTGTGCCATCCCTGTCAGCTGTGATCAGTAAAACCACTCCACATACATAGAACTGAGAGGTATTTGACCAAATTCTTGGGAGTAATTCAGGGAGTTTTCAGGCAGCCAAAAAGAATAGAGGTCAGTAAATACTAAAATCAGAGCAACTTAAAGAGCACATCATCAGTGCCACCACGATCATAGAGTCACAGAATATCTCAAGTTGGAAGAGACCCATAAGGATCAAGTCCAACTCCATTCTCCTTGCAGGTCTATGTGAAACTAAAGCACATCACTCAGAGTGTTGTCCAGAGGTGCCTGGAGCTCTGGCAGGTTTGGTGCCAGGAGCTCCCTGGGGAGCCTGTTCAGTGACTGAGCACCCTCTCTGTGGAGAGCCTTTTCCTTATGGCCAATCTGCACTTCCCCCTGTGCAGCTCCTGTCCATTTGCTGGTGTCCTGTCACTGTTTTACTGGTGCCTGTAAACTCTGTCCCTGTAACACTGTCTGGCAGCCAGAGGATGGAACTGGACAGGATTGAAATCATCCCTCTCCAGTGCAGGCAGTGGATTTTTAAGTAAGCATTCCCACATCGATCTCCTGAGCTATATAGGAAAAGTTCACTAATTCTCTATTTCACTCAGAGTTTTGAAAGACCCCTGAATTTCTAACCTTTTCTGAAATAGGGAATCTTAGACTAGGCAGTGCAGTGGCTTTATAGAGATGTGTGTGTTATCACCTAGGCTGTTAAAAAGCTTGTGCTGCATTTCAGCTGGCAGCTTGCTCTACTTTTGTGACATCTCAAAACTTCTGTGACTCCAGAATGTATGACTGATTGATTGATCTCTTGATAACAGATCTGGCCATGGTTCCTCACAGTTTAAAGTAATTACAAACCAGCATATGACTGCTTGAGCCACAGAGGCAGCTGGAATAGGATTTGGCTTTATCTTTCAAAACTGCATTTAGTAACTTGCCTTATTACAAATACGATAACAAGAAGCACCAGAAATACTCCACAGAAATCTTTGCCGCAATTCATAATTGGGGCCAGCTGGCTGCTATCACATCAGTACTGCAGATTTCCAGCACTTGGATTTATTTATGGGATTAAAGTAGATCTTGAGCAGACTGCATAGGAGAAGTCAGAATAATGTCATGGAAGTTTCAGGGTTTTGTTTGTTCCCCGGTGCAGCATGAGAGCCCCTTTGGGATTCACAGGTCAGCTTTTTGTTATCAGTCCCAGATAATAAGGGCTGTGTAAAGGCCTGGACACCTGAATAAGGGCTATTTAAACACCTGAACAGCTTGGCCTAAGGTCTGGCTGGGTTACAGCAAGGTGCCAAGCAATGAAGAACCCCAACCTGCTTTCTGAGGCAGAGCAGAGAGCCAGAGACAGTGACCTACTGTGGAAAGACAGAAAATGAAATTACTTTTCCCTGCTGTAAAAGGACAGAAGCAGGGGTAGTAGAGGAGATCTTAGCACTGCTGAAATCAGTTGGAGAACTGAAAATTCAAACCATTTTCACCCTGCAGGCATGCAGAGATGCCAGGGCAGTGCCAGTGCAGGCAGTACAGCCATGGGGGATGCACGGCCAAAGAGGGAGGTCAGCTCCAGTGCAGGTGTCAGGAGAGCTGTGGGGCAGCAGTGCCACACACACGACACTCCCATGGATGTCAGCCAGGCACTGCCTCACAAAGCTGTTCCACCTCTGTGCGCTCAGTCCTTGGGCCCACGCTGGATTTCAGCACTCCTGGCCGAGACATCTGCTCACAGGGCAGGACAAGGAGCATGTGGACATCTGATTCCATTCCCTTGAGCCTGCTGAGGTGGCAGATTTGAGCTTTATTGTCTCTTTAGATTAAGACTACCCAGGATGGTCATTATCACCTGGTTTGAATTCCTCTATACTCTTGGTCCTGACCTTTCTGCTGACTTGCCCACGTCCAGCCCAGGAGCTCTGTTTCAATAAGATCTTGGAGAGCACTTGAACCAGAACTTTGGTTTTTGGGGATGTATTTGCAGGCCCCGTACTTCAGAGTCATGTTTGCAAAGTGACAAAATATCCTTCAAGCCTCTGTTTCCTTTGTGTCCTTGTCCCATTCCAAAGTCAGCGTGTAGACCTGAGCAGCCTTTGGTGTTCTCTCTGTGTACAGCTTCCCACAGTGTGATTTAGAAGGGACTGCAGAGGGTTAAAACAACCAAGCAATCTTCTCATTCTGACTTTCTGTCAGTACTTTCATGCTAACTGAAGAAGGGGCAGAGAAAAAAAATATAATGAAACAGTAAAGAAGCAAGTTCTGATTCTGTATCGCTCAGCAGTTTTTGACTATTTTTTCCATGCCTTTTGTTTTTTTTAGCTTCTCTCTGCTGCTAAATTTTTCCAGCTTGAAGCTTTACAACGACACTGTGAGATCATTTGTGCAAAAAGCATTAATACAGAAAACTGCGTGGATATTTATAATCATGCCAAGGTAAAAATAACTGTATATGCTTGCACGTTGTGTGTCTGTCGTCATCCTCGTAGGTCAGTTTATGATAAGTAGTGAGATATATATATATATCTCATATGCTTAGTACGTTTGCAATGTGTTTAAGAGTTGTCATTCATTTACTGGGACTGACTGGTTAATAGGTACCTGCTGTAGTGACAATCCAGAATTGTGTAGTAAAAGTACAAGGTGGCAGCTCCTCAGCCCCATCCCCTAAATGATTCAAACTCAATTTGAGTGTACCACTGCGTGGGAGACCTATCCCCTATTCATGGCAACACAAACTGCTGAGCTGATTCAACAGGAATCACCTAAGTGAAGAAGACACCTCTGCTTTCACCTTCCAAGATGCATTTTCCCATTTCCATTACCTGTTTCTTGCTGCCTGAAGCCCACTGGGGTGATACACTCAATGCTGGTGACATCTTGTCAATATATAAAAATACCAAGTTGTGGAAGTGCAATGGCTCAGAGCCCTGCAAGGATGGTAATGAGAATTTTATGTCTTGGAGAGTTTCTTATTGGATTCAAATTATATACTTAGCTTGTGAGGTTGCCTAAGTCATTAGACATAAAAGCATGGCATTTCTTGTCCTAGAAAACCTATTTTCATGCATTGATGGAGGTGGTAACCACATTGATTAGTTTCAGTTTTTTCCCTCCTCATGTAGTAGTTATATTTTCACTTGGAAGATGGAAATGACACACAAATAACTGCAGTGAAATATTTTTCAAGCATTTCTTAGGAATTTTTTCTATAACTTACATGGTCTGTATGAAAGATAAACTGATGCATTGTGACATGGAGGTTTGATTGAATAGAGTAATCCTGCTCCAAACCCCTGCAGATGTGACCTCCATTCCTATCATCAGGTATTTCCTACAGAGAATAGTAATGTTAGGTCTTCGTGTACAGATAACATGCAATCAGGGTTTGAAATAGCACAAAGTTCCACCTGTAAAAATAAGCAATGAGGTATATCTGCAGGTTCATTTTTTGTAATAGGAAAAAATTACAGGGCAGGAATTGTTTGAAAAATATTTGATTTGTCTTCTAGCTCACGTGGGAACTTCTCAATTTGTATTACTGTTAGTAACATTAGTAATTTTGGTTTAAAATCACATAGTCTTTGAATTGTGAAATGGGGCTGCTATTTATATCCTGATTGAAGAAAATGCTTACATGGAACTTTAGACCTTTCTGAGGGACGTGTACACTGTTAATTCTGGGACTTAACAAACCCAGTGGCTAAATCCAGCTCCTGGTGTGCCTATAAGAGCCCCCACCTGCAAGTTATTATTTGTGCCTGCATCTCCCAGTGGAGGCAGTGGAAATGGGGTCCTCGGGTGGGTTTTGCAGCCAGAGTTGTGTTGGCACTGCTGTGGGGAGGGCATTCCATCAACAGCTAAACTGGCTGTGAACAAACCTTTGGCTTCTGAATGAGCTGGGTTGGAAGGGACCCAGTAAGGGATGTAGCTGGAACCAGCCTGCCATGGTCAGGGAGACTTTTCTTGACCTTGCTATTGGCAAGCTCATCTGCCCCTGCAGGGCCTGGGGCAGTGCTGAGCCCTGCCTTGACAGAGGGAATGTGTGAGCAGCTTGGCCCAGAGACACAGAGCACAGCCTTTGTCATCAAACTGAGAGAAATATATGCTTTGGTGGATGGTCCTGTGCAGGGCCAGGAGTTGGGCTCAATGGCCCTTGTGGGTCCCTTCCAACTCAGCCTATTCTGTGATTCTATAATGTGGATTTGGTCATATTTACAAATAAAAGCTGAATGGAGAGTTCTAATATCATTAATATCCCTATGGGCTTTCCATTTTTAAAGTTGCAGTCACAGAATTGTAGAATACCAGCTTGGAAGGGACTTCAAGGATCATCTGGTCCAACCTTTCTTTGCAAAAATGCAGTCTAGACAAGATGGCCCAGCATTCTGTCCAGCTGAATCTTAGAGTGTCCAATGCTGGGAAATCTGCCCTGGGGAGATCTTTTCAATGGCTCATTGTTTCCATTTCTCCTCCAAAGAGTCCTCAAAGCATGAAACTTTGCATGACAGCTTTCTGCAGTGATATGTGCCAATCCTTGCTAAGGATGGCATCCTTGAAACTTGGCCTGTAATGTTTTCCCAAACCTGTAGTTTTAGGCTATAACTTCTAGCATGAAATCATGGGTCTGGTAGACTTTGTGGTAAAACTCCCATCAATTTCCAAGGGAGCAAAGCGTCAACCTGTGGAATTTTGTTTCCCCAACAGCCAGGGTATTTTAACATGGAATTATTATGAGAATCATCAGCTTAAAATACTGTTTGATTAACTCCTTCCCCTCCACGCATTCATATCTGTGTTACTGTGCCTGTCTAAAAGGGTTAGCTTGTGGTTTTGTTTTTGTGCCACTCCTGTGCACTGTATTTGCTGATTGGGTTTTATCAGATTGGTTATCTTTCTCTAATTTCACTTCTTGTAGTTCCTCGGCGTCACAGAACTATCTGCCTATTGTGAAGGCTACTTTCTAAAAAATATGATGGTCCTCATTGAAAACGAAGCTTTCAAACAGTTGTTGTATGACAAGAATGGAGAAACATCTGGTCAGAATGTACTAGAGGACTTACAGAGGACGTTGGCCACAAGGATTCAGTCAATTCATTTGTCTTCTTCAAAGGGCTCCATTGTGTAAAGCTGAGGAAGATGGTAACCCTCTAGTCAAAGACCCTGCAAGTTAAGTCTGCTGTTGCAGTTGCTCAAACCTGTTGCAGTTGCTTAAATGACTACAAAAAAGAAAATGTAAAAAATTCTACGTTGCATCCAAATAGTTCTGTTTTGGCCAAAGGTGCTGCGCTGGGGCTGTGTCCCCATTGGGATGAGAGAATACAGAAAGCAAAGTTCCTCCCTGGTTTTGAGCAAGCTGGGTACAAGAGCATCCGGTGAATTGCCACTGTACTCAAATTCTGAACACGAGCCTGTTCGTGGAGCTTGATGCCAACAAAAGCCAGAACTCACGTCAGTGAACAGCAGAAGTCCCTGCCTGAAGGGTAGTGCTGGGGAACACCTGAATTGACCAATCAATCACTTAAGTCAGATTTGTTCCAGTGTTACACAGTTAAGAACTATATCTATCCCGGAGTCCATTATCTCGTGCATTTAAGAAATGTAAGAACTGTTATTGCTGTCGAGCAAAGATCCAGCTGTATTAGAGAGTGGGTAAAACTGTTCTAGTTGAGGAAATATACTGGCAGATTTTTAGGGGTGGGAACTTTTTAAACTGTTCATAAAAAATAATGGGGTGGCCTTGTAGTTTAAAAACTATTTCTTAAGCTTAAAATTTCATTTTCAACAGAGCTGTGTTTGAGAATCTATGTAACATGTTTTGGTTTTTTAAATGGTAAAATGTACATTGTGTAAACACACATATGATCAAGTTTTGCTTGTATTCTTTCCTAGGGTGGTATAATCTCGCCTAAGAGGCTGTGGTTACACCAAAGAGGCACATTACCCAGACTGTCTCTAATCCAGTAGTTGGGGGGGCAGGAGAACTGCATGCTACTCGTGATTTGGGGTTGAACTCAATGACAAACTCAACAAACATGCGTTTGCATGGTAACTGTACCTGTGAAATGTTCAGTTCGTGCTTCGTTTCTCCAAGGCAAATGCAATGTTATTTCTTGTCAAACTTCATTTGTGAAATTAGCTTATTTTTTTATTTGGTGCGATTGGCTGTGATATGATACCCCTGGAGCTCCTTCTCGAGATGCTGATTTCTGTTTGTTGCAGTGAGGAGATAATAACAGATCTTTACTTTAGTGATGTGTGGATATTTTGCTACTGGCCAGAGATTGTGTCTGAGTTAGATTTTTATAAATTATAATTAAATATGTACTATAGACTGATTTCTCACTGTATCCTGAGAATGTATAGGTTATCTACAAATGCGGGGCTTGGGTGGGGTGGGGGGTGTGATTTAAATGTCAAAACTTTGTTTATTTTGCAGCATATTGTTAGCAAGACAAATCTGCTGTGTGTTACAACATTCCTGAAGCCCTGTCTCTGAAAACCACAGTAAGAAGCAGGCAAAGATGTTGCCTTTTCCATGGCAAAGTGACATTAATATATTTATTTTCTTGCGTGCCATTCAGTAAATTTAGAAGTTTGCATGTTAACCTCTTTTTCCTTTGTTGAAGCATCTCCATCAGGTGCCCTTCCGTGTTGGTAGCTTTTGACATGCTCAGAGAACACAGTTTTGGCTTTAGTTATCAGCACAGTAGGAAGCTGTGTTATGACTGAGGTGTAAATCCTCCGTTGTGCTTGGTCTTCTAAAGCCTCTACAGTTTCTGCAACAAATGACAAAATGTTTAAACAGCCATTAATGTCTCAGAGGCACAGCATGTCAGTCAATTAGACCTTTTTTTCTGCATAGTATATGTTCACACAAGATGTTGTCTGGAACATTTAAGTAATGGCTACTTCTGTGTGAATGTTGTAATCATAGAGAAGCAATACCATAGTTAATACAGCAGCAACACACAGGGGTGCTTGTTATTGTTTGGTGCCTTCTCATCCATGGAAACCCATCCTCCATGACAAAAATAACTAGCTAAGAGCAGACCTCACCCTGCAGCCTCCTGGTTTAAAATAGCAAAGTGTTTCAAACAATAATTATTAAATTAAATAGGAAGGAAACACTGGTAGCTCTATGCTAGTCCTTCTTCTAAGCTGAGAGTATCTGTGGTAACATTCACTAGATTCTTTTCAGCAATAAAGGGCTTAATAGGGTCTTTGGTGGCTGTACATGGAGTGGTCACCGTGTTTGGGCACCCAGAGGCAAAAGTGACAGTGAGCTGCCTCCAGACACGCCCAGAGCTCTGCAGCCGAGCTGGGGTCCTGTGCTCCTTCGTGGGCTGTGCAGCAGCATGGCTGAGCACAGCACAGAGCAGGGCACCCACTGCTCTGCTGGTGTCTGAAATGGCAGGAGACTACAGCCCCCCAGAAGTTGTCATTCAGAGCTGTTACAGGAAGGGATTGAAGCTAAGGATTTATACAGGAATGACTTTTGCCCTGTGGTTTGATGGTAATCCAAACATCACAGATGCATAGCTGAAGGAAACCTTGAAAAAGAAGTCATGACTTTCAATTCTTTTTCAACCAGTGCTCCCTGTGACCTTTGCCAGAAAAGCCAGCTTAGGAAAACCTGGCATTCATTTCTCATGGAAGCAGCCAGCAAACCTTTGTGGATCCACAAAGCAGAGTTTGGAAATGGTGATTTTAGTCTGCCTCTCCTGATGCCAGGCTGGGTGAGCTCCAGCTGAACCATGCCAGACAATGTGCAGCTTGCAGGCTCTTCAAAAATCCGTTTACAGGGATCCGTGATCTTCACCACCCTCATCATCAGAAGGTTTTCCTAAGAGGTTTCACAATTTCTTCACTGCAAATCAAGCCACTTTTCCTTCAAATCCTGACTGACAAGAAAAACAGATGATCTTACAAGATCTTTTTCGAAGGTTATTTCATGTATGAAAGGAAGTATCCTACTTGCATCATTAGTATAGTCTTTCCTAGCTGCTTTGCTAGTGTTTTCTAGGTCTCTGATTTTTGCTGTCATTCCCCTCATGGTTTCCCATTTTCCCCAAAATTCCGTACTTCAGCAGGAATTTTATACATTAACAAGCAAAGCAGAGAAGCTTTGCTGTGGTTTATGTAAAGCACATCAGAAAATATATCCGCAGATATTTTCTACAGCAACATCCCATGGCTGACTTTGATCTAGTCTGTGTTATGTTTTAAGTCCTGAGGGATTCACTGCTGCCTTCCCAGGAGTTCCATCTGTATTTCTGCATTTGTTTACTATACCTTTCCAAGTATAACACTTTCAGCTTCTCTTTATCAAATTTGTTCTGCTCTAATCAGGGCAATTTCCCCACTTCATCAAAATCAATTGCCATTCTGATCCTGTCTCCCTAGCCTGTTTCATAATCTCCAACCTTTATTATATGTGGCTTCATGCATGGATTCTTCCTTCCATTAATCTGAGGCTGGGGGAAGGGCTCTTGTCAGTTTAATCTAAAAAGCAATGTGAGTTTCAGTGGGTGCCCATGAATACCATCCCTATCAGATAAGGCTCTTTCCAATAGAGCATTTTATTAGCATTTTTTTGAGACATGGTGTTATCATCTTAGAAAATAAAAAGCTTTCTGTTCCTTTAGTCTTTGTACGAGTTGCAATAATTTACAATTTTTGAGGCCAAATATTGCCTCCAGTCTTGGTGGAATGGAAAAAAATACAACATCCTTAGAAAAACTTAGGATTTTCTTCTTTAATCATAACTTTCCAGCCTGTAGTGAGTGAAGGTGCCTTTCCATCTGTCTTTTTTATATTAATCCACTGCTGTAGTATTTGAGGACTTGCAGACATCCTGTCCCTGCCTCATGGCAGTCTTTCCTTCTGTCTCTACGCAATCCTCCCTTAGTTTCCAGAACTTCCTCACATTCCCACTTTGCTTCCCATGCTGCCAGTTTCCACACTTCCCAGTTTTTTTACTCTAGAGCCCTCCTGGATGCCTTCCCAAGCCCAGAAAGGGTATCTGTGTTGTCCTGAATAGTCAATTTTCCAATAATTGGCTCAAGAGCTGGGATGAGAAAAGGATGGGGAATGTAGGAGGGCAAAGGTTTTGGACATCACAGAGGAAGGCTGGTATTCTTTTCATTCCGAATTTCGGCACTGTCTACTTGTTTCTCAGATTTTCCCCGATCTGTTCCTTATGCCTGCTGTCCTCTAAACACAGCTGGTGGCCAGATGCTCTCTGTTCTGGAAAAGGGCCAGCTTTCTAATGACTAAGACTATTTTTTCTCCAGCTAAATCTTTTGCCTGCTTGGTGTCAGCTCCGGAGTAGATTTGTGCAAATGTCTATTAAAGACAGAGGAAACGTCTTTAAAAAGGTGTGAAGGTTTAGTAGCCAGGCTCCTACTGACATTAACGAGAGCTGCTTGCTGAATCCTCACATGCTGCTTTGGACACTGAGCCTTTTTCCACTGAATATCCACTGGCTTCATACCAAATGCTGCACAAGTCCTGGATGGGCTGCAGTGTGTGGTGTGCTGGGCGCTTTCAGAAATTCTAGTTTTGTTTCAAAGCACAGCACCATGTGCTGCTCTTGAAAGGTTAAGAGAAAAAGATAAATCATCAGTTTGCACTGAAATAAATGGCTCTGAAGTGGTGCAGAGATAAAAAAGAAAGGGCATCTCTTCTTCCCACCGGTACCTGTCTAAAATCAGAGCAGGGTTGTGCTTTGGCATGGAATGCAGCTAGGTCTGTGGGGACTGAGGTGTGCAGGACCCAGTTTAAGCGGGGGTTTTGTGTTCCAGAAAAATACATTGTTAAAGTTACCACATTCACATATTCAAGGCAAGGATTAGGTTAAACCCTGGGAGAAGCTGGGAACTTCCAGAACTAGCTGAAGTCAGTTGCACACACTCAGTGTCCCTCAGGAGCTGGCTCTGTCTGAAACATTCTGCTGAAAGATGATATCCTGAAGCCTGCATTCTCTAAAGTTGCCTCTGAAGCCACTGGATATTTTTTTTTAAATTTTTTTTCTTGGTCAATGGGAGTTACCTAAAGCCAAAGATTTGAAGTTAGTTTGTGTGACAGTGTCTTTCATGTGTGGCTCTGCAAGTGCTTTACAGAAATGAAGAGCCTGATGTTGCTTTCATGCTCTGGCACAGAGATGTTGAAATTCATAAGAATTTAAAAAGTTGCTTAGGATTTGTCCAAAAATTTAATACTAGTTTGCAGGAAGTTAGCCTTGAAATAGCCCTCAGATAATATCTGAAACCCCATAGATGAGAACATCACTAATTTTAGATGTCAACCTCTAAGCACACAAACCTGCAGCACTTCCAATCACATCTTCCCTACATTTATAGCAAAATTAATGTTGTGTTATTTTTTAACTTGTTATTTATTTTGAGATAATGCCTGCTATCTTCAGTGGGTGAAAACTGAGGCTGCCTGCTCTGACCAGGTTATGACATTTCAGTACAATGGCACCTGACCTACAATTTGTAACTGGCCTTCAAAAGGGCAAAAACAGCAAAGCCAAGTCTTCAGCTGTGGCTCAATGATCCATGACTTCAGTGAGACTGCTGCTGAAAATATTATGCATGTGGTACTCAAAGCAGAAGGAAAATCTGGTAACTTGCAGAAAGACTGATGGGAACTTGTCAGCTGCCTTCAGTGAGCCTTAGAGCTGGGGGAGCAAGCTCAGTGTGGATAGGAGGAGGGCATTCACTTTCCTTTTGTTGCCATTAAACTCTCATTCTTTCAGCTCTATTCAAGGCTTCTTGCATGGCACAGCCATGAATGGCCTGGAGTCTGTTTATCTTAGATGCATGCACAGGACTTAAGATGTGGCATCTCACCTCCTCCAAGTCCAGAGTCTCATTGGACTATGGGTTTTGTGCTTTGCTTGGACTGCTTGTCACTAAAACACCCAGGAGACACCACAGCAACTTAAAAGAGAGGTGGTGTTGGGTGGATAGGTTAAATTCTACTAACACCTTGTGCTTTGCTTGTTTAGTTGGCTAAACCTGTCCACCTGATTGTGCTACAATAGCAACTTTGTTGTTTCTTTTCCTTTGGAGAGGCATTTTGCACCTTTCTTTGGGCTCACAGTTTTGTTCTTTCATTCCATAGAGGTGGTGACAGTGTCAATGGGCATGCTTAGCTTAGGCACAGGTTTCCGTCTGTGCTGGGTGGAACACTAATGGAGAAGTCTCAGTAAAGGAAGAGGATTAGGTACAAGAATTTGAATGTATAACTCCAGATCTTCGCCTCTGATTCCAGAGGTATAATGTTCATTGTTTCCTAATTCCTTTGTTCTCCAACTCAGTTTCCATGAAATCCAAGGGGAGGGCAGAGCAGGAAGAGGGGAAGCAGCCCCACCTCTCCCCACTTGCTTGGCACTCCCAGCCAGCCCAGCTGGCTCCAGTCTCTTCAGTGCTCACACAGAGGGTTTCCTTGGTCCCATGCTCACATATGGCCACAGTTGAAGCAATTGGTAGCACTTTCTTGTCCTTACAAATATCTCCACAGCTGCACTGCTGCTGCTGCAAGAGTTAATTTGCCTGAAACCCTTTGTGTGTGGTTAACTTTGGTCTTTCCACTTCCCATCATCTCTGCTGCTGTGTTTTCATTAAAACTTCCATTACTCAGCTTTGCCCGGTGCAGTGAGAGGCAATCTTGTTTCTTACTGCCTTTCTAAAGCAAACTAAGACAGAGAAAAAAACTTCACTGAAATACCCAATCAAAAATCATTTACAGTTTACAGTAAGCCACATTAAAAAATGGAGATGCTCAGAAACAAAAAAAGAGACTGCCACTTTAGAAAACTCCAATGTGTTAGGAGGTCATTTTAATTAACTAAGGTCAAAGCCTTATTCTGGCAGGGACAGATTAACATGTTTCAAAACATCTGGACTTGTTCGAGCTACAGGTTCAAGAGTCCAACCTTGCCCTTTCCCCTTGCCAGCAGTGGATAAATTGAATATCCTGTAGCTTACTGCGTGAGAGGCTTTCAGATGAGCCTCTCCAAAGTCAGGTTCTCTCTGTTCTGCATGGCTGTCAAAGAGCTCACAGCACATCTGCAGCCTGGGATTTGCCCCTCAGCACAGCCAAAAGCCCCCTGTGCCCCAGTGCTGGGTGTGCCTTACTGGGGCAGAAAGTAGGAATGAGCACAGGGAGCCTCTGGAGCCTCATCAGAGTGAGAGCTGCTTCCCCAGCCTCCAAGCAGTCACTTGGTCAAACACCCTGCTTAACCTGCTCAAGCCTGGCCAGACTGATAGACAAATTTGGGACAGTCAGTTCAATAGCTTGGGAACTGATTTTTGCCTTGCAATTATTAAGACAGTGACTGATTGTGCCATTTGGGGATGCAGGAAAATGTGCAGTCTTACTTCAGATGTGAGTGTGTTTATCCATTGAAGAATGCAAGGACTATTGGAAAGTATCTCAGAGCTTTTTGACCTCATGTTCCTGGCTAAATTCCAATTAGGACTAGAAAAACTTGACCTATTTAAGTCCCATCAGTACATTTTGACCAATATGGTGCATCCTGTCCCCATGTCTCTGGAGCCTTGCAGCCCTTGTGCAGCCATATGGGCTGTACCAGAGGGGACAGAGGTGCCTGAGCATTGTGCAGACACTAAATAAGTAAATCCCACTCTCTGCAATGCAGGACATTCCTCCTAGTGATCTCTTCAGCATTATGGGGAAGGTTGAATAATGCATCTCTGCTGTTTACAGCTCCAAGTTAAGATCTGTGCTCTTTTCCCCACTCTCTCTTGGCTCTGCCATCTACCACAGGGAAGAGGGATCTGGATCCTGCATTTTTTGAAGAGCAGCAAAGTAAAACCCACAGGAAATAGCACATTCTCTCAACCTGCCCTCCCCACCCCCAGTAACAGGTGGGCTGCTGGAGTGTCCCTCAGTCCCACTCCTCTGAAAGCTTCCTGTAATGCTATTTGTACATTAGTTATCCTCAGAGCAGGCTTTACATTAGGTTAAAGTCTGGAAAGCATCTTAAGTCATTCATGGCAGAAGTGAGATGGTAAAATAATTTAATTCTAATCATCCATGCTCTGAATTTTCTGTTTCTTTGTGGTTTTTGGTGTTGTGTTGGTTGGTTGGTTTGGGGGGGGGCGGTTGGGGGATTTTTTTTTGCTTGTTTTGTTTTTGTTTGGTTTGGTTATTTTTTCATTTGGAAGAAAAGATGAAGTATGTGCAATGCTTTGAATTTTCTGTCTATAGTTATCACTGTGGGTATGTTCAGGAGAGAGAGATGGACAGTAAATAGATCTACAGGATATGTTATGAGGCGTGAAATCATGTTTGTAATGAGATTTCTTGTTAATGGCAGTCAGCCTTCCTTGACACTAAGCATTAATGCAATATCCATTAGTGCAGCTAAACCTCCCTCTGCTCCACTTTCCCAAATGGGTTTCACTTTGTACCTAGTTTAGCATTTATAAATATTTGATATAGGGTTCAAGAAGTAATTTACATGTTAAAAATAGATGAATGTTCTATGAAAAAATGCAAGTTAAGATTCTACTATAACAAACCATTCACAAACCAAAACATGAAAGCATGATGCAATTTGCTCCATTAAAATGGCTGGAAGCCTTTTCATTGATTTCTCTAGTCTGTGGATTAGGTCTGTTTTCCATCTCTCTTTCATGCTGTGTCACCTTTGAAGTCTTTCCAGGCCGAATGCATATCTGCAATTAGAAAGCACAGTCTCGATCTTTACGTGGAGAATGATCCACTTCTGAAGGGCTGGGTTTGTATCGGTATCACTGAAAGCAACAGCTAAATCAGGAAATTCTGGTGCGAGCCTCCTGAAAAGAGAGAAGCGCTTAGCACTGTCTGTGGGACAGCTCTTTGCTTCCTTGCTCCCTCTTCACATCCATTCCCACCTGGCCCTGAGATGCCGTGGAACAGAAAGCTAGAAAGAAAAGTGAAAACAAGAGGAAAGGATGTGCTAGAAATAAAATAGTTTCTGCAACAGTGCAGAACCATTGTGTTGATCTTGATTTTTTGCTGGTTTTAGGCAGACTCCTAATTTGTGTAGTACAAACCCAGGAATGCTTATGATTGTTTTGCATTTGTTATGGTTGTTATGAATTTGGGTTTGGGGTTTTTTTTCCTAGCAAAGTGGTTTTGTTTGCTGCCATCTTCTGTTGGGGTTTTATGTGAAGGTTTCGTTTCACTTTTTATTGAGAAGGAAATGAAAGATCGCATAACCAAACAGCAATCATCAACAAACACAGAGATCCTGTCCTCCATCCCACAGATGTGGCTTAAATACTGGTTTGTGGCTTCACAGGCATGTTTGAGGTCATCTATAATTAACAACACAGGTGAAACTTTATTCCCCTTTGCTTACCCATTTATGGTGGATAAAAACAAAATAACAGAGTCAGAGGATGGACAATAGGGATGGCAGATGTTTTTCAATGGAGAAAGATTACAGCTAAGAAATACAAATGTTTCTGGAACCAAATATTTTTTCTCATAATGACAGATAGACATCTGTAGCTCATTCAAAGACATCAGTCTCTTGAGTGTGTTGGATGCTTTTGAAAATTGCCTGGTTGTGCTGTTAATGATCCAGAACAAACCCTTCCACTGGAGACACTAACTGAGGGCACTTAGAACCGAGGCAGAAGGGAATGTATAAAAAAATAGACGAGCTCAGGCATAATTTGAGGTGGCAGCTTTGTTTGCTTTTGTCCATTGTGTCCACAACTTGAACATTATTTTAAAGGCTGTATTTGTATTTAATTTCTTTTGAATTTTTAAAAAATTGCTGCAGCACTCTCACAGCATCTTCTCCAAGTGCACCTTAGGTCATCTTAAACCCCATGCTGTCTGATGCTGATCCTCTTAAAATCTCCAATGAGATTACGATTCTTTTGTCATTGCTAGATGTCATTTTGTTAAGGCTGCATAAAGGCACTGCAGCATGCGAAACCAGCAAGTTGATTTTTATTATTGCATTACTCTGAAAAAGAAAACACCTAATGAGATCTTTGTTTCTAGTGTGAAATACTCCCCTTAGCTTGAGAGGACACGTGCAAAGCCTCTGCTCTGAATGCCTCAGTATAATCAAGTTACAAAATGGAGGAAAATGGTATTACAGAAAGATTTTTGAGAAATATAACTCCAGTGGAGCAGAACACTTGCTCAAGTCTGCTCTCTTGCTCTGCCTCTCTCCTGAAGTCAGTGGGAATTTTTAATGGGAGTTACTGCAAGGCTGTATTGTTTTTTAATGCACTAGCAGATGTAATTTCCCATCCAGTCATCTGCACAGTTGTGGTTGGTACACCATAAAGGCTGAAGGCCAAATCCTGCTGTCACTGCACACAGCCCCTCTGCTTCAGCAGGGATCATAAACATGTATTTATGTTACTTGAAGTTTTTGCTGAAGAGAAGTGGGAGAGGGCAGGCCTTCCTTCTGCTCGTTGATCACAGGCTTTGCATTCCCAATGACTTTATTAGAAGCATCATATATTTACATGCTGCAGAATGAGGCCTGTGTGGGATGGGAAAGATTTTTATGAATTTAGACCTGCCTAAGAAAACAACCATTCTAATTTTAGACAAGTTGCATTCCATATCCATCTGTTTAGTTCATCAGTCTGATGTGTACTGTTTAGTAAATTGCATTTGGGCTTTTTATTTTTAATTTGTTTGAGGGCATCGCCTGTCATCAGCCAGTGTAAAATAGTACTAAGGACTTCCAGACATACCCGTAGGGCCGAACTGTGCCAGCTTCACACACCACAGTCCCATCAAAAGCAAGGAGAGCTGGACTGGGCACATGAATTGCAACCCCCCTGACATCCAGTTACATGTCCTGCCTCATTTCTTAGAGATTGATGACATCCTGGAAAAGAAAAACAAAACACATGGTGCCACTTCATCTAAGTTTAAAATGTCTTGAAATCAAGAGAATTATATTAGATATGACTGTAGTCTATCAAATCCAGTCCTGTCCATAGGCAGAACTCCAAGGGAAAGTAACAGGAGTTTCCATTATGGAGTTTGCAGAAGGAAGCCTACATAATGAACTATGACAATATGTCAACTTTGTGTAAACTCTCCTGGTGGGTCTGTATAAAGGTTTTTTAAGAAATCTTCATTGGAACACACCAGAGGATAATAAACTTGCACCTTGATAGAATAGCTTTATTTGTATATACTCTGTAAATTTGAAACCACAGGATACATGTCATTCCTTGTACATATCTGACTAGAATGGTGGCAGTGCTGTGCACTGCTGTTTAGGAGATCCAGCTTCTCCAGTCTTGCATTTCCAGCTGTAAAGGCTGCAGCAGACTGACTGTTTGTGACCAGCTAAAACTTTGGATGGATAGATGCTCAACGCCCACTGCTTAGAAATGCAGGAGCAGCATTTTGAACAGATGTTGGCTATGGAGAAGATTGCTTGCCTCTACCCTGGCTAAAGGACAAGTGCCTCCTTCGCTGTCATCTCCAACAGAAATGATTTATGGTCAGAGTGTGGGGAACCTTCTTTCAAAGGTCTTTCAAAGGGGTCTGAGCTTCAGATGTCACATGGGAAGGTCCCTGAAAGAAGCAGTGTGTACATACATCTACCTACCTGTCTGTTATCTGATATCCCACTGTTTCTGTATTGAATGGTCTCACTAACCTGTAAACAAGTGATTGCTCCTGTTGTGTTACTGCTTCGAAATTCTTTGCATGCACTCTGGCATATAATTCTTTAAGAAAAGAAATTATACATATTATATATATATATATATAGTAGCTTGCAAAATATTCATGTTGAAGAGCCATGTTTTGTGCAAATTGTACATTTCTGTTGTGAGCAATATTGCAATACGAACTTTTCTTAGTTGTTGATAGTAGATTTTTCACATTATTTTTGAGCGTACATACGTATCCCAAGCTTTCAACCTCAGGCGTTAGGTCAACTACTGAAGGAGACTTTTTCTGTGCAGTAGAAATAGCACAGGCTTTCAGTAAATAGGCAGGTGTGCAAGTCCCATTCTGTTTAATGCAAGTTGCAAGGCTGATTCTTCATGCAGTTTGTCAGGCCAATACTTCTCTCTTGTCAGTGCTGGAGTTTGTGTTTGGTATGAGGACACTGTCGCACTCATCTAGAACAGAACTCAAACCCCAACAAAGTGCTTAAGTCCTACTGCCCTCTGTCTCTGCAGGTGCTCCAATATAAATACAAGGAGGACTTAAGGAACTCCCAGTTCCCTGCCAGATAGCCAATGTTATATTTCCAAATGTTCATGCTACATCGTTTTCAATGTAGGGGCTAGATAAAAGTGTAATACCAGTACGGCTTTAGAAAAGCTACAGTGTTTGGAGCTTGACCTTGAACCTTTTACCTGATTCCCGAACATCATTGGTGGCTTTGTTTGCTCAATGTTTACCTCTGAGAAATGTATGCTATTGATTTAAATGTTTAATATATTGACTGCCTATTTTGTATATTTGTTATCATAAAGGTTTGGTTTAAATGCTAACAATTGTGGTCTATTTTCAGACTTGAAATACTTACGGTTCTGTATTTGGAAGGCAAAGTTATTAATGAATATAGCAATTTGGTATTTTATTCCTGTTTTATACAGCTGCCACCATAGGTTATTATCAGATAGCAATGAATATTGCTGAACAGCAGGTGGAACTCCTTTGAGTGTGTTTATGAGCCATCTCTGTTCAATAAAAATTCCATTGTTTTCTAGCCTAGGAAATGGCTGCTGTGAGTCTTTTTGTTGTTTCTTCTCCCCTTCAGGTATTGATGTATTTCAGGCAGCAGCAGGACTGGGCTTCTCCCAAGAACCATCTCCCAGAAACCACACATGTTCAGGATTTTACATCTGGAAGCCCTGGTGCTGTTTTCCCACACACACTGCTATCAGCATCCTTACTGTACATGTGAAGAAGTGATACAGAATCAGTTCCCAAAAACCTTTCTCCGAGTGCTGCTCTGTCCTGATCTGCCATTAAATGGGCACATAGGACCTGGAAATGGAGCTCCATGGTGCTTAAAATTAAGCATCTGCAAGTGCATCATAGCCAGTCCATTTGGATGCAGGAAGATCTGAAAGGCTGGAAGCTTCCTCCATTATACAGCATTACTGCAAGCGCATTCAAATAAGCTGGAAATGGGTATCTCAAAGAGAAGTCAGGTATAAATAGAGGGATTTTATTAACTTCAGCATGAGTGTGAAAATCAAGTTTAAAAAATATTTTTGGTTTAGTTTTTTCTTAAAAAACTTTTTTACTCTTTAAATTAATTTACTGTGTTTTCTGTCTTGTGTGTTTTAGTGGATTTGGAGTCAAGTTCTTTCTTTGTAATTAGAATCTTTCTCCAGATTAAAGAACAGGTTGGTTCAGGAGGCGAAAGAGGGTCAGGTCCTGTCATGTCCTGTACATAAGCACCCACTCACGCCAGGCTGGGTGACCGCCCAGACCAGCGGTGGCTCTCGCAGGTGCATTTAGGTTTTGCAAACTCAGCTGTCCAGGAGCAGAGTTTTAAAAGCAGCTCATACGGAGCCCTGCAGTTGTCCAAATTCTGTAGGAGATGTAGGCCCCCTTGCCTCCTCCCCAGTATCTGGAAGACAACAAAGCAAGCTTCACACGTAGCAAACTGGAATGATTTCTCTACCTTCCCAACCACAGATATTGAAACAATTTAAAACAATTCTTTCTGGGCATTTGAGTTAACTCTTCACTGAGAAAAATACTGAAGTTCAGCTGTAAAACCCACCATTCTTCTGGGTTCTCTGTAAACGTACTCATGCTTTTTCCGCATTCTGTTCACATTTCTGTTCTTGAGGTTTTCTGCAGACACTGAAGGCTGGGGCACACATTCTCTGGGCTGTTTAAGGTTTAGGACAGTTTTGCCCACTGCTGTTTTCTCTTCCACAGGGCAGAAATGTACAGTGATGTCTAAACTCCCCCTGCTACACAGCAGAGCTCACCTAGAGGAGCCCAGGTTTTGTCCTGAGGCTAAGGCATGCCAGAAGTGCTTGATGTAGATCTGCTAATGGAATCAGCAGCAGAAGAGTGTGTATAACATGAAAAAGGTCATTGTGTGTCTCAGTTTGACTACATAGAAGTAACATTTAAATCACTCAGAAATATTTTTTTCCTAAGTCTTCATAATGGCTTATAGAGACGTATTTCTATATGCAGTGGTATCACCTAAATTTTTCTATGTTGACAGAGACCTATATTTTAAAGAACGTTTCTTCAATGGCTTTTATTTTGTCCAATGAGTCTTTCCAGGAAAATGTTTCAGAGCAAGCGTGTGGGCTGATTGTCTCTAAGCTTTGCTGTGAAGATGTAAGACTGCAAAGTAAAGGATGTCTGAGAACCTCTGCACATGTCCTTGCAGGCTGGGAGGCCACCACTCCCAGCACAGCCCTACAGCCTGGCTACCTTCCTAGAGCTTCCCTCAGCTCTGCAAGCCAGTGGCTTCTGGAAGAAGCTGTAGTGTCCTCCTGTAATAACGAATATTTGAAGCATCCAGTACTAACACACTTAGACATGGAGGAAATAAAGATGGGACATCACTGAGACAAATACTGGCCCTGATGTCCCCCACTGCTCCCATGGTGGTGGAGAGGTGCGAGTGCTCTGTGTTTTGAGGTGTCCAGCTGTCAGCAATCATTGCAGGGATGATGGGATTCTCATTCCCAAACTCTCCAGCACATACTTTGGGGAAGCAGCTGCTCCATAAGCACACCTCTCTGCCCTGATAATGCAGTTACTGTGTCCCAATGAGGTTTTAATGTCTTTCACATGTATCTGGTTCACATTGAGATCACACTTATTAGATGTGCCTGAAAGGTAAGTGCTAGACCTCATTTATTCCATAAAGTTAAACAAAGAGTACCAAAAGCAATAAGTAAGATCTGGGAGAATAAGCCTTAGCGCCAGGATGTTTTATCTTTCAAAGTGAGGAGGTTTGTGCTCTCCCAGAGAACTCCTTAAGGAGATCATGGATGAAAGGAAACCAAAGCAGCCTTGCTTTAACTACCTGAAAACTTCACTTTCTGCCTAGCTATGAGTTCAAGAGTTCTTCCCTCCAGGCTATGCAGCAGTGTGCAGACAGGGTATGTCATCTCCCTTGACGAGATGCTGCCCTACTGAGAGCTGATATTTCTTTGGTTTCTTTCCACTATTTGTGCTCTGCATTTCACAGAAACACACAGGGAATGCAAATAGAAAATCAAAAGGTAACCTTGAGGACTTAGATGGCTGCCATTGGTGTTTCAAAGTCACTCTTAAGTACTCCTTTCTTTCTTTCCTAAGTTAGAGGATTTCTTGATTATGATGTTTAGCATCCCTGGGACTGCAACACTTGTATTTTGCAGATAATTTGAGAAAACAGGAAAAAAAATCTGAGTGAGATGCCAGTGTATTTTTCACTTTCCCCTTTTCTCATCTGAGGAGGACAGCTTAACCAGAGCTGTAAACCTACAGCATAACTTCTCTCAAAACACATACAATTCTCTTTGTTTCTTTGCTTACAGCCTCTATGATTTGCACAATCTTTGAATCTTTTTGTGGCCTTGTAGTACCTTCCAGCTGTCGTACTAGAGGTGTTTACAGTGTCTCTGAGAGTTTCATTACTCAAGGCCTATCAAGGTCCCTGCAGAACCTTGGACACTGGAGCTCTTTTCCAATAAAGAATTATGGGTCTAAGAGATTCAGGCACTGCTGTGTCTGACCTCTGACTGGGGCCAGGGGAGTGGAGCTGAATCCTTTCAGATTGGTTTTAGGAAAGGCCCAAGGCCAATCCAGAACAGGCTGTGTTGTGAAAATGTTTGATGGCAATTCTTTTATTTCCACAGGATCTGAGCTTGGTCCTCACACCCATCCTGGGACAGCCATTTGAGTCCTTGTCTGCTGTTGCACATACCTCTCTTCATGGCCATTTCTTCATGGCCATTTTTTCCACCTAGGAGAGAGTCTCTCATCTCTACAGCCTCATTCCCAATTAGGACAGCTCTTTGGGCTTGTCCCAAAATTCCTCTAATTGTATCAGAATTCCATCCAAATGAAGAATTTAACATCTGCTTTATTTGCTAATTTTCCCAATTCCGTGGCTGAGTCATCTGTGGACGCTGAATACCAAGAAGACCATTTTTTGTTGGTGTTTTATGTCCTGTAAGTCATCCTGGGAGATTCCTTGGTGTGGGTGTGCTGGGCTGCACTAGATCTTGGTTCTGTCTGCAGGGAGGTTCCTGCCCAGGGCACCCCTCTTTCAACCACATCTCTGTGACTGCCAAGGCACCACAGAACACTCATATATTTAATACAATAGTCTTTCTTTTGAAAAAAAACCCAGTTGCACATCCCCAGCAAGAGAGAGGTATTGGAATCACCCAGCATTTATAGACTCGGTCACAGAAAAAAAATATTATTACCACTAACTGCAATTCTCTAAGCTGTAATATCCATCATGCACAATTGCTACCTATTTTCCTTCCTTCCTCCTTTTCCAGCTGTCTTTTCCTTGGCACTTCTGCTGTTGAGCCTCCCCACAGAGCACTGCTATCTAGTAATAACATACTTGGTGGGATGGAAGGTAGAGCATGTGTGCCCCCTCTGGGTACTGCTTCAGTAAAAACAAGTCTGGCTCAACTTTGTTCTGCAAACCTCCACACTGTAACTTTATATATCTGAAAAAAAAACCCCAAAACAACCCAAAACATATCCAGGAACCACAGCCACTGGGAATTAACATGGCTTTCTTCTTGGCTCTCCCCTGTGCCTGTCCTTTGAGAATAGCAGCCACTTTGACAAAACTTCCCTCAGAATCTGGAGGAAGACTGACTGTCAAACTGCAGCTGATTCCTGCACGGGAGGACAGGAAGGATTTCTTGAACACTGGGAAGAGAAGATGGCCAGCAAAGCAAAGCAAATACAGCCCAGCAAAAAGGCAAGCGAGCCAAAATTTAGGATTCAAGGTAGGACTAGGCTGTCCATGTCACAGGGCACCACAAGGAAGAGCTAGAAGGACACAACTTTTGCCTTGGTACATTTATATCTATATTAAGACGAAACACAGCCAATTGGTGAAAAGAACGGGGTAGTGAAGAGGTAGTAATATTTTGATAGATTTTTATTTCTCTCTTATGCCAGAACCACAGAAGAATCAGGATAAAAAATAATGAAAATGCCACAGTGGTGGTGTCTGGTGACATTTGGATGGAATAATGTGGCTATTTTATCTGCCAGGCTGAAATTCGGTTGCCAGGTTGAGAAACGCTCCTTCCCCTGCCTCAGCCTCCCATCCGTGCACTTTGCACTGAATTAAGATTCCAGTGATGGCAACAGCAGTGATTTCTGCACCTTAGTAAGAGAGTACCTTCCTGTACATTCCAGCTAGCATTTTATCTTGATTTAATGAGGTTTCCTCTGATTTAAAAGTTAGCTCGTGTAGGACACTGACGTTTGGGAGGGCAAAAAGCTCCTGAGGAGACGCCAGTCCCCCACAACTCCCTGCACCTCCCTGTTGCCATTGACTGTGTGCACTGGTTTCTTTCCCTTGGATAGAATTAAGGGATCAGTAACAAAAAAGGCCTTTCTCAACTTCTCATTTCGGTGGACTGCCGCTGGGATATTTCAGTGGAAGCCAACAGCAGCAGGGCAGGTCTCTCCCAGCTTGTGATGGAGGCCGTGACCCAGTGTGGGGAGCGGACGGCTTGAAGGTCGGACTCGGTGACCTCGGAGAGTTTTTTTCCAACCTAACAGATGCTGTAATTCTGAAAAAATCCCGGAGCCGAGGCAGTGCCGCCGCCCCGGCCCCGTGAGGCGA